>CM076578.1:414828908-415234201 GCA_034641835.2 Pinus albicaulis | reverse complement strand
CTATGTATGGCACTTAAGAACAGAGAATGCAGAATTTAACAAGAAAATAACTCACTAAAACAGAACAAAATATCTTCTAAACTATGTATGGCACTTGAGAACAGAGAATGAAAAACTTGACAAGAAAATAACTCATAACATGAACTTAGCCCAATTCATTCATTAGAAGTATATCGGAATAACTTGAGAAAAGGATGAGTTTAATGCAATGAGGTTCTTCTAAGTAAACAACAACCTGCAATATCACAGAGAAAACCTCATCCATGGTTAGAATTTTGTTGGAACACATTTGGAAAAGGTTTTCTGCAACATAGTGAGGAACTCTACTCTAAATTAACTTATGACACTGAAATTAATCCATTCTACAACTCAGAATATCACTGTTAAGCCTCATTCAAGAGTTAGAAATCTTTTGGAATAGCTTTGGAAAAAGGCAGTTTGTGAAACTATGAGAAATTGCAGAACAATCAAGACTTCAAAATTACATTACCAATTCTTGTTCCTATGATGATAATGTATTAATAAAGATTAAGAACAAGAGTAGTTTGTAAATAATGAAGGATGTTAAGTCTAATTTAACAAAACTAGAATACAACTATCTAATAAAACTAAAAATACAATGGATAGAACTGAACTAGAATGAAATCATTCAAACTTGAAATACAGTGGATATAATTGAACTAGAGTGCCATTAACCTCTGAAGTATTACAGCTGAACTAAAATTCAACTAATCTCTAAAATATTACAGCTATATCTTATTCAGCGTTAGTGATATTTTGGAACAATTCATAAAAATAAGACTGGCTATAACATTTGATGTGAGTAAGCATAAAACATAAAGTTCAAAAAAAAATGCAACTAATCCCTAAAATACTATAGATATATCTCATGTAGTGTTAGTGATGTTTTGGAACAATTCGTAAGAACAAGACTGGTTGTAGCATCCGATGCAAGTGAGTATAAACATAAAGTTCAGAAATTTGCTTAAACTAGGAATGAAACAAGGCTAAAGTTACTTATCTAAACAATATGCACAGAGCTTCTCGGGCAGTAGGGGCCCTCTACCACTGGATTAGCATACAAATATCCTCAAGATTGCCTTATATCATGCAATGAAGTTGAATTTCTTTCATTAAAGGGAAAATACTTTAGAAACAGAGTATTACGGATTTTTGAGATCTAACAACAAAACATCAATCTAGCTAACTATCTCTCGGTCTCCCGAGTCATTCTTATAAAATAAATCCATAACTACCCTTGAGAGGAAATAGGGATAAGTGTCTTTCCCAATTAAAATCAAATTAGAACTCTTGTGGAAGCCTCGTACTCTTGCTAGAAACATTTATAGAGTTCTTGTCCCGGTAGAAGTCTGCATCTTAGTTTTGATTTCTTCCACGTGCATAACCATTTGGAGGTTTTTACTCAGACTTCGTAGAAGAAAAGTAACGATGTAGATGAAGTCTGGATTTCAACCATATGCATTTTTCCTCTAAGTGACACCTGTAACCTGTGTAAACATGAAGATAGCTGTGAAATAGGCAACTAGCTACAGAATGGCTACATTCTGTAGCCGAGTCTAGTAAAAAATTAATACAACAACAAAACCATGAAAATATAGCAAGTCAGTCATTATATGCATTCCTAAAGTGACTTTAATTAATCCTATTGATCTTTTAAGCCTGCAACTGATAAATGACAAAGGAATTGAAGTGAAATTTGGTGAAAGAGAAGGACATCTTTGGGGCTCAACATACCCCCACTGCAAGGCTTTTGCATGTCCTCATGCAATCAATTCATGTATTATGAGACTTCTGCTATGACATCTAGGCTCCTTATTTTTCTTTTTCTGATATTCCATGGCCTCCTAGGCTTCCTTATGACCAACTTGAATCTCAAATTTATAAGTGCCCTACTCAACTTTTTGTTTTTCTTCTTCAGCTTCTCACTAGCCTTGTACAATTTTTCCATTTGCAGAGAGAGAGTTGTATTCATATCACTTTTCAGCTTAACCTGCTCCCTCAAAATTTCATTTTCATTCTTTATGTGCCTATTGAGTACTTCTAACTCATATTTGTCTCTTCTTAGTACATCAATTGCAGATTTTGATGGGCTAGGAGTTCTTCCTCTACTTTCTGAGGCTCTCTTTTCCAATGACTCAACATAATTATATATTTGTTGTTGTGCTGGGTCTATCTTTGGAGTTCCTTCATCAAGATCCTCTTCGTACTCGTATTCAGGTGATCTAGCAGTTGGTGTCTCTTCATCCTCAATGTTTATGATTCCCATTTGTCTAACCTCTGTTTTCTTCAATATACCTATAAGCTTGTGGCTTCGTCTTGGTTGAGATGGTCCTTCACCTCTCTCCTTGGCACACCTTCTTATCATCTTCTCCTTTTTAATTTTTTTCTTAATTTCATCCAATTTCTCAGAAATTATCTCCTCACTGTCCTCTTATATGGACTTACCAGTTTTAGTTTCAACAGATTTGGAAATTTTCCTTCTCCTCCTTCTTCTTGTAAGTTTGCCTTCAGATGGAGATTCCTTGGGTTCTTCAAAGTGATTCCTCACTAGGAACTCATCCCAATTGTCTTTCGCCTTTCTCAAATGATGTTCAATTAGGATTTTAACTAGGCCATGGTGATACAAAGTGGTTTCCAAGAATTGAACCCTCTTTTGAACATTAGAGGCCATTCTCTTTAGGCTATGAAGTAAGAAAAAGGGTAAATTGATTTCTTCATCTAAGAAATGCATCATTAGCCGAATATGATAAATATATAAGGTAATAAACCTTCCCTCAAAAGTTATAAACTTTTTCAAAATGAGCAACATATTCCGCCATTTGTTCTTTAGTGCTGAGTTAGGAATGCCCTTCTTAAAAATTGAAATATCCATACCTGGTGTTTTGAGCATTTGCCTCCATGCCTCATTATGAAATTCCTTATTTTTGAACCATTTTTCATCTTGCCTAGGTAATTCTGCTACTTCTGCAATGAAAGATTCTGTAATAGTGAATTTAACATCTCCTATTTCAACTTCTGCTCCATTGAAAGACCGTGCAAATGTCTTAGTTACCTCTTTATGAAAACCATTGAATTTTTCCAAAACTGTAATCACCCAGCCTGCTGTAGCTTTCTCTAATTTGTGGGTAACCCTCTAAGTATTTGGTTCCGACTGATTCGAACCTTACTATGAGACCCATGGCTTCTCTTCTCAACCTTCAATTTACTGCTCTTCTATCCACGGTGAAAATGGGTGTTAGAGAGTTTTTTTTACCCCAAAGGTGATTTTTCTGTTTATGCAGTAGGAATTGGCTATGGAAGGATGATATGAAGAGGTTATAGAATGAGTGAAATATTGTGAGGGTGATTCACACCAGTTAATGATTTTGAGAGCCATCATGGAAGAAAATACCGCGGAAACATCTCGTGAGAAATTCAAAATCATCACTGAATACTTCGGGCTAGTGACGTGACCGAATAGGTCACTTCATTACTTAAGCGTTAGGTTTTAAATGATGATTTAATATGGCGGAATGGAAGGGATTTTGTCCAAAGTTTTTATGATAGGTTTAATAGGCATGATCAACATGAATAATCAAAACAACTTTTTGAATCATACATGACTTAACTATACTATAACTTTCATATTCTGTCATCATAATAATTTTACAACTTTACCTTTTCCTTTCCTTTAATTTTTGTGGTTTCGATATGCTTTGTCCTCCTTTGAAAATCATTCATTCTTCAGTCTTCATAATCCCTTTTGATTTTTCTTGCTTTTCATAGGTATGCAAGATCAATTTGCTACTGATCAAGTGATTACTAGATAGTTTCCTTCAAGATGTCTAGCTGTAGAATGTCTAGCTGGCTACAGAATGTCTGGCTGCAGAATCTGGCTGTAGAATGTCTGGCTACAAAATATACCTGTAGAAGCTTTGAAACATGCAATGATTTGAAACATGAATGGAATGTTGTATGAAGTGAATTAGAATGGATCGTGAAATATGGTGTAATGGAGCATGAGTGAAGTGAAATGTAATGGAATGAAATGGATCATAAATGTAAAGTGGAGTGAAATATGAAAAGTGGCCTACAACTTATGATTTGTAATATTCAATTGCAAAAAGAGATCAAATTTTAAAAATCTGAGATGAAAATGAGGTGGACCATGGAATGGAATGAATGAAGTATGGATGAATGGAGTGAATGAAATATGAATGAATGGATTGAATGAAATATGAATGAAGTGAGACATGATGGAGTGAGACTTATGATTTTGTGATAGTTGCTTGCAGAAAAAAAAAAAAAAATTAAATAAAAAAAAAAAAAAAAAAAAATTGAAAAGCTAAAGTGTCAGAAGGATTCTGATTTTCACTTTGTCTTTTCTGTATAAACATGCTAATCAGTGATTAGTTTTCATGTTTATACTTTATTTATTTTATTTATTTTAATTTTTTTTCATGCATTTGAATTCAGAAAATTCAACTAAGTTGATGAAGAAGAAAAATTCTTCTTCATTAACTTCACATCACTGTTTTCCTGGAATCTCTTGACAAATTCTTCTCTTGAAAGTGGCTTATGATACAGCTTCAATCTATGACCATTTACAAGAAAAGTGACCTTCTCTTCATCTATTGTCCTGATTTTTGTTGCTCCATTGTCAAAAATTTTCATAACTTCATATGGCCCAAGCCAATTGTGTTTGGAATTTACCTTGAAAATCTTTGAACTTTGAATCAAACAAGAGGTCCCAGTCACCTTCTTTGAACTTCCTTTCCTTGATGTACTTGTCATGCCATCTATTCCTTTTCTATTGGACTATACTTGTTTTCTGGACTGCATCTTGTTTGATCTCATCCAATTCATTAATCTGCTCCAATCTGTGCTTTTTTGCCTCTGTTAGATCAAGTCCTAGCTGAACTGCCATTTTAAAAGTTTGAATCTGAGACTCTATGGGAAACAAAACTTGTTTTCCATAAACAAGTTCATAAGGGGTATGACCTATTGTGCTTCTCCATGTAGTTCTATAGGCCCACAAGGCTTCAGGAAGCCTGTCTGCCCAATCTCTTCTATGTAAATGAACAGTTTTTGTTAGGATCCCTTCAATGAATTTATTGGTAGATTCCACTTGACCATTTTCTTGTGGATGATAGGGAGTAGATTTTCTGTGTCTAATTTTGTACCTTTCCATCATTTGTTCCACTAGCCTTGATTTAAATTGAGCTCCTTGATCTGTAACAATTTCCCTTGGGACACCAAAACGAGTAAAAATATCCTCAAAAAGAAAATTAACTACAGATGCTTCAGTAGCAGAAAGTAATGGCTTGGCCTCTACCCATTTGGTAACATAATCAGTGTAAACTAATATATATTTCTTTTGTCTTGATGGAGGACTAATAGGTCCTACAAAATCTAAAGCCCATTTTTCAAAAGGTTCAATATGTACCTAAGGCTACAATGGCATCTCACCTGAAGGAGAAGGTTTCCCTACCCTTTGGCAACTGTCACACATTTTTACATACTCTTTAGCATCTTTAAAAAGGGATGGTCAATAGAATCCTAAATGAAGGACCTTATAAGCTGTCCTTTTATCAGAAAAGTGTCTCCACAAGGTTCATCATGACATGCCTTGAGGATCTCAGGCATCTCATCTTCTCGAACACATCTCTTAATGATAAAATCTGGACCTGTTTTGTATAACTCATTAGCAACCCATGAATATTTTTCACTGTCATAAATGATCTTTCTTTTGTATCTTGCATTCATTATTGAAGGATTCCCTGAAACTAAATAATTAGCAATGTTAGCAAACCAAGGAGTATGAGTAGAAATTGCAAAAATATATTCATTAGGGAATTGATCTTCAACTAGGATGTTGTCTTTAATGTTTTGGAGTCTAGATATGAAATCAGCTACTATGTTTTGTTTTCCAGGCCTATCTAGAATGGTAATGTTGAATTCCTGTAGAAGCAATAACCATCTTATAACTATGCCATTAGTAATTGATTTTTTCATTAGATATCTAATTGTAGAGTGATCTGTGTGAACAAAAGTTTCATAGCCTGTTATATAGTGTCTAAATTTATTTATAGCATGAACAACAGCTAAGAACTCTTTTTTATTTACAGTATAATTTAACTCTGAAGGAGTCAAATTTTTACTTGTATAGTAGATGGCATAAGGAATTAGGTCTTTTTGTCCCAATACTGCTCCTAAAGCTATATCTGAGGCATCTGTTGAAATATGAAAAGGTAACTTCCAGTTAGGTCCCCTTAAAATAGGTGCTTCAGAGATTTTTGTTTTCAATATCTCAAAGGCTAACTGGCAATCAGGATTCCACTTGAATTCACAGTCCTTGGTAAGTAATTTGAAAAGTGGAGATGCTATCTTGGTGAAGTTTTCTATAAACCTTCGATAATATCCTGTAAATCCGAGAAAACTCCTAACATCTTTTTGACAACTTGGAATTGATAAGTTAGAGATGACTTCAACTTTTGACTCATCAACTCTAATCCCATCCTCTGAAATGTGATGCCCCAAAACAATTCCCTCAGTAAACATCATAAAACACTTCTCATGACTTAGTGAAAGATTTTCTTCTTTACATCTCTTTAAAATTGTTTCCAAGTTTGCTAAGGCTTCTTCAAATGTGTTCCCATAAACTGTGAAATCATCCATATATACCTCCACACAATCATGTATTAGATCTGAAAAAATTCCTAGTACTGCCCTTTGAAATGTTGCAGGTGCATTGCATAGCCCAAATGGCAATACTCGGTAAGCATAGGTACCCCAAGGACAGGTAAATGTGGTTTTTTCTTGATCTTCAAGTGCTACTTGAATTTGGTTATAACCACTAAACCCATCTAAAAATGAGAAGTACTTTTTGCCAGCTAATGTATCTAACACTTGATCTATGAAAGGTAGGGGAAAATGATCTTTAAGAGTAGCTTTGTTTAATTCTCGGTAGTCAATACATACCCTCCATTTAACATTTTTCTTTGGCACAATTACCAAAGGAGAAACCCACTGACTGTCTGAAATGGGATAGATAAAGTTGAAATTTAACAATTTCTGCAATTCTTCTTTAACAATTTCCTTCAGATTTGGATTCATCCGTCTTTGAGGTTGTCTGATTGGTTTACAATTTTCCTCTATGTAGATGTGATGACTGCAAGTCTTAGGGCTTATCCCTTTCATATCAGTGTACTCCCATGGATATGCAGAAGAATGTCTCTGTAAGATCTTGACTAGCTCTTCTTGTTGAGATTTCTCTAGGTTCTTGTTTATGTTTAAAGTTTTGCCTGGAAATATCTCAATTGTAGAGCTGCCAAATTTATCCATGGAATAAAGAGACATCTGTCTTGATGATAAAAACTCAATGTTGAATTCTTCTTGAAATTTTTCATGTTTTTATTCCGAAGAGGATTCAAAGTTTTCTAAGTATTCAGAATCTGGCTATCTTCACTAATTTCTAAAAATGTGAAGAGAGTTTGTATGTCTTCTTCATCCTCAATCCATTGAGTATCATCTAATTATGTAATTTTTTTTGCTGGAGGATACAAAGTAAATTTCTTGGTTAAACTACCATAAGAGATATACATATCACCGGATCTACAACTAATGAAAGCATCAGCTATAGCTAACCAAGGTCTTCCCAATATAATTGGATGTCCTCCTAGATTATTCTTAGGAGTTAGGATCATAAAATCCACAAGATACTCCCAAGAATCTAGGGACACTGGAATGTATTCTATTACCCCATTAGGTTTGATCACAAATCTATCTGCTAATTGTAATAATGTGGGTGTAAAAATAATATTAGGAAGTTTCAGTTTATCCATGATTTGTCTACTCATGATATTGATTGATGCTCCTAAATCAGTAAGTGTGTTTTGGATCTCAGTTCCATTGATGTGTATTTTAACAACTGGATTTCCTGGGTCTAGATACTTTGGAATGGCAATCTTACCCATCATGATATCTGCTATTTTTCCTGCTAGTTGAATTTTCTTTGTCTCTCTTATTCTTTTTCTTGTTTTCTTCATGCTCAGCTCCTTTATTGGCTTTGCTAAGATTGAAATTTCCTTGATAGCTTGCAATAATGGGATCTTAATACAAACATTTCTTAGCTCATCTAGGAAATCATAATTAGGCACCATAATTTTTTTTTCTACACCCCTATCAATTTGTAATCTTTCTGGAAAGGGAGGTGTAGAAGTGGATGTTGATGGCTGCTCTAATATAGGAGTTGAAATTATTGGTTTTTTTTGTTTTTATTTTTCAATGTTTGGATCTTGGAAAGGTGTGTTCTCTTCAAGACTTTTATTCACCAGTAGAGAATCTTCCTCAGAGTTGTTTCGTTCTTGTATGATTACAAAAGGTTTCTTCTTTTCAAGTATTCTTCCAGACCTAAGTTGAACATCATTAAGGTCTAAAAGAGTAATCAAATAGGTTGGAAATTGTTGACCTTCTATCATGTATGTGTTCTGAGGATGTTTATTGTTGGGGTTTGGTATGGGTTGGGCAGGAAACTGATTTGTTTTCTAAGGAAATGGTAACGGAAGTGGTGAATTTTGATGTTGTGGATTTTTTTGATTCTGTTGAGGATTTTGTTGAGGAGGGAAATGTGGATATGGTGGATAAGATGGCGGATATTGATAATACTGAGAGTATCTTCGATAGGGATTTTGTGCTTCTTGTGCCCAAGTTTGAGATTGATTCTGGAATTGGGGCCAAGGTTGCTGCCAAGAATTCCAATTTGGTGGGGGTTGATTATACAACTGATCATGGAATCCTTGTGTTTGAGGTCCTTGCCAAGGCCTTCTAGAGACAAAATTGAGAGATTTTGTGGAATTTGTAGGGATTTCTTCTTGAAAGACAACTTTAAGACCAGGAAGTGAAGGAAAACTCTTGGTCTCATGTTTTTCTGAACAAATTACACAGGTCTCTACTACTTTTACATCCAAAGGGAACTCTCTCAAGGCATGCTTCTTTCTACATTTGGGACAAAAGATTGCTAAGGCATCAGATTCAGTTTTCTGCTTGTTTTGTAACTTAAGGGTGTCTATTTGTTCACTAAGACTCCCTAAAATATCAGATTTTAATTCATCAAGCATACGTCCTATTTCTGCGCTACTTACTGTCCCAGAAACAGACTTACTTGCCCTTGCAAGAGCAGGGTCTCGTGGTCCTTTTACAGTTTTAGATTTCCCTCTTGAAATGTTGATACATAATTCAACTATTTCAGTTAATGTGAGCTGAGATATATCCCCTTTTCCCATCATGTTAAGGATATCTAACCATTCATCCCTAATTTTCTTCAATAAGAGAGCTTTCAAAGTGTCTTGGTCTAAGTTTTCCATTTTTGCTCTTTTGATGTTGTAGTTAAATCTCTCCAACAAATCTTCCAAATTTTCATCCTCTTTTTGTAACATTTTAAACACTTCCTACTTATGGTTGACTGGCATACAGTAATCCAAATACCTCTCTAGAAATGCATGTTTCATGTCTTCCCATGTCCTAATAGAACTGCTGATCAAACTCATAAACCATTTTAATGCTGCTCCTTTCAATGTTGAAGGGAATAGTTTAAGTTTTTAGGCATCTTGTAAGTAATCATAGGTTCTACATAGGACTTCAAATTCAAATAGAAAGGTTTCAGGATCTTTAGTTTTGAGTCCATAAAAAGTTTGGAAGGACAGAGGGCGAAATATTTTTCATAGTTGCATTGGTTTCTTCATCTACTATAGGAAACCCAAAAGAGCTTCCCATTTCTCTTCTACCTCTTCCTCTGCCTCCTTCTTCATCTCTACCTCCTTCTCCTTCTGCACCTCTACCTCCTTCTCCTCTACCTCTACCTCTACCCCCTCCAAATAATGTTTGTTCTTCATTAAAGACTCCTCCTCCCCCTTCTTCTGCCATAGTTGATTCTTCTGTGGAAGTTGAAAAGTTTATGTCCCTAGCATGGGTCCCTGAATCTTCTTCTAAGACAGGTTCAGTGGATAAAGTGGAAGGTATTTATAATGGAATATATGATCTTAAGTCCTCTGGAAGTCTAGGATCAGTAAAGGATGGAATGTAGGTTTGAGTTGGAGGTGTGCTGGCTCTTGGTCTTGGTGAAGCAAGTGGTGTTATAGGAATCAAGCTTCTGCTTCTTATGAATCTACCCCTTGACTCTCTTTCTCTACGAATATCATTGTTTTTGGGAGGTAAGAAACAAGACTACCTAGTTACACTTCCCCAGAAACGGTGCCAAAATGTCTGCTCAACTTAGTGTTCCTAAATTGATGTCATAAATTGTCAACCAGGGCTAGTAAACTGTTGAAGTGAAGTGCACTATATGTGCCTAGGTATTTGCTTCCTACTTCGTTGTGTTTAGTGTTTTTCTAGTGTTTTTGGTTTTGTTGTTTTGTTTTTTTATGCTAAGAGGAAAAGAAATAAGTGTTGGTAAAGAGAATTTGCTGGTCACACTGAAACAGAGCAAAAGCTATTCTAAACTATGTATGGCACTTGAGAACAGAGAATGCAAAATTTAACAAGAAAATAACTCACTAAAACAGAGCAAAATCTCTTCTAAACTATGTATGTCACTTGAGAACAGAGAATGCAAAACTTGAGAAGAAAATAAATCATAACATGAACTCAGTCCAATTCATTCATTAGAAGTATATTGGAATAACTTGAGAAAAGGATGAGTTTAATGCAATGAGGTTCTTCTAAGTAAACAACAACCTACAATATCATAGAGAAAACCTCATCCATGGTTAGAAGTTTTTTGGAACACATTTGGAAAAGGTTGTTTGCAACATAGTGAGGAACTCTACTCTAAATTAACTTATGAAACTGAAATTAATCCATTCTACAACTCAGAATATCATTGCTAAGCCTCATTCAAGAGTTACAAATCTTTTGGAATAGCTTTGGAAAAAGGCAGTTTGTGAAACTATGAGAAATTGCAGAACAGTCAAGACTTCAAAATGACATTACCAATTCTTGTTCCTATGATGATAATGTATTAATAGAGATTAAGAACAAGAGTAGTTTGTAAATAATGAAGGCTATTAAGTATAATTTAACAAAACTAGAATACAACTATCTAATAAAACTAGAAATACAATGGATAGAACTGAACTAGAATGAAATCATTCAAACTTGAAATACAGTGGATAGAATTGAACTAGAGTGCCATTAACATCCAGAGTATTACAGCTGAACTAAAATTCAACTAATATCTAAAATATTACAGTTATATCTTATTCAGTGTTAGTGATATTTTGGAACAATTCATAAAAATAAGACTGGCTGTAACATTTGATGTGAGTAAGCATAAAACATAAAGTTTAGAAAAAAATGCAACTAATCCCTAAAATACTACAGCTATATCTCATGCAGTGTTAGTGATGTTTTGGAACAATTCGTAAGAACAAGACTGACTGTAGCATCCGATGCAAGTGAGTATAAACATAAAGTTCAGAAAATTGCTAAAACTAGGAATGAAACAAGGCTAAAGTTACTTATCTAAACAATATGCACAGAGCTTCTCGGGCAGTAGGGGCCCTCTACCACTAGATTAGCATACAAATCTCCTCAAGATTGCCTTATATCATGCAATGAAGTTTAATGTCTCTCATTAAAGGGAAAATACTTTAGAAACAGATTATTACGAATTTTTGAGATCTAACAACAAAACATCAATCTAGCTAACTGTCTCTCGGTCTCCTGAGTCATTCTTATAAAAGAAATACATAAATACCCTTGAGAGGAAATAGGGATATGTGTCTTTCCCAATTAAAATCAAATTATAACTCTTGTGAAAGCCTCGTACTCTTGCTAAAGACATCTGTAGAGTTCTTGTCCTGGTAGAAGTCTTCCTCTTAGTTTTGATTTCTTCCACGTGCATAACCACTTGGAGGTTTTTACTCAGACTTCGTAGAGGACAAGTAACGATGTAGACAAAGTCTGGATTTCAACCATATGCATTTTTCCTCTAAGTGACACCTGTAACTTGTGTAAACATGAAGATAGCTGCGGAATAGGCAACTGGCTACAGAATGGCTACATTCTATAGCTGAGTCTAGTAAAAAATTACTACAACAACAAAACCATGAAAATATAGCAAGTCAATCATTGTATGCATTCCTAAAGTGACTTTAATCAATCCTATTGATCTTTTTAAGCCTATAATTGATAAGGGACAAAGGAAATGAAGTGAAATTTGGTGAAAGGAAAGGACATCTTTGGGGCTCAACAAGGTCAACAACAAAGCATCCAGTGGGAAGTCATCATCAAAGTAGCTAGTGGGAAGTTTCAACATCATCAAATTCACCTAGTGGGCGTCATCAATATTTTGTCAATGGACAAGAAATTAAGATATTGACTGATAGAAAAGGACATAGATATCATTTTACATTGCAGCTTGACACTTCATGGATTTCCCAGGAAAATTTCAGATATGTATCGTACTTTGTAGCTAACTCATATTCTCTTCATATTGTATTTTTTTTGGCATCCAAGTTTGGTGGTTTTTCAGGAATTTTTTCTCATTGAGGATCAACATTTTCAGCATGAGAACTTGGATATGGTTCCTGGTTCTTATTTTTTTATCAATGATTGAGGGGGGGGGGGGGGGGTATTTAGCCTCACTCTCATATCATAAAAACAATTACAAGTCCAAAATAATAAAAATAATTAGAATCATGAAAGTTGGATTTATTCCTACTTTTCTAGATTAGGTGTTTTCCTCAATATTAGGAGTCTATTAAGATCTATTTGGTTGAGAGATTCTCTGCCATAATTTAGGCTCCTATATTAGTGTGTGGTTGAGATATTTTCTCAATCAAAGTGATTCTGTTCAATATAGAATCACTCTCTTCATACAATCTCCTCATGTATTTATATTTGTATCATTAAAAGGATTTTTGTAATGATGAGAGGAACACAATACAATGAGGTTCTGAAGCCTTTTCCGCCCGTTTTCTAACTCTGATATTTTATGTGTGTTTATTTAATTTCCTTCAAAAGTGCAACCCAATGAGTATTTAATATAAAAGAAAAATTTCTCATAGTCCAACAGAGGAGTAAATATGCAAGTTCAAAGTGGATCTAGTTATTTTGAAAGCGGTTATGGAAGCTGAGAAAAAGAAGAAGCAGAAGCGAGAAGAGCAGACGATACAAAAAAAAGAGAAAAGATAAAAGGAAGAATAGGAAAATAGAGAATAGGAAGAAATTTAGATGAAAGAAGAAGAATTAAGAAGGAAGGAGGAGGAAGAAGCAATGCTAAAGCAATTAGAAGAAGGAATACAAAATCAACTACAGGAAGAGGAGAATAAACAATAGTAAGATCAAGAGATTTCTCAAGAGATTGAAGAGATAATAGTTATTTAAGACATTAAGGTAGAAAAAGAGTAGAAAAATCAAGATTTTGATCTTATTCCAAGTACATAACAATCATCAATCAAATAATAATAGATGGGAAAGATCTAAGTGCTGAAGAGGAAATTTCTCCTTTAGATGATAGTCCGGTCGTGGATATTTGAAACCTAATTTTCAATGAGCTTCAGAGAAAAATTGTGCAAGCAAGAAAGAATAATTTCCCAAATGACCTCAGACATCATGCTTTCAAGAATACAGAAAGGGTGATTGTCATGGATACAAGGAGAAATCCTCAAACCATTTGTACAACTAATTTTACCTTTGTAGGAGATTTAAAGTAAAATACATATTATCTAATGGAAGAAAACAGGAAATGGCAAAGGATTTGGAAGTTGTGAGACAACAAATAGAACAATTCTAATCGAAAAATTCAGAAATTGTCTTTCACATAGGTTTACTTGAAGGATCTTTCAGAAACTATATATGGTGAAGTTCAAACATTGGGAGACACTATGATGAACCTTTATGAGGATCTGGTCATCGTGCATAAAGAAGTTGTCCCCTTGCATGATATGTAGAAGAAATCACGGGGGAATGAAAAAGCTCTAAAATTCATTCATGTAGCCATCATCACAATTCATGAATGGGGAATGAAGTACAGAGTCACACCACCAAAATTGGCTAAGAAAACAAGGCAACAAGATGAGTTGGAGAAAGTTGAAATCAGAATTCTTATAAAAAGTATTAAACAATTCAACACTTTCATAGCCAACATCTTATCTTCGTATGCATGGTTATACAATAGTGTGGAATTCCCTATGAAATCTCATAATATCCCTTCAGTCAGGACATTTACAGAGGAAAATGGAAGAAATGTGGCTAGGCAAGAAGTTTCATAATACTTGGAAAAGCTTAAGTAGATTGCCACTAAATAAGACTCGAAGATTGATAGACACACCATGCAGAAATATATTGGTGGCCATACTAATATCAATACTACATTTTTCTTGTTAAAGAAGGATACACAAAAAATTTACAAAAATGTCTACCCAGATGCAATGTAAGTTAGAGTATGTTATTAGCCTAATCTTCTTGCAAATTTTGAGGATACCATGACATAGTACAGAGCTTGGCATCACTATGTAACTAAATATATAAAAATTGAATATTATGAGTTAGAGTTTCCTCAAAATAAATCTTGATGTGTCTAGTTTGTCTTATTAGGCTTGTACTATTATACTCTACCCATTTTTGTCTCAGATGGGTTTTTCTATTATTATATTTGAAACAAAATATGTAAGTGGAATTCCAAGTGTGAATTGTGGAATATGGAAAATCATTAGATAGGAAAATACAAAGGAAGTAAAAGAGTTGTGAGGGTATCTCAAAGATCACAATGGGAGATGAAGAGTCATCTCATTTTTTTTATAAATATTCCCTCATAAATCAAGAAAAGGGCTTGGAACCGAAGGCTTGGAAGCTTTGTTTTGGAGCCTTAACTTCTCTAGTTTAACATAGATGGAGTATCACTCTTGGAGAAGCAAGTGTTGGATTCATGTTCCACTATTGGGGCTAGTGTCTTGTCAATTGTAATTGTATGTATGGAACTTTCCATCTATAATAAAATCTTAGAGCCAACACATATTCATGCATATATCATGAATGTAGTAAGACTATTATTTTTATATTTGTGATATGTGTTGTTTCATTTACACTAATTCATATGAACTAATTCGTTTGCTTCAATATGTATCTTGTTGAATGCGTGACGATACGTTGTTACGATCGTTGTTATATTGTGAACTATTTTTTTAGGTTAAATAACGATTTTCTTTTATTTATTATGAGTCTATTTTAAGATATTACTATTACATGATTCTAAGGGGCTTTCTTATTCCCCTTTTATGTGATGAACATTTCATCTATTCCATTTGATACTTCACAAAGTTAATACACTTTATTTCATTGAAGTTATGTATATATCATTATATGTTTTTATCACAGCCAAGGCACATCTTTGAAACCATCAATTTGGCAACTGGTCATTTTCTAGTTGGGGCTCCTACTCCAAACAATGTGGGGTCTAATCGGGACTTCATATCAGGGAGACCCCTTTCCCTATTGGCGACTTCCAACACTATTAACCGAAATATTATAGCAAGGCCCTTAGGCTTCGCATGTATGAAATGATGGACATCTAATGTGACCTATGATATCTCTTTATAATTAAAAGTTTTTCTTTGATAATTGTTTCTATAAATTGAAATTTGATTTATGACAAGATCAATATCATCTTAGCATATAGTAGCAGAGGGAGATGACCCTTGCACCCAAGATGATTCCACTTGTTGACGAAGATGAAGAATTCTTTATCAAGGAAGGCTTACTAGAAGATACTTGTAATAATGAGACAACATCCTCTTAAAAAATAGTTTTGATGGACTCCCACAATGAGCTATGTTAGCAACCTATAAATTATGTCATACTCAATGGTGGCTAAGCTTGTATTTTAAACCTTCAAGAGATAGTTCCCTTTGAAAACTTATCATCTTTTGAAGTTTTATGATGATTATTACCCTTTTAGTTAATCTTCACTGTTGTTTCACTATTAGCCCTAAAGTACCTACTGTTTACCAATGAAAACTTCCCATGAGCCTCCATTCTCCTTTTTTCACTTCACCATTTGACCCTTAAAATAAATCCATTTTCCCCCTTATTTCCTTTACAAATTTCTCCTTCTTTCCTTCATTTAACCTCCAAAGCATCAAAACCCTCTTCTAAACCTTATATCTCCCATTTATTTGGTTTACATCCATCCATTTTAACCTACTGAAACCTCATTTGGCCTTAAAAATCACTATTTTTGGGCCTAAACCAATATTTCAAAATATAAAGGTTTTTAAAGCCCCAGAGGGCTTATATCCTTTAGCCCTCTGTCTCATATGATTAAGCCCCGCAACCGGGCACTTAAAATGCATGACCCTTCATGCCAAAACCCCTATTTCCCTTCTATTTCTCCATTTCTGACATTATAATTTTAAGCAGATCTGGACCATTGATCTCTACAGATCAACGGCCATCAGTCCCCCATCCTTCCACCCATTCTCCTACCTTCCCTCTTCCCCTTTCAATATATTGGCTCCATCTTTGAATCTCAACCATCCATTCAGGTGATCCTACGATCGGGACTTAACATGATAAACACCACTTTCCATTGCACCCATCCACTACGTGAGAAAATCTATGTCACCGTAGACCCCACTACCATCTCTGCACATGCATCTTTCTGCCCATTGCATGCAATCCGCACCGTCAGATCTGCAGCCCATCATCTGACAGCCATCAATCAATATCGCGTAATTTTTGGCTCTATTCCACAGTGCGCTACTTCTGCATGATATAAGCGGTTTTCATTTTCCACGTGTGGAGCGATGAATGGAATCGTGTTCCAAAAGTTAATACCACCTCCCCCCCAAAATGCTGTGCGAGAAACGCTGTATGTTTTCCCAAAACCACCATTCCTCAATTCACACCATATTTTAAATTTGAAACCCTGTTTCTATGTTTACCATAGAAGCCCGTCCTCCGCTGCAAATTTCTCCATCCTTATAGCTCCGAAACATTCCCACGAACCTTTCAACGTAGTTTAAACCAATAAATCGCAAGATTTAAATAACGTTGTGTGTTTTTTATGTAGGTTTAATGAATATTAAGGTTAAAACCCTCCCACACATGATTACAGTGTTATAGGCCGAGAATGACGATCCTCATGGCCCTTGATACAATTTCAAAGGGTTTGTGAGTTCTAATTACATGTTTTCAGGGAATCGATAAGTCATGATTATCGGTTTCCTAAACAAAAATTCAAACAAACCCTTTGCACGCCTGCAAATAGCAAAACACAGTCAGCATCAATTAATGAAAGAGTATCAATGTCAAATATGAAGATCAGAGCATAATTGAAGGATTAAAGATGTTAATTAAAGCTTAAAGGATCAAGGCATGAACTCTGGAATCAAAGGCCTAATCCACAAATCAGATCCAGAAGACCTCGAATGCCACATCAAAGGGGCTAATTGAATCCATAGCTACCAAGATTTCCACCTATAGCCTCTTTGCCTCAAAGGAATACCCATATCAAATCTCAGTCAGTAACATTAAGACTAAAGACAACTAATAGTTATTACAAACAAAAGAACATATTTTAAACTGTCAGTAAAGTTATTGTAAAGATAAGATAGTTCCTTAAAGTCAATATTTTTACCCACTAAGCCTAAAAAGTAGAAATAGAGTTAGTAAAATAGAGTTAGAAGTAAATGAATTCTTGCCTTAGGCCTTGCATGGTTTTCAAGGCTAGGAGTTACATTTAGTAAAAAATTAATGATATTCAACCCTAGAACTCTTCCACCTCCTCATTTCCTCTATAAATACTTCTGAAGAAGATGAGAAGTTGCTGGTTGGTTGGTCACTATTTGTAACATTGGAACTCTCTGAAATAATACATAGTTTGTTGAAGTTGAAGAAGAAATTGAAGTCTTTGAAGTTGGATTATGTTTTGACATGCTTGTTATTGAGAAGGATCTATCATTGGATTCTCAAGCTTGGTTGTTGGTGATGTATTCTAAATTGTCTACTGTTTTTCATGTTTTCATTATGTTTCATAAATTCTTACTACAGTAGGATGAAAATTTTAGGCTAAGAAATGACTCCTGGAAGCACCTTAGACATGTTTATCCTTCACTCTTTTATTTTTTCTTCTGCTGGGGTATTTTAGAGTCTATAATCTTTCTCTTTAGTCCTCATGCTTGTTTATTTCTCTAATAGTTCAAATAGATGGTTCCAGCATGATTTATGGTTTTCCCTTCTTGTCTGCTGCCACTTGAAAACTATTTTTGAAGTCTCCCTTTGAAGTACCATTGTTTATAGTTAGCCAAGGAGGTATGTTTTGATCATACCCTTTGTCCCTGCTTGAACAATTTTTTTAAAGGTATTTATAGTTGTAATCATGGATGTGTTAGGTGTTCCCTCTTCTATGACTACAATTATCAGTGAATCTTTCATGTTTTCTAACTCCTTTGAAATAAAATCTTTGAGGAAATAGGATGTGCTCCCGAATCTTAGATTTCATTTTGAAAGTTGTCTTGAAGTTATTATTTTCTTAAAGTGTGGTTTGTATAATTCATGGTTAGCCCTGTCTATCAAATACCTCTTTATGTTCAAATTATGTTTTTAAGTTCCTTTTGTTGAGAATTCAAACTCTCTTTCAAATCATTAATGTCCATCTCATTCTCAAAACTAAAGGATCCTATGGCCAAGTTATATTTTCCCCTTGATATCCCATATCCATTGATGAGTTTGTCATAAACCTCTTCTTGACTCCATTGCCCAATGAATCTGACACTTCTTCTTTCTATCTATACTACTTAGATCTTTCATGTCCTACTGTACC
This sequence comes from Pinus albicaulis, assembly GCA_034641835.2. Lineage (NCBI taxonomy): Eukaryota > Viridiplantae > Streptophyta > Pinopsida > Pinales > Pinaceae > Pinus > Pinus albicaulis. The sequence continues at coordinate 415,215,378 of CM076578.1, read as the reverse complement.
AATTCAACCAAAAAAACAAACCAAACAAACACCTGCACTTAATAACTAGTCTAAAATCAATACTTAAAGGCAAACAAGATATACCTTTGCAAAACAAATAATTTGAGAGATCCCTCTCTGAGAATAGGAGGACTAGATCCTGGAACTCTAAATATTGGTTCTGATGTTGTCTTGTCTTTTGGTTAGCCAATCTATCAAAACTCAAGAACCCAAACATAATGGCGATCATGGTGGGACCTATTGAATCTATGATAGGTTAGCAAACTATTATAAACTCTTTAATCCTACAAATATCTAAGAAAATCAGTCAGTAAGCCATAGAGTAGACTTTGTTTATTTGAGCACCTTAGCTAAGTGTTAAAATCAGACATAGGAGATTCTCATAACCATAGAAATATACAAAATCCAAAAATATTTCAGATTGGCTTCATAATAAACATGGTGGTCGAATCATAAAACATTTTACCTTCACAAAAGCTAAAAATTTTCCACCTGGCGACTCCATTGGCCCCAGTAGGATTATTACTCATATAGGTCTCTAGATATCTTTAGGACTGTGTTAACCAGAATTGAGGAAGTTTAGAAGCCTAGTCCCATACTAGAATAGACATTGTGAGAGGCAGAACTTTCAAAACAATCCCTAAAAAAAAAAAATTCAGCCTCTCTCATTTTTGAAAAAATAGTCTGGCTTCACATAGGATCAACACTAGATCTCATCGAAACCCTAATCCTCCTACAATAGTTAAAAATCCAGAGAATATTTTGTGGCAAACTTCTAAGTCTGGAAAATTAGCTACTGATAGGAGCCTCTTAAGAACAAAATCTGTCCCTAAAAACCTTGCTATCTTAGAGGATTTACACTTTGACTTACATCATACAAAGAACATATTCAGAACCAGATCTCAAAGTGATTTAAACCAAGCCAATTTTGAAATTGCAGGTTTGCAACAGAGCTTTAGTAGAGAAGCCTCACCTTCTACTCCTCTTGATTCCCATCTTCTTCAAAACTTTAGCCTCTTTTGTAACAAATATTCCCATCATCAGTTTGCTGGCCCAAGTGTTTCTTCCACTCCTATCCACACACTGTTCAAAAAACTCCATTTCAGCCCACTTTCCCTCTTGTAAATCCCCCATTATTTATGATCATGGCAGCATGGTATGCTCCACTAGTGTTACCACAACCCATGGTTCCCTTACCAAATGATTACCAATCCAAAATTCCTCATTTCACTGCAAATGAATCTACTACTACCCAACAACATGTAGATAAAATGAATGATGCATTTGATTACATGGAAATAGAAGATGAGACCACTAAGATGAGAATATTTTCCTAAAGTTTAGGAGGAGAAGTAAAAAAATGGTTTAAAAGCTTAACTCCTAGTAGCATCAATGATCTCCCTTATTTGCATCAAACATTCATAAATAGATGGGAAATAAAAAAGAACCCTCTCCAAATATTAGCGGAGTATAAAAATGTTAAAATAAATCAAGGGGAGAGCGTTCATGACTACTCCACTAGGTTTAACAGTGTTTACAATGCTCTTCCACCTCACATGAAACCTCCCCAAGGCCTGGCCTTGGTAAAATATCCTGAAGGATTTGATGCTAAAATGGCCTATCAACTGAGGGAGAGAGACTACTTAAATCTAGAAGACATGCAAAAGTGGGCTGTAAGTGTAGAAGAAAACTTGATTGAGAAAAGAGATAGGGTAATATCAGAGAAGAGGGTAACTTATAAAGATGACACGACACCCTCACCCTCATCTTCTGATGCCAAAATTGACAACCTAGTCAAGGTAATGGAAAGAATGCTTGAAAAGATCAACTTGAGTGATAGAGTGCCACCAAGAGAAAATCAAAACAACCCCCAAAATAGAAATAGAAATCAGAATTATAGAAGAGAAAACAATCAAGATAGACAAAAGGACAATGACCAATAGATTAGACCTCCCTTCCAACAAAACTATGTAGATCAAGACGAGGAAGAAAGGGAGATTGAAAGATTGGAACAAAATCATGTAAACTTGATTGGATCAGACAGTGGGGATTGTTAGGAATCTGTAATCAGCAAGATTGGAAAAAGCCCGATCACATAAACAACATTGTTTCAACCACTTTGGGATTATAGGATCTAACCCTCCTGAATCCAAAGAGGGATCTCTCCAATAAGTGCAAAGACGGATTTGTCTTTGAAGTTTTGGGTGATGATATTAGGCTAGTTATGAAGGTCAAGGGTTTTGTTTTTTTTTGGATGGTTGAGCATGATTACTGTTTGAGGTGGAGAGTTCTAAGTGCAAAGAGTTTCAAAGGTGTGAAGTTTCAAGTAAATAAAACAAGCTTTGGCCAGGAAGATAGATAATTGCAGGTTTTAGTCCATTGGGCTATGGAGTTATAATAGGGTTTAATTGAAACATCAAGAGGCAAGAGTGGTCCATGGGGCAAGTCATCTATGTATAAGGATCTCTTTAAAGTTTTATTTATGGAATGAAATGATACAACAAGAAGGGGAATTAAACAGATGAAAAACCAAAAGCAGCCTAAGATTTGGTAAGTACTTTTAAAATAGCCAGCTTTTGACATACACTTAAGAAAGACATGAAAATAAAATAGGATCTGGTAAGTACTTTTAAACTAGCCAGCCTTTGATACACTTCCAATAGAAAACATTTAAAAACACGGGAAACACAAATGATAACAAAGGATAGCCTAAGATCTCGTAAGTACTTTGAAACTAGCCAGCTTTCAACACATTCCAAGGGAAACATTCAGATAGTCTTTGGGGGTAAAACTAGGACCAGGGAACAACATATCTTCCTTAGGTCATCTCTACTTAACTAATACTTAACTTAACATTTAAGAATACTATTAAGCTAAGACAATAAGATGAGGGAACGCCAACATTCCTATGCTTAAACTGAATTGAATCATTCCCAAATAACACAGATTGGAAGAAGACATTGAGATAAAGATTTTCAGTCAGAGAAGGGTACTAGTATACAGTAGGTCCTAACTCCATGCATGCTATTATTTATAAGAGAAGATGAAACATAGTGAAAACAGAAACAAAATAACAAGTTAGAATGAGAAAAACATCACCATCAACATAAACCAGGATCCCATAAATCATCTTGTATTGATGCTCCAAACCGGTTACAACTTTAAGTCCAATGCTTTAGTTTAGCAATCATCTACTCATCTCAGCCTAACTTATCTATCACAATCAGAGCTCCAAGGGCCAGTGAACACTATTTACAAGTAGAAGTCTCAAGCTCAATTACATTTCAATGTTCAGTAGCCAAATCCAGCGAACCCCTCTCTCATCTTCTGCAGTAGTATTTATAGAAGAATGAGGATGTGAGATCTGATAAAAGATCTCTAAAGATAATTAATACAGACTTAATGGCTTCTCAGCCTTTGAGGGGCTCGATGAAAATCTTACACAGGTGTTTTGTCTGTATTAATGTTTTACATCAAGATTTAAGCTCAGTGGGAGCTCTTATTGACTTTTGAGGCTCTGTGTGATGTCAAGGTAACTCTGCTGACGTTTTGTCATTAAGTTAGTTTGCAGAATTCACTCTCTGGTTGCGCTTGAGGTAAATATCTGATCCTGATCAATAACTTCGGCCTATGTTTGCATACTTTGAGGCACAGGTGGCACTGTGGTAGTTGGGAGGGATCAATTTTCCTCAGCTGTGGCGGTGGAGGCTTTCTGTCTAATGAACCTTTATGATTTACCATTAAAATACATTTTAATAGGGGGATTAGGCTTTTGATAATCCATCTTTGCCATAATCCCCATAGATATGTCTTCAATCTCATGTTCTGGTGCGTTCCTATCTTCGACATTGATACTCTTTGATTTGTGCCTGATTCACTGTGTTTGTTGATGTGCAAGGCTGCACAGGGATCGAATGACATCAATGCATCATGAATCATTAAAGAAACGTGGAGTTTAATCCTGCGAATGATTCCCTTTGATGAATCGAAGGCAGGAGGATCGTCACCTGCAACCTTTGAAAATTTCTTTAGTATAGTGGAAAAACCATTTAAACCCTACAAAATATGAACAACATTATAAAATCCTACATATATATAGGTTTTCTGCTTTAGAAGGCACGTGGAGAGAGCATGGTCGTAGGATGGCATCATCCAACGGTCGAGATTGATTAGAGGAGGTCAGAGGAGAGCGGAGGAGGAAATTAAATCGGAACCATCGATCGCGCAGAGATCGACGGTCGAGAGTGAGGGCGAATAGTCAAAATGACAGAGTCATTTTATGCGGAAAAATGGAGAAAAAGGGCTAAAAAAGCTTTGTTTTGGCAAAAAGTGGTGGAAAAATGAGTTTGGTGCCAGGACACACGTGGGCCGTCAGATGAGATCGGCCCACGCGATCAACGGTGGAGATCGGGTACTGACAAACCTTATAAAACATGTCCGGTCTTCAGAAAAAAGGTTAATAAAATCATGCTGTATAAAGTCCCCTGGGTCCGGACTTGCTGACTGTGCAGGGAAACAATGTAGATCCTCCCCAATTAAAAACTGGCGCATGGATGCTAATGTGGCGCTGGGGACCACCGGCTCTTGTGGGACCGTTGACTACCACTGTGGACAAGGGGACCAGGGTGATGGAGTGTGGGCCGTCGATCTGCAGATCAGATCAATGGCAGAGACGTTTTAAGTAACCGCGCCGTACCACATTTATCTCATGGGCTTCTTCAGAGCGTGATCACGATCCGATGAGCTGGCCTCAAATCAGATGGCACATGCCAATATCAAGTCGTGCCGATATCCGACCTTTAATGCACTATGAGGGTGATATTTCAACATGGCTCAAGGCCACCTGTCGGTCGGTGGCGCTGATCACTGCCAAACAGAAAAAACCACCTCCCTCTCAAAATAAGTGCGATGAATTCCACACAGTATTCTTTTTAATAAAATGGCAATAAAACATTAAAAACCCAAGAATTAAATATACACAAAGGTTTGTGTTGGGAGGGTTTTATATTAGCGATTTGGCTTGGCGCCCGTCTGCGGGGCCATGGTCTATATCGAAAGAAATATTACCGGAGGGTTTTATGAATAGGGCTAATCAACATTGGAGATTTCAATCAAGGGGAAGACTTGCGCATTGTGTTAACTCCGATGCGATAAGTGCCCAAAATAGCTCAGTGCATGGTTCCAGTGCCAAGGCATATGGAGTGTAAAAGGCTAAGGATTTGGCCCAAAGGGGCTTAAACCTTTACACCAAAATATGTATTTTTTATGATTTTCAATGGTTTTTCAATGGTTTTGAGGGTTTCGATAAGGCAAAGAAGGAGTCTTAAACCTTTATCAAAGGGGCTTCGATGGAGGGGAAAAGGGGAAAAATATGAACATGGAGGATTTTAATGGGAAAAAAGGGGTAAAGATAAGGTTAGTTCTGGAAGTGGAAGGAAGGGGAAAATGGTGTTTGCAGCAGTATTCTCTTTTGTAAATCAGCAGAATTTCTGGGGCATAATGGGCACAGCAGTGAAGATTTCAGACAGAGGCATGAGGCCTTCAAGAGTCTTCAAGAGGTAACACTTTTTAGTAGTAAAATTTGTTCCTTGAAGACTCCAAAAAAAATTTTAGCCAGCATTTGATATAACAAATTTTATAGCTAGCTAACAGTGGCTCCACTTGGGGATGGTGTCTTCTTGAAGGCATCAAGAACTTCAGACTTGCTTTCTTTGGGGGGCTAATCAGTGCCTCATCCATTGGGTTGCCTTTATTTCCTTATATGATATTCTTTTGCTCTGAAAACATATTAGCAGCCATAAAAACAGTGGATCTTCATTAATACAACCTGTCTACCTACCCAATCCTACAAATCTAACATTTTTTCTTCATTAGAGTGCACTTGGATTGGAAAACTCTTTTTACAACATTTTATTCTTTTGAAAGTAGGAAATATAATCTATTTCTACTCCTTATTTCTCCATGGACTCAGATTGAACAATTGAGCCCATATGATTCTCTACCTAATCTACTATATGTTGGGATTAAACTGTCCAACAGACTTTATTCTCTAGATTCTACAACAAAAATTCAAAAGCATACAAGTTAGGATTGAACAGTCTAACGTGTTGCTGATCTATGGCATAAAAACAAGCTGCACATAGATCTTATTTTGCAGAAAATTAAAACGAAATGGAAGGCTTAGGATCTGAAATTTCAAAGCATTTCCTTCATCTTTTTATTTTTTTACAACTCTATTTTGACTTTTGTTTTGAGCTGTCTTTCCTTTGTCAAGTGGTTTGGATTTTGAACTAATTGGAACCAGATTTACATCTTTCTTGACTCAGAATTTGAAACAGTTTTGAGTCATTCTCTTTGGAAACTTAGGTTCAGATTTTGAGCATGTTTGAACCTTTATTTTCTATCCTAATCTATCTACTGATAAGCCAAGATTAAACAGTTTGGCAAATCGAATTCACTATCCTATCAGGAGAAAATTTAAAACTAATTAGTCAAGATTAGGCCGTCTGACTAATTAGAAGTGTGTTTTTTCAGGAGTGGCATTTAAACTTGCACACTTTCAGATTTGTTTCTCTTTTTTGGTATGGGGCTGTACCTCTCTTGTTTTCACAATCTGCCCTCTTTTCTTTCTTTCACTGTTTTTGTATTTTTTATTTTTATAACTTTGAATACAATGATGGGTGAAGTATTTACCATGAGAAAAAGGTAAAAAGGCTCTTGGAACACAACATGGATCAAGAGAAGTAATGCTTAAGCATCCTGCCATTGACAGGACCCCCAAACAATTCTGCTCCATTCAACTCCTATAGAAAAAATGCGTTGTTGCCAGTAGCTAAATGGATGGAGTAAGGGCCAAGCCATAAATTGTCAAATTTTCCATGCTTGCCCTTGTCCTCCGTCCTTGAGTCCCATTTCAGAACTTTGTCCCCAACATTAAAATTGCTCGCCTTTGTTCTTCTTTCAAAAATATTTTTGATGTTGTGTTGCTTCTGTAATGCTTTGTTATAAACCTCCTCTCTAGTTTATTGAAGGTGGATAGTTTGATTTATCCTTTGGATCATGTCATTTTCTTCAGTTTGTAACTCTTGAATTAACTTCATCACTGGAACACCAAGGTTGGTTGGAAAAATTGCATCAGTACCATACACAAGTTGGTAGGGTGACGTTCCAATAGATTTCTTCAAGGTCAATCTATCAGCCCAAAGTGCATGAAATAGCTTTGTGTGCCAAGACTTTTTGTTGTCCTCCAATAGTTTCTTGATTATCTTCACTAAACTCTTATTTGAGGATTCTACAAGTCCATTACCTTGTGGGAAATAGGCCATGGAATGCCCCAATGTTATCTGATATCTGTGACAGAATTCAACCATCTTCTTTGATCCAAATTCTGCTGCATTATCAATGATGATCTTGGTAGGACAACCAAATCTAGAGAGAATATTATTCTCTATGAATTTTATAATAACAGAATCATTGGCCTGCCTACAAGGTATGGATTCTATCCACTTAGTGAAATAGTCTGTGGCAGTGAGAATCCATCTATGCTGGGCAGAAGATGGTGGATGGATTTCTCCTATGAAGTCAAGTCCCCACTGTTGAAAAGGGGCTTCAACAGTGATTGGATGCAGAGGTAGGGGTAGCAGTTTTCTTTTGCCTTCAAAAAGTTGACATTTATGATAGGCTATGATCATCTTGTGTATATCAGGAAAAAGAGTAGGCCAATAGAAACCAACCCTCGAAATTTTGTTGGCTGTTTTCTTCCAGTACAAATGACCTCCACACTCTCCTTCATGGAACTCGTGCTTGACCTTCTCTGCATCATACTCAGGCAAAAATTTAAGCAATACACCAATTGCATTTTTCCAATAAAGACATTTATCTATAATGCAATAGTTTACAACTTTTAATTTTAAAAATCTTGCCTTTGTTTTTGTCAAACCAGGAGGTGTATTGAAATTAAGCAAAACATAAACAATATCAGCATAGCAAGAGGAATTCATAAAATGATCTTTAACAATGGGAGATGAGAGTCCTTCTTGGTCATCCAAAGCATCAATCATATTAATATCAAGAACTTCAAAATTTGATTCAGCCATTAATCTAGCTAGACCTTGGCCTTTGATGAGTTTAGTGGGTTTTATCTCTAAATCATATTCAAGAATAACAGCAATCCACTTACCTCTCTTACCATCTGGGTCCTGCATTAGAATGTCTTTACTAACTGAATTTGGGACAAAGGCAATGATGTGTGAGTGAATAATGTATACTCTGAAGTCTTTCAACGCTTTAACCAAAGCAAAAGCTTGCTTTTCCATAATGTTTTACTTCAAAGGAGAATCTCTCAAAGCCTTGCTAAAGAATGTGATAGGCTGCTCTTGTCCTTGCGGATTTTTCTGTAAAAGGACAACAGCTATAGTATGCTTTGATGCAAATGAAAAAATATAAAAATATTTTGAAAAATAAAGACTTATTAGAACCGGTGTTATGGTTAACGCTTGTTTCACCAGCTCAAAGGACTCCTTTGCTTCCAAGGTCCATTTTACCCCTTGCTCCTTCTTCAACATTTTTGTTATGTTCCTAAGGAGCTTAGCGAAGTTGGGGATGAACCTTCTCAAAAAGTTAATCTTTCCAATGAAAGATTGCAACTCCTTGATGTTTCGAGGATGAGAGATTTGCAATATGGCCTCAATCCTTTTGGGATCTATCTTAATACCCTCTTCTGAAATGATGTGCTCAAGAAGTTTACCTTCTTGGAGCCCAAATAGTGTTTTCTTAGGGTTTAAAGATATCCCAAACTTTCTGCATTTCTTGAAAACTGTTCCCAAATGTGCTAAGTGCTCTTGATCTGTTCTTGAAAACACAGTGACATCATCTAGATAGATAATGATGAAGTAGCCCAGTTCTTCCGATAATGCTATGTCCATGGCTCTCTGAAAAGTTGCCCCAGCATTCATTAGACCAAAGGGCATTTTCACATACATGAAAGTGCCCCAAGGTGTAGTAAAATTTTTCTTTAGTTGATCGTCAGGGTGGACTAAGATCTGATTGTACCCTGAATAGCAATCAAGCAAAGAAATTATTCTAGACCCTACCACCCTTTGTAAAATATGATCCATCTTAGGTAAAGGGTAGTTGTCTTTTAATGAAGCTTTGTTTAAGTCTCTAAAGTCTATACAAAGCCTGATCTCTCCAGTTTTCTTCCTAACTGACACCAGATTAGAAACCCACTCAGAATATCTAATAGGGACAATAATACCAGCTTCATACATATTTTTAATCTCCTTCTCAACCAAAGGGAGCTGTACAGGTTTTATTCTGCGTAGTTTCTGTTTGAATGGTTTTTGGTTTTCTTTGAGAGGGATTTTGTGCTACATTATTTCAGTGTCATAGCATTTCAGATCTTCATAACTCCATGCAAAAACATCAGAAAACTTTTTAAATATCTCTATATATTTGAGTTTAACGTGAGCTAGTAAAGGTTTAGACAGTTTAATCATTTTTGGTTTTTTCTCACTGCCTATATTGCACTCTTCCACTTCAGTCTCTACAGGTTCCAGTTTTGGTTTATTTGCCACATCGTTAAAATCAAACAACTCTTCTGAAGGTGCCAGACCACTTGGACAACTTTCATCTCTAGAGTGCAGGGTTTCTAACTCTTTTGTTTCTAACTCTGAAGTCAGTTCTGTTTTGTTTTTAAGTTTTCTAGTCAATAGATTTATATTGGCAAGTTCAGGAGACGACTCTTCTTCACCAAGAAAATTTTCTTCACTGCAGTCTGTATCATAGTTTGAGTCTGAACTGTGTAGTTCGAATTCATTTATGAATTGCATGAAGTCTTGTATTTCTTTGTCTCCATCAAACACCCACCAATACTTTTCATTATCAGGAATGAATGGTATAAATTTTATCTGAGTTGTGCAGTCTTTGGTTTCATATGGCGTTAAGCATGTTCTAGCTGCAAAGGTTAAATTGTGGGTGGCAATATTTCTTTTTCTTGGGACAAAAATCAGTTTGGACACCTCGAATGTTTTCAAAAGGTCCATGAAATCGTTTCGGTATGCCCTAAGTCTGGGATGATTTGCGTTATACTCCCCATTGAATTGCTAATGACTAATTCTGAATCCCCATACACATTGATTCTTCTAGCTCCTAACTTCTTCAACAAACGTAAGCCTAAGAGAAGGGATTCATATTCCGCTATGTTATTGGAACACTGAAAGTTTAATTTGCAGGAAATGCTTTCTGTGTGGTTGTTTTCAGTGTTGGAAATCCAGACACCTACACCAGCATTGTTCGTAGTGCAGGATCCGTCAAAAAACATACTCCATAGAGGACTATTTTTGGTTTCATCCCGATTACTATCCTCTTCAACTAACGTGCTTCCTGATTGTTGTGGAATATCAACACTTAGTTGTAATTGTTTTGATTCCCCAAGATTTTCATTTATTTGAGGGATGCTTGCTCGACTGTCAAGGTTTAAGAGTAATGGACTCATGACTTGTAGCTCAAGACCTTTGTTTGGTTTGCTAGAGTTCTCAGGTTTAGCAAACAGTTCTGACATTCCTACGTTATCTTCTTCCTCCTCTCCATCTATCATTAAATCAGACAAGGTCACTTGTTCACTAAAAATTTCATCATTGAAAAGGATGAATGAATCCAGGCCCTTGTCTACAGAATAAAGGGGAGAGTTCTTTGGTCTATCTTGGCTTGTAACCGTGTATTGCATATGGGACTCCCTGTAAAGTCTTCTAGTCTATTTGAAAACAGGGATAGTCGAATAGGTCATGTCCATCTGCATATTCCCTTGTAACTTAGCCCCCCAAGATCTTGATAACAACATTCCATACTTTGGGGGAACATCAGCCACAACAATGTCCCTTACTAAGCATTTGGATGGAATTTGGGCTAATTTAACGTAGAGGCCTTTGATTAATCCTAAACATTTTACTCTGATGGAATCAAAGGAGTAAAGGTCTTTATAAGGTCTGGTGATTTCTAGACCAAGGCTCTCCATCACAGCTTTAGGCATTAAATTATGAGAAGCACCTGAATCATGCATAGCATTGTGCAAAATCTTATCATGAACATTCAAACTTACATAGAAGGGAGGAACAAGTCCCTCTTGATACCTACCTTCAATCTTAGGACCAAAAATCAATTCTAGTTGGTCATCATTAAGATTGACTGTATCATTATTTTCTTCAATGTTTAAAGCCTTCAAAATTTGGGTCCTATATACATTCTGGGCAACTAACTCATTCAGGGGAACATAGATTTTGAACTTTGAAATTTCCTGCTCCAAGCTGAAAGGAATTTGGTTCTTTGAAGAACTTGTTTCAGTCTTATTAGCTGTCACTCTATCAGCAACATCAACTTGCTGATTTATCCTATTTACAATTTAAAAAATGGTTTTAACATGAGTACTAGCTGAGATGTTAGTACTACTAATGTCTGCACTCTGTTTTTCATTGTTTTGAGTGCCTTTCTCTTTACCATTATCAGAATTAACAGCCATTGTTTTGTCCTTTTGTTTAACACCTTTAGGCTTGGTTGGAGTGTTGTTTTATGAAGATTTGTAAAAGGTTTTGTTGTTGGGGGTTTGTTGACTGGTTTTGCTTCTAAGGTCATATTCCTTTTGAGACTCTATGATGACATTTTCCATGTCTTGATAATAACTTTCCTCATCATCTCTTTTGTCATCATAAGGTGTGTATAGACCTTGTTTTCTATCATAATGAACTTTAAAGTCATCATTATCTACCCCCATCATGTTGATGTCATCTTCCTCTGTTATTTCATCTGTTTTCTCAACCTCACTTACATATTTTTGATGAAAGGGAGGAGTGATCTGTTGATCATCTTCCCTAGGTCTGTTTGGAGGTTGGTTCCTTCTAAAATTTTGATTATGGTTCTGGTTTCTATTTTGAGGAGCAGATTGGTTTTGACTAGCCTGTGCTCTCTCAAGGACGCTCATTTTATTCATCATCTCCTCCATCATTCTCTCCATCTTTGAGTTTGAAATAGAAGGTGTGTTTTCCTCTCTAAAAGACACTCTCTTCTTGTTTTTAATTCTTGCTCTTTTGTCCACTAAGTTTACTTCCACAGCGAGAGCTCCTTTTTGCATCTCTTCAAGAGTTGTAGGATCTCTCTCTCTCAGATGATAGGCCATCTCAGGGTCGAACCCTTCAGGAAACTTGTTTAAAGCTGAGCCTTGTGGAGGCTTTAGATCTGGGGAAAGTGCATTGCATACACTGTTAAATCTGGTGTAGTAAGCTTGGACACTTTCCCTGGTGTTTCTATGGAGGTTCTCATAATCAGAAAGGACTTGAAGACTATTCTTCTTCACTTCCCATTTGTTTAGGAAATTCTGATGGAAGGCTTGGAGATCATTGATACTATGGGGGGTTAAGCCTTTGAACCATTTTCTTACTTCTCCCCCCAGATTTTGAGCAAACAATCTAAGCTTGACAGAATCATCATCGATTTCATTTCTATCAAAGTAGTCATTCATCTTATCCACATGTTGTGATGCAGTTATAGCATTACTAGCATCATATAATGGAATTTTCGACTGATAGTCCTGTGGGAGATTGACTAATGGTACAGGAAGGACTAAGGGAGCATACCATGCTGCCATGATATGTGGTGGGGGTGGATTCACAAGGGGTGGATTACCAAAAGGGAAATTGGGCTAAAGTGGAGTGGTTTGAACAGTGGATGTAGGGTGAGCAGAAGTGGATGGACCAAGAGTAGATTGCTAAGATGATCTTGGATGAGAGACACCTAGTTTTTGAAGGAAATATAAATCAAGAGGTGTTGTTTCTCTGCTACCAGGATGTTCACTTGTTTCAGAAGATTAAAGTGAAGACTCGGAATCTAATTGATCTAAATCACCAAGAGACCTAGTTCTAAAGGTACTTACTAAGTAAAATTGTGATTGTTGTAGAGTTGAAAGATTTTCAGGGACTGAATTAGCTCTCAAGGGTGATCTGAAAACAGTTGATAATTTAATCCTAGGAGACTTCCAAAGAATAATTTCTGGGTTATCAACTATCTCAGGTGGATCAGGGTCAGGATAGGCTCTAGTGTGAATCTTTCTAGGAGCCACTATGCTGTGTTTTTCAGACCCAAATAAATAGGAAAAGTTCAACCAGGTATGACAGTCTTTGAGAGGTTATCTAGTATGTTTACAAAAATTTTAATCCTGCAGTCCTCTAACTAAGTTTGAATTATATTACAATTATAAGGGTTCTTCCCAGTGGAGTCTTAAGGTCTTCTCAGGATTGTGGAGTCGCCAAGTGGAAGTTTTTAGCTCGTAAGGAGGTAAAAGGTTTTATGGTCCACCACCATGTTTATTGGATACCAATCTAAAATATTTTTGGGTTTTCTGAATTATTTTTCAATTGTGTGATTTCTAAGAATGTCCTAACTCTGTTTCAAAACTTAGCTATGGTTATGAGAAAAAGACAGTCTACTCTTATGGCTAAGCTGGCTGATTTTTCAAGGTTAGATAAACACTTATGAGAATCCTATGGTTTTCCTAGTTTGTCACTGATTCAAACAAATTTTATCATGATTACCATGTGTTTGGGGGTGCTTGAAAAGGCTACTTTTACTCACAAATTTTTATGAAGTTTTTAAGGGAACTTAAGATGAAAATTTGAGTCAGTCCCCAGTGGAGTCGCCAAAAATGTAGGAATCTGTAATCAGCAAGATTGGAAAAATGTCCGATCAAAGAAAAAACATCACTTCAACCACTTTGGGATTCTAGGATCTAGCCCTCCTGAATTCAGAGAGGGATCTCTCCAATAAGTGCAAAGATAGATTTGTCTTTGAAGTTTTGTGTCATGATATTAGGCTAGTTATGAAGGTCAAGGGTTTTGTTTGTTTTTGGATGGTTGAGCATGATTACTATTTGAGGTGGAGAGTTCTAAGTGCAAATAGTTTCAAAGGTGTAAAGTTGCAAGTAAATAGAACAAGCTTTGGCCAGGAAGATAGACAATTGCAGGTTTTAGTCCATTGGGCTATGGAGTTATAATAGGGTTTAATTGAAACAACAAGAGGCAAGAGTGGTCCATGGTGAAAGTCATCTATGTCTAAGGATATCTTTAGAGTTTGATTTATAGAATGAAATGATACAACAAGAAATGGAATTAAACAGATGAAGAACCAAGAGAAGCCTAAGATCCGGTAAGTACTTTTAAACTAGCCAGCTTTTGACATACACTTAAGAAATAAATGAAAGTAAACTAGGATCTGGTAAGTAATTTTGAACTAGCCAGCCTTTGATACACTTTCAATAGAAAACACTTAAAAACAGGGGAAACACAAATGATAACAAAGGATGGCCTAAGATCTGGTAAGTACTTTGAAACTAGCCAGCTTTCAACACATTCCAAGGGAAACATCTAGATAGTCTTTGGGGGTAAAACTAGGACTAGGGCACACCATATATTCCTTATTTCATCTCTACTTAACTAATAATAAACATAAAATTTAAGAATACTATTCATCTAAGACAATAAGACGAGAGAATGCCAACATTCCTATGCTTAAACTGAATCGAATCATTCCCAAATAACACAGATTGGAATAAAACATTCAAATAAAGATTTTCAGTCAGAGAAGGGTACTGGTATACAGTAGGTCCTAACTCCATGCATGCTGTTCTTTATAAGAGAAGATGGAACACAGTGAAAATAGAAACAAAATAACAAGTTACAATGAAGAAAAACATCACCGTCAACATAGAACAAGATCGCATAAATCAGCTTGTATTGATGCTCCAAACCAGTTACAACATTAATTCCAATGATTTAGTTTAGCAATCATCTACTCATCTCAGCCTAACTTATCTATCACAATCAGAGCTCCAAGGGCCACTGAACACTATTTACAAGTAGAAGTCTCAAGCTCAATAGAATTTCAATGTTCAGTAGCCAAATCCAACGAACCTCTCTCTCATCTTTTGCAGTAGTATTTATAGAAGAATGAGGAGGTGAGATCTGATAAAATATCTCTAAATATAATTAATACAGACTTAATGGCTTCTCGGAATTTGAGGGGCTCGATGAAAAGCTTACAAAGGTTTGTTGTCTGTATTAATGTTTTACATCAATATTTAAGCTCGGTGGGAGCTCTTATTGACTTTTGAGGCTCTGTGTGATGTGAAAGTAACTCTGCTGACGTTATGTCATTAAGTTCATTTGTAGAATTCACTCTCTGGCTGCGCTTGAGGTAAATATCTGATCCTGATCAATAGCTTCGGCCTCTATTTGCATACTTTGAGGCACATGTGGCACTGTGGTAGTTGGGAGGGATCAATTTTCCTCAGTTGTGGCGCCGACTTTCTGTCTAATGAACCTTTATGATTTACCTTTAAAATGCATTTTAATAGGGGGATTAGGCTTTTGATAAACCATCTTAGCCATAATCCCCACAGATATGTCTTCAATATCATGTTCTGGTGCATTCTTGTCTTCGACATTGATACTCTTTGATTTGTGCCTAATGCACTGTGTTTGTTGGTGTGCAGGGTTGCACAGGGATTGAATGGCATCAATGCCTCATGAATCATTGATGAAATGTGGAGTTGAATCATGTGAATGATTCCCTTTGATGAATCGAAGGCAGGAGGGCTGTCACCCTCAGTCTTTGAAATTTTCTTCAGTATAGCAGAAAAACCATTTAAACCCTGTAAAATACGAACAACATTATAAAATCCTACATATATATAGTTCTGTTGCTTCAGAAGGCACATGGAGAGAGCATGGTCATTGGATTGCCTCATCCAATGGTCGATATTGATTAGAGGAGGTCAGAGGAGAGCGGAGGAGGAAATTAAATCAGAACCGTCGATCACGCAGAGATCGACGATTGAGAGTGAGGGTGAATAGTCAAAACAACAGAGTCATTTTATGTGGAAAAACAGAGAAAAATGAATAAGAAACCTTTGTTTCGGCAAAAAGTGGCGGAAAAATGAGTTTGGGGATCAAGACACACGTGGGCCGTCAGATGAGATCAGCCCATGCTATCAACGGTGGAGATCAGGTACCGAAAAACCTTATAAAACATGCTCGGTATTTAGAAAAAAGGTTAATAAAATCATGTTGTATAAAGTCCCTCGGGTCCGGACTTGCTGACTGTGCGGGGAAACAATGCAGATCCGCCCCAATTAAAAACGGCCACGTGGTTGTTGATGTGGTGCTGGGGACCACCGGCTCTTGTGGGACCGTTGACTGCCACCTTGGACGAGGGGATCGGGGTGATGGAGTGTCACAAATGCCAAATTTTTGAGGGCAAAAGAAAATTTCTTCCTTTACCATTACAACCTATCACTGTTGAAGCTCCTTTTCAACAGTGAGGCCTAGATTTCATATGGGAAATCCATCCTGCTTCATCTGCCCAGCACAAATGGATTCTCACAGCCACTGACTACTTCACGAAATGGATTGAAGCCATCCCTTCTAGGAATGCCACAGATTCTGTCATTATAAAATTCCTTGAAGACCATATCTTGTCTAGATTCAGATGCCCTAGGAAGATTATTACTGATAATTTTGCCGCTTTTTGTTCCAAAAAGATGATTGATTTTTGTCACAGGTATCCGATTACACTTGGTCATTCTACTGCTTACTACCCTCAAGGTAATGGGCTAGCAGAATTATCAAATAAAATTTTGGTGACCATCATCAAGAAGCTGTTTGAAGAGAATAAAAAATCATGGCATAAAAAGTTGGTGCATGCTCTGTGGGCAGACAGATTGACCACAAAAAAGTCCATTGGAATGTCCCCTTACCATCTTGTTTATGGACCAGATGCAGTGTTTCCTACCAACCTAGGTGTACCAATAATAAAATTAATCCAAGAAATATAGTCAGAAGAGGACAGCATGATTAGGAGGATCATTCAAACAATACATCTCCAGCAGACAAGGGAAGAGGTTTACAATAGGGCTCAGAAGGTGCAAGAAAACATAAAGAAGTTGTTTCACAAGAGAACAAAGGATTGTGTTTTCAACATTGGAGATAAGGTACTGAAATGGGATTCCAGAAGAGAGCATAAGGGTAAAAATGGAAAATTTGACAGTTTGTGGCAAGGTCCTTACATCAATCAGTCCACCATTGGTCGAAATGCCTTTTTTCTACAAGAGTTAGATGGCACAGATCTATTTGGGGGTCCTGTCAATGGCAGGTTCCTTAAGCATTACTACTGTTGAGTTTGATTTTAAAGGTTTCATTCCCATTATAAATACCATTTGCTTTGTTCAGTCTCATAAAAGAAAAAGTACAAAAACAATAAAAAAGAAAAAGAAAAGAGTGCAGATTGTAAAAAAAAATAAAGGTGCATCCCCATGCCAAAAAAGAGAAATAAATTTTGAAAGTGTGCAAGCTTAAATGCCACTCCTAAAAAACACACTCCTAGTTAGTCAAACCGCCTAATCTTGAATAATTAGTTTTAAATTTACTGCTGATAGGATAGTGAATTTGATTTTCCAAACTGCTTAATATTGGCTTATCAGTAGATGAATTAAGATAGAAATTAAAGGTTCAAACATGCTAAAAACCTGAACCTAAGTTTCCAAGCAAGAATTGACTCCAATCTATGTTTAATTTCTAAGTCAAAAACAAAGGTAAATCTGTTTCTAATTAGCTCAAAATCTGAAACAGTTGACAAAGGAAAGACAACTCAAAAAGAGGAAAAAACAGAGCTATAAAAAGGTGAAGGAAGTGCTTTGAATTTTTAGATCTTAAGCTTTCCATTTTTTATTTAAACTTTCTGCAAAATAAATATCTATGTGCAACTTGTTTTTTTTATGCCATAGATCACACCAAGTCAAACAGCTTAATCTTGACTTGACTGTTTTTAATTTTTTTTTGTAGAATTTAGAGAATAAAATCTGTTAGACTGTTTAATCCTAACAGATCAGCAGATTAGGTAGAGAAACATATGAACTCAACTATTTAATCTGAGTTCATGGAGGAATAAGGAGTAGAATTAGATTAGATTTCCTGTTTTCAAAAGAAATAAATATTGGAAAAGATTTTGCCAATCCAAATCCACTCTAAATAAAGAAAAAATGTTAGATCAGTAGGATTGGGTAGGTAGAAAGCTTGTTGAATGAAGATCCATTTTTTTTCATAGCTGCTGACATGTTTTCAGAGCAGAGTAAGATCATCCCAGCAAAGGAAGGGCAGCCCAATGGATCAGGCATAGGTCAGCCTCCTAGAGAAATACAGGTCTAAAGTTCTTGATGCCTTCAAGAAGGCACCATCCCCAAGTGGAGCCACTGTTGGCCACCTATAAAATTCGTTCTATCAAAAGGTGGCCAAAACATTGTTCAGTCTTCAAGAAACACTTTCATGGCCAGAATGTTATCTCTTGAAGCCTTTGGAAGATCTCATGCTCATGTATAAAGGTATTCAGTGTTGATTCCCTTCAGAACTCAAAATTCTACTAAAAATTATATGAGAAAGACTGCTGCAAAATCCCCTCCCTCCCCTTCCTCCATTCAGAAACTAACCTTCATTTTTTTTCCTTTTCCTCCGTAAGATTCCTCCTTTTTATGTTTTCCCCTTCTTCCATCCATGAAACTCATTGTTGCATAGTTTAGAACTCCTTTTTAAACTGTAGCAAAAACCCCAAAACCCTTTGAAAACCATTAAAAATCATGAAAAAACCCATTTTTTGTATTAAGGGTTTAAGCCCCTTTGGGCCGAGTCTCAACCACTTCCCCACCGTATGCCCATGGTGCTAAGACCAAGCACTAAACCTTTCGGCGCTTATCGCATCGGAGAAAATCCAAAGTGCGCAAGTCTGTTTTCATGGTGTTAACAAAACGTTTCGATGGGATTGGCCCTGTGTGTCACAGCCCCCAATCATGTTGTTACCTTATATAACCCTTTGGGCCCACAATTGAGCGCTAAAACTTTTTTGAAAATCCATCTCTGGTCCATTATTTCCTTCACAAATCCAAAAACGTTGTTTTCCAAAGTTTTGATCTAATGTGTTAAAGTCACATGTTAAATATAAAAATGGTTATATTGAAAGACCGATTGTGCAATCGCATTGGAGGAATTCACAAATGGGTTGATTGAAAGACCCGCATCAAAAGTTTCGATGTGATTGGGTCATATATATAAACCCCGCCCCCTTCGCTTTCATCCCATATAACTTACACCTCGAGACCAAGTGTTGAAGTCCCGAAGCGCTTAATCGCATCGGGGATTCTTTACAATGGGTTGATTGAAAATCTTTACTCCAAAGTTCCGATGCGATTGGCCTTTTTGTTATATAACTCCGCCCCGGTCCACCGAACCTTTGTTTTATTAAAAAAGTTTTGGGTTTTTCATAAAGTATAATGGTTTCCACCATCCGAAGATTGAAATGATATTGATTGTCGATTTAAGGCCAATCCAACGGCCTGCGCAAAATCGCATTGCAAATTTTCGATCGCATACATTTGTTTGTCCCCCCGATTACCCTTCCCCCCGATTCATTCCCCGTCGTTGATCTGATCCTTAGATCAATGGTCATCGCTCAATCACATCACAAGTTCAATCGCATGTATTTTATTTGTCCCCCCGATCGGCCACCCCTCCAATTCACTCTCCACCGTCGATATGATCTGCAGATCGACGGATAGCGCTTAATCGCATTGGCCCTCCTGATCACGCAATCACATTGATGATTTTCATCGCACCTTTCTTCTCCTCCCACCGATCGTGATCCTCCGATTAAATCTAGGTTGTCCACGTGTCCAAATCGGACGGCCCGGATCTAATCTCGCTTCATACCATCGCTTTCCACCTACTGCCAAGAGGATTCCAACGAGTAATCCCCACTGTTGATCTACGCACGATCGACGGTTCTGATTTATTCTTTTCCTCCAATCTCCTTTGAATATTTCTAAATGATTCCCAACTGTTGGATGATGCCATCCAACGGTCCTGTTCTCCTCCCATTCCTCTGAAGCAGTTTAACCCAAAAATGCAAGATTTTATAACATAGTTCTGTATTTTGCAGGTTATTGATGGTTTTCCGTTTTATTAAAAGAAAGGCCAAAGGGTCGGGAAAGATGTTTCCCACGCCATTGATTCATCAATGGAAACCATTCGCTAAGTGCGGATTCGATGTTTTCATCAGCATTTCATGTGGCATTGATGCCTTATGAGCCCCGCGTGGCCTGCACATCAACAAGACACTGTGTTTTTGAAATCACAGTTAAAGAGTACCAGTTTATACCAGAACAGAAGACCGAAGACATAGACCGATCGTGATCTATCCCGAAAACACTGAACTAAAGTAAATAATTTTTTTTTTAGGAAAGGCCAAAGACATCTGTCGATCCGAGGAAGCTTCCACCACCTTAAGCAGAGGCTAATCAAACCCTCTCCAGCTCCTAAAAGGCACCTACAGCCTCATGGTAATTAAAGAAGGCTTAGTCATTATTACAAACAAGAGGTGTTTTGCCCAAAGACAGCCAAACAATTAATACTACTCAAGGATATTATCTCTAATTGTCGGCAAAACTATTTTAAATATTAAGAGCAGCCCAGAAGCTAATCTTTTCGATCATTAGACCTCGGGAAGCAGCAACATAGTTACTTCAAACATGACACCGAGCCTCAAATGTCAACAAAGGCTCCCACCGAACTCAATTCATAAATGTACATCAATTTAATATAGACATATTATCTGTAAATTACTTCATCGAGCCCTTCAAAGGCTGAAGAGTCATCAATCTATATTAATTGACCCAGGAGATCTTTTATCAGATCCCACCTCCTCATTCTTCTATAAATACTTTTGTAGAAGATGAGAAAATCGTTGGTCTTTGGACATCTGAATGCATGTAATAGTTTCTGAAGCTACTGATGCCCTGTTTGTAACCTGAAGATATAGAAGCTAATATGAAAAGTTTGAAGCTCTAGAGACCCACCGGGTTTGCTAATTGTAACTGGTTCGAAACATCAAATACAAGCTGCTGATTTATGGGATCCTGATTTATGTCAATGGTGATGTGTTCCTCACTGTCAATTGTTATTTTTCTTAATTTTTTCACTCTGTCCACTTTCTCTAATAAAGAGAAACAAACATAGAGCTAGGATTTACTCTCAACAGTACCCTACTCTTACTGAAAGCTTTATTGTCCATGTTTTCTTCATTTGAATGTTCTCTTTGAAGAGTATATTAATGTAGGTCGGTTTAAAGGCACTTTCCTGATCTAAATTTCTCCTTGTCACGGTTATCTGTGGTTTTCTTATTGAACATGCTGAAAGCAGGGTAGTTTAAAGGTACATACCTGATCTTAAGTTGTTCGACTATTTTTAAATGTTTTCTAACTGAAAGTACTTCAAATGCAGGCTAGTTTAAAGGCACTGACCTGATCTCAGAATACTTTTATGTTTTTCTTTAAGTACATGCTGAAATCAAGGTAGTTTAAAGGCACTTACCTGATCTTAAGCTGTTTGACTGTGTTTAAATGTTTTCTAACTGAAAGTACTTCAAACGCAGGCTAGTTTAAAGGCACTGACCTAATCTCATAATACTTTTATTTTTTTCTTTAAGTACATGCTGAAAGCAGGGTAGTTTAAAGGCACTTACTTGATCTTAAGCTATTCGATTGTTTTTAAATGTTTTCTAACTGAAATTACTTCAAATGCAGGCTAGTTTAAAGGCACTTACCTAATCTTAAGCTGTTCAACTATTTTTAAATGTTTTCTAACTGAAAGTACTTCAAATGCAGGCTAGTTTGAAAGCACTAACCTGATCTCAGAATACTTTTATGTTTTTCTTTAAGTACATGCTGAAGCAAGATAGTTTAAAAGAACTTACTTGATCTTAGGCTGTTTCACTGTTTCTTCATTTGTTTGTACTCCATTTCCTATATGTTTCATTCCATAAAATCACCTTAAGATATCCTTTGACATAAGTGACTTGCCCCATGGATCCTTCTTGAACCTTGCTGTCAAATTAAAATCCTCCTATGACTCCATAACCCAATGGCTTAAACTGTCTTTACCTTCTCTATCAGCCAAATCATTCCTTCACTTGCAGACATCTTCACCCTTTATTTTGAACTACCTTTCACCTTCATCATGTCATTGCCCAACCAAAAACAAACAAAAAAAACCTATGCACTTCATAACTAGCCTAATATCAAAATTTCAGCTATTAAATATCACATCTTTTGAACCCATTCATAGAGAGATCCCTCTCTGGATTCAGGAGGGCTAGATCCTTGAATCCCAAAGTTGTTTGATGTTCTCCCTGCAGTTGGAATTTTTCCAATCTTGCTAATTACAGGGTGCTAATAGTCTCCAAGAAGGTAAACTTCTTCGCCACATAATTTCAGAAGAGGGAATCAAAGTAGACCCTAAAAGGATTGATGGCATATTGAAAATCAGCCATCCAAGAAGCCTCAAAGAATTACAATCTTTCATTGGGAAGATAAATTTATTGAGGAGGTTTATCCCCAACCTTGCTGAGCTATTAAGAAATCTTACAAACATGCTTAAAAAGGAGGTAGGTGTGAAATGGACTACACAAGCTAAACAATCATTTGAACTGGTTAAACAAGCTCTCACTCAAACACCAGTCTTGATTAGTCCAGATTCCACCAAAGACTTTTATATCTTTTCTTTTGCATCTGAACATACAATAGCTGCAGTATTACTTCAAAAGAATGACTTGGGGTAAGAACAACCAATATCCTTTTTTAGTACAGCCTTAAGAGATGCTCCTCTCAAATATAACATAATGGACAAGCAAGCCTTAGCATTAGTGAAAGAATTAAAGGACTTTAGAGTCTACATTTTACACTCTCACATAATTTCTTTTGTTCCACATACTGTTGTCAAGAATATTATAAGTCAAGACCCTGATGGTAAAAGGGGAAAATGGATTGCTACTA
This sequence comes from Pinus albicaulis, assembly GCA_034641835.2. Taxonomy (NCBI): domain Eukaryota; kingdom Viridiplantae; phylum Streptophyta; class Pinopsida; order Pinales; family Pinaceae; genus Pinus; species Pinus albicaulis. Next base: position 415,192,463 of record CM076578.1, on the reverse strand, counting down.
TTCTTGAATATGACGTAGACATCAGGCTCACCAAACTGATTAAAGGGTAGGGATTAGCAAAACTCATGGCTGAGTCAAACTTCCAAGCACTAGATATGAATATGGTGGATGTGTTGGAAGAAATAGAAGAATTCACTACTCCTTTCATTGAAGAAACATTTCTGAATTCTCCTTGGTATGCTGACATCATTTATGTGCTTTTATATTTAAATGCCCCTCCTTCTTTGTCTAAAACTAAATCTAGATTTTTGAAATAGAAGGCTTTGAATTATTGCATATTAGATGGGGTATTATATTGGAAAAATTTATTTGGAATTTTTCTTAAATGTTTACTTGAGGATGATGCAGGAAAAATCATGCATGAGGTGCATGAAGGAGAATGTGGAGGACACCTCTACTGGAAGACCACAGTAAACAAAATCCTCATATCTGGTCACTATTGGCCCACCCTTTTCCCAAAAACTCAAAAGTTAGTCATGTCTTTCCATAAGTTTCAATTTTTTTATGGAAAAAGAAAGCTCCTTCCCTTACCCTTACATCTAATTAGTGTTGAGGCACCCTTTCAACAATGGGGCTTGGAATTCATTGGGGAAATTCACCCATCTTCATCAGCCTGGCATAAGTGGATCCTCACTGCCACTGATTATTTTACCAAGTGGATAGAAGCCATACCATCTAGGAATGCTACTGACTCTGTCATTATCAAGTTCCTTGAAACAAACATCCTATCCAGATTTGGTTGTCCTAGAAAAATCATCACAGATAATGTTGTTTCCTTCAATTCTAAAAGAATGGTTGATTTTTGTTACAAATACCACATCACCTTAGGCCATTCTACTACCTACTATTCCCAAGGGAATGGATTAGCTGAATCCTACAACAAAAGCCTCATCAATATGATCAAAAAGTTGTTGGCGCAGAATCATAAATCATGGCACAGTAAGCTAGTTCATGCCTTATGGGCTGATAGATTAACTACAAAGAAGTCAATAAATATGTTCCCCTATCAGCTGGTCTATGGCATGGATGCAGTCTTCCCAACATCATAGGAGTTCTAGTCATGCAACTCCTTCAATAAGTGAAAACTAAAGAAAATGATATGCAGAGAAGAATCAACCAAACAATTCATTTACAGCAGTCTAGAGAAGAAGTCTATGAAAGAACACAACTAGTCCAAGAAAATATCAAGAAACTATTTGATAAAAGGACTAAGGAAAATAATTTCCAAGTTGAAAATGTGGTTCTCAAATGGGATTCAAGAAGGGAAGAGAAGGGAAAACATGGCAAGTTTGAGAACCTTTGGAAAGGACCCTATAATATTCAAGCTAAGAGGGGTCACAATGATTTATTCCTGAAAGAATTGAATGGAGAAGATCTATATGGAGGTCCTGTCAATGACAGGATGCTCAAGCATCATTTCTGGCAGGAGTCATGGTTTCAAATATTTTTTCTTTTCATTGTAAAACATCATTGTTTGAACATTGCATTCAAAGTTAGAAAAATAAATATACAAAAACAATAGAAAATAAAAGAGGGCAGATAAAAACAAGAAAGGTACAACCCCATACCAAAAAGAGAGAAAAAATCTAAAAGTGTGCAAACTCAAATGCCACTCCTAAAACAAACTTCTAGTTAGTCATACAACCTAATCATGACTAATTAGCTTTTCAATTTATTGCTGATAGGTTAGTGAATTAGATCAGCCAAACAACACAATCTTGGCTATCAGTAAGGTAGATTAGGATGGAGGAAAAAAAGGTTCAAACAAATTCAATATCTAAACTTATGAATCTCAAAAAAAGAATGACTCTAATTAGATTAAATCTTGAGCCAAAGATAGAAAACAAATTGGTTCCAATATGCTCGGAACTTGAACTAGATAAGAAAGAAAAGACAGCTCAAACAAATTCAAAACAGAGCTAAAGAAATAATGAAGGATGTTTTAGTTTTTAGATCTTAAGCCTTCACATTTTTGTTTTACTTTTCTACAAATAAAATCTATGTGTAGTTTGTTTTTATGCCATAGATCTGTAGCAAGTCAAATTTTTTAATCCTGGCTTGGCTACTTTTAAATTTCCTATTTTAGAATTTAGAGAGTAAAGATCTGTCAGACAGTCTAATCCTGACATATAGTAGTTAGGTAGAGAATTTATGAACTCAATTGTTTAAACTGAGTTCATGGTGAAATAAAAGTAGAAATAAATTAGTTTCCTATTTTTCAAAAGAATAAAATGTTGATGAAGAGAGTTTGCTAGTCCAAATGCACTCTGAAAGAAGAAAAAATGTTAGGATCATTAGGAATGGGTAGGTAGAGATGTTTTTTTGATAGAATTCCATCGTTTTATATTGTTGCAGAGATTATCAAATCAAAGAAATATTAGCCAAAAGAAAAGAAAGCTTGCTGCCCAATGGATAAGGCACTGGTTTACTGAAAAGCCAGAGATAAATAGCTAAGGTTCTGGACACCTAAAGAACTAGTTGTCCTCCGCAAGTGGAGGCACTGTTAGCCACCTATAAATTCTGTCATACTCAATGGTGGCTAAGCTTGTCTTTTAAAACTTCAAGAGATAGTTCCCTTGAAAACTTATCATCTTTTGAAGTTTTATGATGATTATTACCCTTTTAGTTAATCTTCATTGTTGTTTCACTATTAGCCCTAAAGTACCTGTTTTTTACGAAAGAAAACTGCCCATGAGCCTCCATTCTCCTTTTTTCACTTCACCATTTCACTCTTAAAATAAATCCATTTTCCCCCTTATTTAATTTACAAATTTCCCCTTCTTTCCTTCATTTAACCTCCAAACCATCAAAACCCTCTTCTAAACCTTACATCTCCAATTTATTTGATTTAAATCCATCCATTTTATCCTACCGAAATCTCATTTGGCCTTAAAAATCACTATTCTTGGGCCTAAACCAGTCTTCCGAAATATAAAGGTTTTTAAAGCCCCTGAGGGCTTATATCCTTTAGTCCTCCGTCTCATATGATTAAGCCCCACAAACGGGTGCTTAAAACGCATGACCCTTCGTGCCAAAACCCCTATTTCCCTTCTATTTCTCCATTTCCGACATTATAATTTTACGCAGATCTGGATTGTTGATCTCTACTGATCAACAACCATCGGTCCCCCATCCTTCCACCCATTCTACTACCTTCCCTCTTCCCCTTTCAATATATCCGCTCCATCTTTGAATCTCAACCGTCCATTCAGGTGATCCTACGATTGGGACTTAACCCGATAAACCTCGCTTTCCATTGCAACTGTCCACTACGCGAAAAAATCTACGTCACCGTAGACCCCACTACCATCTCTGCTTGTGCATCTTTCGTCCCATCACATGCAATCCACACCATCGCATCTGCAGCCCATCATCCGATGGCCAACGATCAATATCTCGTAATTTTTGGCCCCGTTCCACAGTGAGCTACTTCCGTGCGATATAAGCGGTTTTCATTTTCCACATGTCAAGAAATGAATGGAATCATGTTCCAAAAGTTAATACTACCTCGCCCCCCAAATGTTGTGTGAAAACTGCTGCATGTTTTCCCAAAACCACCATTCCTCAATTCATGCCATATTTTAAATTTGAAACCCTGTTTCTATGTTTACCATAGAAGCCTGTCCTCCACTGCAAATTTCTCCATCCTCACGGTTTTGAAACATTTCCACGAACCTTCCAACGTAGTTTAAACCAATAAATCGTAGGATTTGTTATGCAGGTTTAATGAAGATTAAGTTTAAAACCCTCCCACAGATGATTACAGTGTTATGGACCTTCATACAATTTTAAAGGGTTTGTGAGTTCTAATTACACATTTTCAGGCAATCGATAACTCATGATTATCGATTTCCTGAAAAAAATTCAAACAAACCCTCTGTGCACCTGCAAATAGCAAAACACATTCAGCATCAATTAATGAAAGAGTATCAGTGTCAAAGATGAAGATCATAGCATAATTGAAGGATTAAAGATGTTAGTTAAAGCTTAAAGGATCAAGGCATGAACTCTGGAATCAAAGGCCTAATCCACAAATCAGATCCAGAAGACCTCGAATGCCACATCAGAGGGGCTAATTGAATCCCCAACTACCAAAATTGCCACCTGCAGCCTCTTTGCCTCAAAGGAATACCCAGATCAAATCTCAGTCAATAACATTAAGACTAAAGATAGCTAACAATTATTACAAACAAAAGAACATATTTTAAACTGTCAGTAAAGTTATTGTAAAGATAAGAAAGTGCCTTAAAGTCAATATTTTTACCCACTAAGCCTAAAAAGTAGAATCGGAGTTGATAAAACAGAGTTAGAATTAAATGAATTCTTGTTGTAGGCCTTGCATGGTTTTCAAGGCTAGGAGTTACATTTAGTATAGAATTAATGATATTCAACCATAGAACTCTTCCACCTCCTAATTTCTTCTATAAATACTTCTGAAGAAGATGAGAAGTTGTTGGTTGGTTGGTCACTAGTTGTAACATTGGAACTCTCTAAAATAATACATAGTCTCTTGAAGTTGAAGAAGAAATTGAAGTCTTGGAAGCTGGATTATGTTTTGACATGCTTGTTCTTGAGAAGGCTCTATCATTGGATCCCTAAGCTTGGCTATTGGTGATGTATTCTGAACTGTCTGTTATTTTTCCTGTTTTCATTATGTTTCATAAATTCTTACTACAGTAGGATGAAAATTTTAGGCTAAGAAATGACTCCTAGAAGCACCTTAGACCTTTTTATCCTTCACTGTTTTATGTTTTCTTCTGCTGAGGTATTTTAGAGTCTTTAATATTTCTCTTTATTCCTCATGCTTGTTTATTTCTCCAATAGTTCAAATAGTTGGTTCCAGCATGATTTATGGTTTTCCCTGCTTGTCTACCGCCACTTGAAAACTATTTTTGAAGTCTCCCTTTGAAGTGACATTTTTTATAGTTAGCCAAGGAGGTCTGTTTAGATCATACCCTTTGTTCCTGCTTGAACAATTTTTTTAAAGGTATTTATAGTTGTAATCATGGATGTGTTATGTGTTCCTCTTCTATGACTGCAATTATTAGTGAATCTTTCATGTTTTCTAACTCCTTTGAATTAAAATCTTTGAGGAAATAGGATGTCCTCCCGAATCTTAGATTTCATTTTGAAAGTTGTCTTGAAGTCATTATTTTCTTAAAGTGTGGTTCGTAGAATTCATGGTTAGCCCTATCTATCAAATACCTATTTTTGTTCAAATTATGTTTTTAAGTTCCCTTTTTTGAGAATTCGAACTCTCTTTCAAATCATTAATGTCCATCTCATTCACAAAACTAAAGGATCCTGTGGCCAAGTTAAATTCTCCCTTTGATATCCCATATCCATTGATGAGTTTGTCATAAACCTCTTCTTGACTCCATTGCCCAATGAATCGGACACTTCTTCTTTCTATCTATACTACTTAGATCTTTCATAATCTGCTGTACCAATTCAACCAAACAAAAAAACCAAACAAACACCTGCACTTAATAACTAGTCTAAAATCAATACTTAAAGGCAAACAAGATATACCTTTGCAAAAAAAATAATTTGAGAGATCCCTCTCTGAGAATAGGAGGACTAGATCCTGGAACTATAAAGATTGGTTATGATGTTGTCTTGTCTTTTGGTTAGCCAATCTATCAAAACTAAGGAACCCCAACAAGCTAAAAGCTAGATGAATCCTTGATTTACAGTTTGTTCTTTGAACCATACAAAGCCTGGATATGTATATTGGAAAGTTGTAAAAGTAATATTGAGAAACTTAGAAAATGTAATCATTCATGAACTGGGACTCACTGCTATATACTTTAGACTATATGGATACACTAATGTTGATAATTTTGAGCACATCGAAGTCCTAGCTTTGGTTGGCCTTGGTTCCTTGGATGATTTCCTGGCATAAAATTTGTTTATTTGAGAGGGAGTGTGCATTGTTGCTAGCATGGTTGGATGCTAAAAAACATGATTGAGAAATCTCTTTAGAGAGTTTTTTTTAGCATATGTTGGGCACTACTATGATATGTTGTGACATATTATGGGATCCAACATGTATAGAATCCTATGTTCCATGATAGGCTTAAGAATCACTATATCTAGGATTTGGTGCGGAAATGAGCAATTAGACACCTTCACATTTTGATTCATAAGAAGGCAGAAAATTTGATCATCGTCTTGTAGCATGTAAGCTTGTGGTTTACCTGATATTCTCTAGGTGTCATGCGCTATGGCAAAAAGTAACTATAATATTACTGAAGACACTGATGAGAGGAAAGGGTCATGGTTTATTGAATACATTAAGTTGTTGATCAGTGGTTTTCATTGATGTCAACCCAAGCAACACCAGGGGCTACCCAAATATTTCATGGGAATTGTTTCCTACAAAATTACTATATCCTGGGTCAATATTGATTTTTATGGTTTCTACTTTTCGAGATGTTTCTATTGATATATGGCACACCATGTAATTCTTCACGGTTTGAGAGATATTCATCTTTGAAGTTTGTAACCCCCGTTAGTGGGCTAAAACCCCATAGGGTTGTGGAATGGTTCATTGAAAAGTCAATAATTAATAATTTTTAAGCTCCTAAAATCACTCCCATGTTCACTTGTTGAAGCCCCTCTCAGCCTAAGCATTTATATAAATTGTGATCTGCATATCCTCCTTATGCAGGGATTTTAATATCTAAAACAGGTCATCATGGAATTTTCGCTCTAAATATTTTTCTAAGAAGTTTCCAAAGATGAAATTTTTAGGTGGCAAAGAAAAAATCCGGACGAAGCTCCTATAAAAATTTTAGATCAATCTACACAATTTTTTCGGAGATATGATCTATGGAAATCAGTGTTTTTGTAGGCTCCTGAAATTCATCTCAAAGAAGTGACGTTAGGAAACTCGTCATAACTCTCTCTCTAAGTATCAGATTGGAATTCTGTAAATAGTGGCAGATAGTACATGGAATTTATTTTTCACTATATCAATTTCAGAGCCAAATGAAAAAATAGTGACATGTGGCATGTCGTACAAGTTCACTCTACTGAAATAGTACATAATTAGGGCATTGCGAGAGATTGGGCATATCTCTCTCTTGAAGAATCCAAATTGGGTCAGACCTATTGAATTGGAAATATGACTCAGTGGAATATTACATGGTTGCAAATCACATATTGGGGATCCGAAATAACAGAGATACACTAGATTCAATATCGAGCTCCTATAAGGCAAGAAAAAGCTAGATCATGTGCTGTCAAGGGCTGGAAAGGACCAGAATTTCTAGGGCAGCAAAGCAAAGCAAGGTGCAACAAAGGGTAGCATGAAAAGAGCAGAAATCAAGGTGCAAAATAGGAGAAAGAATTTCATCACATGAAGTCTTGAAGTGGGCAGCACTACATACAGTCACTGTAAAGGTATCATTGTACTAAGTCATTGTAAATACATTATTGTAGAAATTGTACTAGTGTCTATCTGCCAAGAGTTGAAGAGGCAGTGTTGGGAGGTCTAGGATCATCATTAGGTGGTTGTGTCATAGTTTGGGTTATGGTCTAGTGTTTCTTCTTCTTCTACATCATTCTATATCATTGTAAAGTGGACCATTTTCCCTGGTATGGGAGTCCATTCTTCTTCTATTCTTCTATAGGGTAGTATGGTAATGCTAGGCTGTTCATGAAGTCACCAATAGGTTCAAGCCTGTGAAAAATTTAGGGTGGTAGGGTGGTGGTAGGGTGAGTTGTAGCTCATTGGGTGTTGGGGCATCCGTTCAGTTGACTACTGAAGAATCTCGGGCATTGGAGCGTCCATCTAGTGGGAGCTAGAGAAGAATGCTTTTCTAGATTCTAGGAAGTTGGAGCTTTATTTTCAATTGGAGTTGAATTTAAAAAATTATTAGAAAATCATTAGGTGGTTTTTTTCCCGGAGTGGGTTTCCACCTTAAAAACTGTGTGAATTTGTGTTCCTTTTTTTTACTACTATCATTATACAAATGCTAATAATAACTCAAGATTAACTAATGATATAATTTAAAGTAATATTGATTCACCCCCCCTCTCAGTATTTCCAACATAAGAAATAATATTCCCCCTTGTTTGAGTTCACAAGGAGAGGAATTAAGCTAGAGATCTCATGGGGTTGAGGAAACTTTGGACAATAAGATAGTATGTGATCCTTACCCTGTAGGGTATTTTGTATCTCGCTTATTGTCAAGAAATAGGATAGTCTGTGATCCTTACCTTCCACAATAATTTGTATCCTACCTATTGTCTCTATCTGGTCTTGACAAATTATACCCTAGTTGGAATTATACCCATAAGATGGGCTTGTTGGGATTATTTCCCACCCATCTGGCTAATTGGTGCTAGCTACTTGAGTTAGAAGCAATCCTTACCATATATGGTAAGTAGTATCCCACACAAGTTATGGGATGCAGGTGTTCTACCTCTGACTCTTGAGGGTAAAGATGGGAATATCAAGAGAGAATATGATAGAGTGTGATACTTATCCATTGTGGTAAGTGTATCCTACCCATTGTCACCACACATTTTGATAGGTGTGATCCTTACCTTTCATAGTAAGTAGTATCCATCCTATTTTCTATGATAGGGTGGTAGTTGGAGCTCCCCTATGATGATTCTTCTTCTTTATATAAATCTATCATTGCTTAACTAATTATAAAATGATTCAAGTTGAGACGAGGCTTGATGAGATGAATGCCTTGATCATATAGCTGAGATGAAAGTCATGAGATTTGACCTAGAGACTAGTAGGGTTTGGAGGATCAATCTCTACTACCATTGATTATGGATTCTTCTTCTTCTATGAGATATGCTCATATGATATGATGATGAAATTGTCTACCTTTTTATATTCAGACATGTCATCCAAGATGAATCTCAAGCAAATGGAAATTCCTCCCTAGCTGAGAGGGAGTGTTTAAATTTGGGAAGCTATGGGAAAAGTTTCCCTTATGATCCCAACTACCTCAACAAAATCCATAAATAAGAATTATAAATCAGAAAAAGTATTATTATTAATAAACATGGAAATTTTGCTAGTAATTCTTAAAGCATATGGAAAAATATAATAATGGGAAATTTTCAAATTTAAGTGTATTCCCTCCAAGATTGAATTCAAAAGTTTTATGTCGACCCCAATTAAGGTCATGTTGGCTCACCTTTGTCGACGTGATCTTTCACATCTTGAAAAAAATATATATACCCAATTATTTTAGTCATTTTTTCACGAAAATTTAGATGGTTCTGAGGAGAATCTCATTTTCCTTTCTATGGCTCGTGGATTTCTTTTTGGCCTTCAATTTCGTATAAGCCCTAGTCTACAATTTCGTATAAGCCCTCGTCTACAATTTCATATAAGCCATGGTATGAAATTTCATATAGGCCTTGGTATACAATTTTATATGAGCATTTGTCTACAATTTTGTATAGGTATTTTATCGACAAGTTCCTATGAGCCTTGGTTTGGAATTTCATATAGGTATTTGATTTTAAATTTTGTATGAGCCTTTGTCTATAAATTCATATAGTATTTGGTTTTCAATTTCTTATCACACTTGGCTTTACATTTCATATAACATTTATTCTACAATTTCATATGGCATATGGTCTACTATTTCATGTGGACATTGATCTGCAATTTTGTATGGTACATGGTACACAACTTTTCATACTAGCACAATATCTCATGTCTTTGCATAAACACGTTGGTATACTCTTGTAAGGTTCGTATGGACTGGACAAGCTTGTGTTTTCTTACCTCTGTGATATAGACACACACTATATAACTCTTACCTACTACAGTTTGGACGAATTTATATGCACAACAATAATTATGGTCTGAACAAGTTCTATGAAACTATATTTTGTGGATATCACACACATATATATACTTCCGTGATTTACATAAACTTTCACTTGTATATGTTAGTGGTTTAATTTGAATATAACCATGATGACTATAATCCTTGATCCTATAATGACATACAAATTTTTTTATAGTGGTTTATTTTTTCACATACGACCATTCTTTGGTTCCTATATTTCATATGAGAATGTTTCAAATTCATACAATGACCTTCAAATCTTGATGGAAATATAAATCTTAATGTAGAATGAGAGTAATAGAGATAAGTAACATGCGATTGTAAAATATATATTGGATGCATGATAGTTGTGTCCTATCCTTACTTAGTAATATTTCTTATATGATTCATAGGATTTAGTCACCTTGATCATAAAGATAGTACCCTTTATGATGACAGAGACATGACTCCTATGATACAATGACTTAATGATGACAAAAATATGGCTCTTGTGATACAATAACTTTGTTCCATGATGGGAATAAACTTGCACTTGTGATATCTAATAGTATCAATGACACTTGAAACATATTATGTTCCTTGATAGTGAAAAAAAATATTATGACAAGGATATTTCTTCATGGTACAATTTTATGGTAGCATCTCTCTATATCATTTAGTTCATAAAAATATTTGTGAACTGACTTATATTGGCCCTTGAAGGATTGATGTAATAATGTATCTCTCTAAGGATGTACTTTGTATCTCAATTGAACAATTTATGAATATCTAATAGAAGTATAATTTGGATGGGTTTTCCCCATTATGACGTTTTTACCTAGTCTCTGACCTAAATACATGTGTCTTTGTTGTGTATGTTTTTCTTCTAATGTTCCTTTATGTTCTGCTGCAATGTTGATGTTATTGTTCTTTCTACATAATTTCTATTGATGTTAATATGTTATAGGGTGTATGTGATATAAATGATGAAAACGTTTAAAATTCAAGTATCAAAAGAAAATAACAATCTATCCCTAAGAATATTAAACAAATTTTCTTGTCTTATCCCTAATTCTTGAAGGTATAAAATAAAACAAAGTGTTTTTTTTTCTTTTTTTAGTATCTTTTGAAAAGAATATGCTAATGAATTTTTTTTCATTTTGTAGGATATGAAATGAAAGAAATAGAAAATCAACTAAATAAAAAGGTATTACGTGAATTTGAAACCTCCCTGACAATAATGCCAAAAAGTGATGGGTCTCAACATTGCAATAAAAATTGAGTAACTTCCAAGGGTATCATATTTAATTATCAACCTAGGGTTCGTACAAACTTAAGAGGGGTCAAAATTGTATATGTAGTAGGCACTATCTCTTTCTCTTATGGATATTTTTGTAGGTGAAAGCATTGCAATGAAATCTAGAAGTATAGGTAACAAGTTAAGTATTCTATGCTACAAATAAATATTATTGTAGAATATGACTTGCTGAAAGGAAAATGTCACACAAAACTAAGACTATTTGTAATGGAAGAAGGAACACTTGAAAACTTCTATACTATCTATAATGAATTGGAAATCACACTTGAACACTTCTATTCTATCTGCACAAAAAGGAAAAACATACTACTTAAATGAAAATTTATGAACTGAAAACCCTAATTTGCAGGAAAAGAAGTTTTCTGAGGAAAAAAAAAACATCTACACACTAGCACATTTGGCCCAATTTCCGACGTCCAAAATGTCGCTCGTACGACACATAGGTGTCCCAAGAGTGACACTTTGAGGTGGGGAAATTTTTTTTTTCTTGTCCCGTCACAATTTCGAAACTTATAATAACTATCGGTAGAGCGACACTAATTCCAAAATTTTTTGGTTGTGCCATGCTTCCAACTTTACCAAAAGTTTGTTGCCCTTTCAACGTTACCAAATGTTTGTCACTCTTCCAACGTTACCAAAATTTTGTCGCAAGTCTGACGTTACCAAAAGTTCGTCACAAGTCCGACGTTGGTGAAATGTCAGAATACCGATGGAAAAGAACTTATATGTAAAAAAAAATGTTGTATCTCTGTGTGCCATGCATTAGTTGGCTTGTTTTAACAATTTATTAATTTTGAATTTGGCTTGTTTCGCGACTTTGTTGTGATCTCTCTTCTTTGATTGTAAGCTAATCAGTGTGCTACCATGGGAAGGTCCCCTCACTTGACTACATAGCTATTATTTATATTTTATTAGTATAGTTTGGGTTTGTGATTTGAATGTTTCATTACAGTACTCGTGTTATTTCTTGTAAAATTATATTTCATTGAAATGCATCATTATATACATTGAATTTATGATTACGTGCATGAATGTGTAACAAATAGGAGTTTTTGATTTGATTCATAAGAAATATTGGTATATAAGACAATCCTAAAATTTATTTGGCTGAGGGTTTCAAACCCTCCTACCGGCCATTTTAGTAGGTTGTCTTCAATTATTCATAGAGATTGACCTCTTTTTGGACTGGATGGACTATTTCTACGATAATTAATTTTCAGATTGGGTTGTAAAAAATTTAGAATATGATATTCCTAGTACTGACTCAACACCTCTCACACGTATGGCCAGTTGTTTTAAAATGTGCACTCCTCTTAATGCCTTTTCTGAAGTTTCTACTCAGCTCCGTAGGACTTATCATATTCTGAAATTTTTAAAAATGGATTGGCTTGTTTGTGTGGATCGTTCTCTTCCACACTGATGTTTTCCCTTCTTGGACATACTATATACAAGATCATTCTCTTGGTTTCTCTTGGATGTGCTTTCAGCAACAACATTATTATCATCAAAATATCTTGCTACTTGGTGCTCCTATAGTTGACAATCCTAATTCAACAGTCTCTCTTTTAGGTTTTATCTAGAAGCCCCATTTTCTTGGTTGTGTAATTGTGCTGGTATTGGTTCTATGGTGTTTTCGGTAGGTTCTATGAAGTGACCCTTAAAATCTATGCTTTGTCGATTAACAATACAAAAAAAATGTTTTTATGGATACAAATTAAAGAAACTATCTAAAATATAGCCACATTTTGAAGGTGGCTGACAAAAAACATTTAAAATTGAGTCATATTTATCTATGATTATAAAAATGCTTTGTGGAGGTACCTGATTGAGATCTGGGTGCTCAAGCTAGTTTGTCTTGATAGATTTGATGGATGTATCTTCCCTGGATTCTAAAAGTCTTCTTTCTTTGTCTCCATAATGGTATGTAAACGAGTGTGTAGATGCTGAAGGTTGAGTTTGAGGTTGTGTAACTTCTTTTGTAGTGATGAGAGAATGTCTATCAATGTGCAGTTTGAGGTTGTGTAGCTACTTTTTTTATGATGAGTGAATTTCTATTAATGCACCTATTTGGACCATGAGCTTCTCCACCTTCCTATTTTTCCAAGAAATATTTGGTATGCGTGTTTTTTCAAAGTATTTGAATATCTAAAATTCCACATTGTTTCTTCCCTTTGCTGCCCATTACCCTTGTTAAAGCTGTGTTTATTGCCCACCTAATTCCTCTCTTTATTCTAATGGTCTCGCTGAAGAGTTCACTCAAATTCTTGCCTTCCCAAAATTGCATTGTGTTGGCTAAAATATTGAGAAAATTCCAATATCCTTGTGTCTCCTTGAGGTTCTGGTTTCTTATGTTGTAAACCGCCCACAACAAAACCCATTTAATGAACCACCTTCTCGCTATTGATCTCACCTGTGTTTTTTTTTAATTCATAATTTTCCCATAGTGTACTCGCATGATAAGGGTGGTTTGATTATTTCACAAATAATATTCCATACTCATTCTGTGGCAAAATGATTTTATGGGTCCCTATGTACCTATTATGGGCCTATTTTGATCGTGTGATGTAGGTGTCACTAGGGAAAAAACAATTTTTGGCTGACAATGTGATGATTTGAGCTCTTATTTTATCCAAGCGCCTCCACGTTCATTTCATGTAGTATCCATAAGACTCATTCCACTTTTTTAATTTGCATTAAATTATTGATGGAATTGGGGCACCCCTTTGAGTTTCGTTTATTGACAAGCTTCCAGGGGCTATTTGTATACCTTGGTTGTCTAATTTGTTTTGGGCATGATTTAGATCATTGAATACATGTTTTACTTGAATATTTGACAATGAAGGTAAGTGGTTTGTGATTATTTTATACAAATGTGAAAATTTCCTTCAAAAAATTAGAAAAGAATTGACTCAATTGTATTAAAAAAAGGAATGAAAATAATATAAATTTCAAAATTTGAAAGAAAAATGCGGATATCAATGAGTTAAAAGATAGAGAAACTTGGACTCTACCCCCTCGCTCTGAGTCCATCACCCCAAGTCCTCATGCAATGGATGCATAACTAAATAAAGGACTTAATTGAACTATACCAACCCCTATGCAATGAATTGCATATACATCAAAGGGGGACTTGCAAAGAAAAATAAATAATACAAGGGAAAGATAAGAAAGACGTGGAAAGACATAGTGCCAAGGAATAGGTAACTCAATGCACAAAATTGTTTATCTACAAAGGCGGCCATGGAGATAATATCATGTGATGCTTTTACTTAGGTCATACCATTGTCATTTACACTTATAACTTGATTGGTTTCTTGGGAAATATTCCAATTCCATTGGCTCACCTAATAGGGGTCATTGTCGGTCCTCCTTGAACTAAAATTTGGTAAATTACATAAAGCGATGAGCTAGTGTGAAGTTTGAAGAATATACCTAATATGATCTATTTTTGTGTCTTCCACTTTAAACCAACATTATGAGAAGTTGATTGGTCATCAAATGTAGGTCCTGCCCCATGAATCAATAGTATGACTTGAATTGTAAAACTCTTGATTTTTGTCTTTAACATGTCTTATTTCATGGTCTTCCCTCATATTGTAGTCTTAAAGCCTCCTATCTTCACCTGCTCTGCAACAAGATACATCTCTCTTCATTTCCAATGGAGACATGAACAGTGTGGCTTCCCTCAAACTTCTTCAAAAAATTTCCAACACATTGTTTTCCCATGTCAATCCTCCATTCCATGTCATCTTAAAACTTACATCCTTGTTTGTTCATACTTCTATGATTTATGTTTTCCTTGGGAATCCCATGATTTAGGTAACTTCTCCACCCTCTTCATATTTCTTATTCTCATTCTGTAATATTTGAGAGGCTCATTAGGCATTGAATACCAACACACCAAAAGTTTTGGAAGGTTTTTTA
Organism: Pinus albicaulis; assembly: GCA_034641835.2. Lineage (NCBI taxonomy): Eukaryota > Viridiplantae > Streptophyta > Pinopsida > Pinales > Pinaceae > Pinus > Pinus albicaulis. Next base: position 415,177,409 of record CM076578.1, on the reverse strand, counting down.
GAAGGTTTACACAATTAATACCATGTGGTTCATTCTGGATTCCCACAGACATTGTTAGTTCTCTACAAGGCTCCATTTTTCCAAGAGATAGATGAAGAGTGGACCACATGGTATTCATTGTGTAAAACTTCTAGAAAACTAGGAGACAAATGGATAGTGGCTTGAGTCCCCACCTTAAAAACTTAGCCTCTCCAAGACTTTCATCAACAATAAATGTAGACGTTTTTGGCTTCAATGATGTGCCTCCTCCTATAGCCAATAGCACAACATGTCATCCACTTTTTCCAACACTTCTTTGTAGTCTTCTATCACTAGGGGAGATAGATCCTGATGGAGAAAATTGTGATACACATTTCTCACTACATATTTCCATTCCCCATACACTCGATTTTCCTATATTATACATCTTTCTTTGAGAGTGACCTCCAGTTATGGATATTGGACATTGATTCCACCTACTTTAGATTAGATTCAAATTCTCGTGTTTTGCATCCTATTTTTATTCAAGTCACTTCAAAGCTCCCACTTTACATTGATATCATTGTACCTAGCAATCGATTTCACCTACTTTAGTGGTCATTTGTTGGATATTAATAATATTATCTTATCTTCTATGTTGAGTTGGGTCATCATAAACCCACTCTCTCTTATTTTAGCTATTATTGGCTCTTCCTTGAGTTGGGTAGAAAAAAACAATGATATATGGAAGGTTTACACTATAGAACCTTTGTCAAAAAAATATTCGAGACATTGAACAAAATACCTTCAGTTCATGACTTGACTCAGTTTGTCACCATTAGACTGTCACACACCAATAGACATACATTGTGTCGATAGTTGTGAATTCAAAACACATGTGTTGGAGTCCCATTTAAGTGTCCATGCATACATTGAACAATGACCTCACAAACCTTGGTAATGGAATCCTTCTATAGGTACCAGAAGTAAACTGGTCACATTTTTTAAGGGTTATTTAGGCTCAAAATCATAGGGTTTTGTGGGGAAATAGGAACAAAAGGTAACAAAATGGTGAAGGAAAGGGATAGCTTGTGATTCCAATTTTGAATACCATCTCGCTCATGTTGATTTTCTTGCATGTCCTCATGAAAGGCATGCAAAACTAAAAAAACTGAGTTCTGTCAAAATTGTTATCATCCTTCAACCCATTTATGAAAGACTTGCAACATTGAGGATAATGTTGAGGTATCCTTTAGTTCTAGTCAATTTTTCCTATAACCTTTGAGATTATCATGGAAGATATTCTAAAAATATATATTGTAACCTTCTATTTTTCAAATTTAATGCCTTCTTTTCCTCCTAGAACCTATAGCTCTGAGCAGTTAACTAGTCATTTTCCTTCTCCATTTACTTTTTTAATACCGTAAGATCCATATTTTCTTATTTAAATATTTTAATATTATTATTTATCCTCTTGATATTTTCAATCAATGGATCAGTTGGGATATGCAAAAACATTGACTCATCAAAGAGAAGATCGAGCTCAAATTGGCGAGTATGCTCACTGACATTCGACTAAGATGGGTTACCTTCAAGCCAGGGGTATGCTTGAAATTGGTGATTATGCTCATTGACATTTCCCTCTGCAAGAAAAATAGGACAGTAAGAAACATATGTAGAGGACACTTTCAACACTTGCAAACTGTTGGGCCCAAATTAAGGTATGATTCTCACCCTGTAAATACTTCAAATTATGTTACAATTTCAGGGGAATCCCTCCTCATATTAACAATAAAGAATAAAATATCATGAAAACAGGAGCAATCGGACTAATGATGAAAAGGATGTTTTTGTAATAAAAAATTGACTTCTCTTATCTGCACATGTAGGAAAGAAGAATGCCTAGACCAATAGGAAATGGAAGCCAACCAATGGACACAAGCATAAGAAATCCTAGTAATTCCTAGCGGCCAGTAGAAGGCAAAGAGACAAATCTGAGTCCAAGAACTCAAACGACAACCACGCGCTGCAGGCTGTCGTTTGGAAGACACTTTCAAATTTTTGAAATCGCCTTTAAAAGGGCAAAGGACGGAGGAGAAGGGGAGTTGGAGACAAGACAAGAAATTCATTCTATAATAGGAAACTCAGAAGTAGTCTATCTAATTGTGTTTTTTTAACATCACTGGATGTAATATAGAGCTTTGAAAAATCACCTTTTGAAGTTTTTATGGTGCTAGGGCTTCTGGTGGTCTGGGCCCAACCTCTAGAAGATCCACACAAGTTTTCATACTCTGTGTAGTTACAGAACCAATTCTTATGAATCTCACATAGTTGTAACATATATTTCCATTTAATACAAATACAGTTCTCTTTCTTCAGGATTGTTAGAAACTGCATTCTTAAAGTAGGACAAGCGCAATCGTATTTTCTGAATTACGGAAATGTTTTGTTATCAATAGATAGTTCCAGTTCTTTTAATATCATTGCATTTGAATTACATATCGTAGAATAAGATGATTTTAGTATTATTTGTCTTTATGAATTGCGTTCTCCTTCTATCATAACGAAGCGTTCAACCATTGATCAATGTTGATTAATTAATTCATAAAGAGAACTCCATTGAAAAATTACTTAATTACTTGATGTACGAGTTATTTAATTTGCTTCAGTCATACTGATGTTTCATTACTGTTCAGCTTAGTCATCATGTCATTCCATTACTACTCAACTAGTTATATTGTTGTTCCATTATTGCTTAGTTAGCTAGACTGTTGATTCAATTCGATTACATTACTAATTAGCTTAGTTAGACTGATATTCCATTCAATTCCATCGCTATTCAGTCTATTGTCAAATTCAGTTCAATGTTTTCTTGGTTTATCTAGATTATTGTTTGGTTTAGTTAAGTTTTTGTTTCATTCCATTAGAGAAACGCAAATTCCTGTTGCTCAATCTTAGGTTAAAAACCTATCCAAGTCACCCATCATAGGATAAGCAAGTTTAGGAAGTTAGTATATTCTTCCTTATAATTGACAAGGAACATCTGTTAGATGAATTAAATTGCATATATTGTGTCGACACTCTTGGAATAAAAAGACTTACCCCGGGTTGATAATTAAATGAGGAAGCACTAGAGTTTTCAATAAAAAGTCACCTCTATTAGAACCAACATTTTGGTGCCGTTGCTAGGGAGAGTGTTAAGAGTCATATCCTTTATTCATATTTCTCCATTGTTGTGAAGAATTGGGTATTGAAAACGAGAGGTAATAACCTGCGTACCGACAAGAAACATGCTTGCCCTTTAGCTCACTCACCGCAAGTTGTACAAAGAACTGTAGGATAGATGCTATTTTTTTATGCCTAGGAAGAAGAATATAGAAACAATCCAAAATCATTCACAACCATCCTCACGACACAAAGGACCGGTGATCCTTGTGAGAACAACATATATAGATGAAATCATTAGGAAAGCTGAATCTCAGGCATCTATAGGACCCAGAACTGTTTCCATTCAAAGTCCTAATGCACTCCCTCAAGCAGTAGCCTCACCATCTGTAGCCTATACTGAGATTCACCGTGAGACAGAGGGGTTTGAGAAAAGCCTGTAGACTGTCATTTATAGAGGCACCGACCCTTCAAAAGAGGGAGTCTCTTGCAACCTGCAAGAAGGAGGGGGAGAAATTAGTGGAGGAATTCACATAGAGATATCAGAATCAAAATCGCCTAAAGAAATGATTGAAACATAAGTTCTTAGAATCCTAGATCAAGGAAGCACTATAAAACCCCCACCGCAGTCACCTCCCAAGCCTATTAAAATCTCTCCTCCATATCAAGAAGTTCCCGAATATTTCTGGCACCTCTTTGATCAGATGGAAAATAATCAAAATCAGAATCAGAGGCAGACATCAATATTAGAGTACCCTATTGTTGATCATGCTGCAAATGCCCCTATGAAATCCATTCCCTTACACAACATCCCCACCTTTCATGGGTTAACCACAAAAGATCCTGATGCATTCATCTTTGAATTTGATGTCTTATGTAGAGGATATGACTACACCACCGATCCCCAAAAACTAAAACTATTTACCTCTACCTTAAAAGGAATTGCACTCTGCTGGTTCATAGGATTAGGAGGGGGAACTATAAAAAACTGGGACCAAATGAAGAATACTTTTCTTACCAAATACCAAGACTATTGTCGAACCCAATATCTAAAAGACGAAATCTTTAACATGTTTGCAAAACAAAATGAAACATTAGAGGAATACGTAGAAATATTTCAATACAATTACAAAGATCCCCATTTACCATGTTATCCAAGGACATTTTAAAATCCACAATGCTTAAAGGGATGAAGGAATACTGGGTTGAAATGCTTAACATAATGGGGAAAGGAGATATTTATCAGGAAGAATATGACGAGATTATCTTCCTAGGGTAGCTTACGCAATAGACATATTGGGCATGATTCTATGAAGAAGGATCTTAAGCAAACCAATGGCAATGTAACTAGAGCAGAATTTGGAAATCCATTAGAAAATTTCAAAACTAACATCCTGGGTACTTTTACAACACAACTTGATGCTTTACAAGCTAAGCAAAAATAAGCTATAGCCGAGCAAAACTTGTCCATATTTTTCCTAAAATGTCGGAATAAGCACAGCCAGAGGGAGTGTCCTTTATACATGATCCAGAATTGTGCTATATGCACTAAGGATCATGCTACGGACCAGTGTCCTTCACTTCCCAAGCTGAAAGCCATCTACAAGGAAGCTGAAGAAGAAATAGAGCCAGTCTATTTAATGAATTAGTATCGGCAATGGCAAGCACAACCTGGCATACCACAATAACTGCCTCAATACTTCTTGTTGCTGTAGTTCAGCCAGCAAAACCCTACAAAAACTTGGCAGACTCAAAACCCCTTCCCAACTTGGCCAAACCAAGCATTTCCTATGCCACCTTGGCCTACGCAGCCTCCATCAGGGAGTAATTGGAAAAACTTCCCTAGTTCTCCCCCTTATTGGCAGAATGTCCCATATCAAAACCAATCGCCAAACCCTCCTACTCAAAACACCAATTGGAACTGGAAATGACCTGAGGGGATGGGAAATCTATCGATAGGAGCAGGAACCCAACAATTTCCAGCTCCCTACCCAATTCAGCATAACCATCAGCCTGCCATATTCCCTCAATTTCCAGCCCAACCGAATCCTAACCCCAATAACATACCGGTTCAACTAATTTAGATCATAGAAAATCCGGAGCCCAATGCCGAACAGAAACAATGCAATGAATTGAGGTTAAGATCAGGACGTACCATATTACCCATAGAGCCACAACTCCACCTCAGTCTCAATTTGAACCATCCACAGAGCCTAGCCTAACGAATATAACAAAAATAGGTAAAGATAAGGAAACAATTGATTAACAAAGACCTGAAGAAATTAGGGTGACTCTGCCTCCATTTCCTGAGAGATTAAACCTACCTTGACTTATAATCACTCTGGATTTTTACATCTTGGGGGGGTTAAGAAACCTTTGTATCAAAATTCCTCTTCTCTAGGCCATCCAAGACATTCCCATCTATGCAAAGGAAATCAAAGAGTTATGTGGAGAAAAAAAAATTAAGAAAACAATGGTTGCACCCACCGTTCATGTGGTAGGAATGCTATCTGACTTGCTACTAGGTAGGGAATCACCTGTAAAATATGAAGACCCAGGAAACCCCATTTTAACCATGAAAATTTTTGGACACTCATTTCCAAACACATTGGTTGACCTAGGGGAATCCATTAACATCCTAACTATGGGAGCTTGCAAAAAACTGGGCATATCGGCTTTAAAACCTACGGCCACACTTCTGGAACTAGCTGATAGATCTATTATCATACCGGAAGGCACAGTGCAAGACATCATGGTCTCTGTGGAATCATGGGCATACCCAACCAATTTTTTAGTCATTAATCCAAAAAACAGGATGGAAGGGCACCCATTGATTCTTGGGTGGCCTTGGTTGGCCACAGCATATGCTTACATAGGCTGTCGAGTAGGTAGCATGAATATCACTAGAGGCGACTCTGTAAAAAATATCATTATTTATCTACCTGCCAAACCAAGTCTGCTCGTGATAAAAATTCAGAAACACCCAGATACATATTGGGAGAAAAACATTCGTCCACCTCTGACACTAGAAGAAGCCCTCGAATTCAAGGATCAAATTGAAAATGATGTGGTTGATAACGTTATGAATCAGTCACCCAAGCCTGAAAATTTGAAATGCCAAGTGATGAAAACAATCCTCGAACATGGAGGTCAAGAGGATCCTGTGGCGGACTTCGAGACTCAACATAGCTCCACAACTGCTATTCGTAATATTATACCTATTGAGATAAAACCAGGAAAGGTTCTGAATATTAATGGCAGCTTGGATGACAACCAAAAGAAAAAAATCATAAAAGTCCTCCAGAAGCACCGAGGTGCATTTGCGTGGGACTACCAAGACATGAAGGGCTTGGACCCAAAACTTTGCACGCACCACATCTATACTGATAGGGAAACACACCCCATTAGACAACCCCAAAAAAGACTAAAACCACATTTAAAAGAGATTGTAAAAGAAGAGCTGCAAAAACTGTTAGATGTAGATTTCATTTATCCTATCTCAGACAGGAAATGGGTCTCACCTTTGGTGGTCGTCCCTAAAAATAATGGGAAGTATAGAATCTGCGTATATTACAGAGAATTAAATAAAGCAACTCAGAAAGACCATTTCCCCCTTCCCTTCATTGACCAAGTCCTTGACACATTAGTTGGGAAACGTTTTTTTATTTTCTTGATGAATTCAACTGATACAATCAAATCCAAATAGCTCCCGAAGACCAAGATAAGACAACCTTTACTTGCCCATGGGGCACTTTCGCTTACAAATTTTTACCGTTTGGATTATGTAATGCCCCAACAACATTTCAGACAGCCATAATTAGCATTTTTTCTGACTTAATAAATGAAGGACTTGAAATTTATATGGATGATTTTACACCCTATGGGGAAGACTTTGACCAAGTTTTATAAGCGTTATAAAAAGTGTTGGAACGATGTGGTCACATTAGGCTTTATCTAAGCAATGAAAATGCTACATGATGACTATAGGGGTAATCCTAGGTCAAGTGTTCCTGTACACTGACCACTCTGCTATTAGATATTTAGCTAATAAATCAATCACGAATGGAAGAATAACCTGTTGGCTGCTGTTATTGTAGGAATTTGATATAACAAGCAAAGACTGTCCAGGGAAGGAAAACATGGTCACACACTTCCTGTTTAGAGTCCCCAAGACAGATGACACACTAATAGTTGACGATCAATTCCCTGATGAACACCTGTTTGCAGTAGCGGTAAAAACACCATGGTATGCAGATGTGGAAAATTATCTAGCAGTGGGGAAGCTACCCAAAAATTTAATGGTGAGAGAACAAAAATTTATTGTACAACGTAGCACGAGATTCTCTTGGATTGGAGGACACCTATTCCATACAGGAGCCGATATGCACATACACAGATGCATAAGGGAAGATGAAATCTATGACATCTTATGATCCTGTCACAATGCACCCTGTGGTCACCACTTCGTAGAACTATGGACAGGGCATAAAGTGTTGCAATTAGGATATTACTGGCCTATGATTTTCAAAGATGAAAAGAAGTATGTCGAGGCCTACAATAGCTGCCAAATAATAGGATGCCCAGGCCAAGCTGATGAAATTCCACTACAACCACAATTGGTGGTGGAGCCATTTGAATGATGGGCATTGGACTTCATTGGGCCATTCAACCCACCATCAAACCAAAAATCCCACATATTAGTTGCCACGGATTATGTCACCAAATGGGTGGAAGTAGTGGCCTTGTCAAGAGCCATAGAAGAATCAGTAATTAAGTTTCTGTTTGAACTATTTGTATGTTACGGCTTGCCAAGGGAAGTGATAACTGATGGGGGGGCACAATTCATAGGCAATAAGATCACATCTACCTTAAGAAATCACCATATCATTCACAAAGTTATGTCTCCTTACCATCCGCAAGCCAATGGGCAAGTCGAAAGCACTAACAAAGTCCAGGAGGCAATCCTTACCAAGATAGTAGCAGCACACCGTCGGGACTGGGCCACTAGACTAACAAAAACCTTATGGGCTTCTCGAAAAACCTGGTGAAATACCACTGGATATTCACCATATCAGCTAGTATTTGGGAGGGACCCTATCTTCCCTATTGAGTTAGAAATTAAAACTCTGAGAGAAACCCAGGAAGTGGGATTGGACTTAACAGAAGCTCAAGCTAAAAGACTCCGGTAAATAAATGAACTGGACGAAATTCGACTGCTTGCCCTGCAACGCACAACGATCATTCAACAAAAGTGATCCAAGTGGCACGACAACCTAATAAAGAGGAAGGTATTTCAAAAAGGAGGTTGGGCACTCCTCTATGACTCTAGATTCCAAGACTTTCTAGGAAAATTGGAAACAATGTGGCTCGGTCCATATGAAATTCAGGAAGTACATAGCAATGGTACCCTCGCCTTGACCACCATAGATGGGCCTGGTTCAAAATTTCAAGTTAACAGACACAAAGTACGCCTCTATCGCAAAACTCTCATGAAAGAATCTTTCTGTCAACTGGCACGAAATGATCCCACCATCCAAGTTGTGGTGCAAGGGGGTGACAACCCCTCAAGCTCAAGTACATGAGAGGTTTGACAGCATCACTTGTAAATAATGTACATAATTGTTTTTTCTTATTGTACATTCTTCCAATTTGCTGTGTCTTTTTCTTTTTTGCTATTTGATTCGTGGAAAAATGTTGTTCAATATTTGAATGGTTGTTGTTCGGTTGAATTGAACAACCAATGATTGTGTTTTTTTTTTTTTTGTTCAATTCTGGAACAGATTTTGTTCAATATTTAAATGGCCGCTGATTCAACCAAAATTGAACAGTCATTTTGTTTACCCTTTTTACTTTGCTATTCAATTTTTGAACAGTTGATGTTCAGTCTTTGAATGGCTGTTGTTCAGCCAAGCTGAACAGCTCTTTGTTTGTGTTTTTATTTGTCTGTTCAATTCGAGAACAGTTGTTGTTCAATTTTTTAATGGCCATGGTTCAACCAAATTGAACAACTTTTTGTTGTGTTTTTAATTTTTCTGTTCAATTCATGAACAACTGTTGTTCAATTTTTGAATGGTCGTAGTTCAACCAAAAATTGAACAACTTTTTGTTTTGATGTTCAATTCGTGAACACCTATTGTTCAATTTTTGAATGCCCACGGTTCAACCAAATTGAACAACTTTTTTTTTGGGTTTTTAATTTTGCTGTTCAATTCGTGGACAACTGTTATTAAATTTTTGAATGGTTGCAGTTCAACCAAACTAGACAGCTTTTTGCCATGTTTTTAATTTTTCTTTTCAATTCATGGACAATTGTTGTTTAGTTTTTGAACGGCTGTCGATTCAACCACAATTGAATAGTCGTTTCACGTTTTTAAATTTGTTGTTCAATTCCTGAACAATTGCTGTTAATTTATTGGATGGCTGCTATTTGGATGAACTGAACAGTTGTTCACTGTTGTGTTTTTATTTTTGTTGTTCAATTCGAGAACAACTGTTGTTCCATCTTTGAACGGTTGTTGTTCATTCGAATTGAGCAGTCATTTTTTAGCATTTTTTTAGAATGACAAGCAATCTTTGAATAGCTGCTTCCCAATATCTGAACAGATGTTGTCCGATGAACTTAAGTACCCATTATTTTTATAATTAAGTAATTTTGAGTAGGGAATGGTAGTTGGAAGAGAGGGAAAATGGTAAAATTACAAATATGATGACCCTTTGGCACTATAATTCTTGAACAGGAAGCTGACATTATGCACACATGAAATAAAAGGCTAAGTCACCCACATTTCAAATATGATATCAAACAATTCAGGACCTTATGATGATATGTCTTTTTGCACTATTCAGTAATATGTCCCTACAGCATGAAGAAATGGAACAAGGGGTATTAATGGTATTAGTTTTTCCCACTTCTTTCACCATCCCTCACTCTTAAGGAGTCAATGAGCCTCCCTTAACAATCATTATGTGTTCATGCAAATCTTTAAGAAGATAAGGGATCTCATTACGAGCCAGCCTACCATGATCATAAGGATTTAACAAGTGACATGCCCATTATGGATACCACACCAGGGTAATGACCTTCTCATCTAAGAAAACGATAGGAGGTCTCATCACGAGCCGACCTGATCACTTTGTTACAATTCTAGTGAATGGCATTATGACTGTCTGGCTATCACAACAACATAGTGGCCTCCTTATAGATCAAAATGTTACAATTCAAAATAAGTACTACATTTACATGAAAATATTAAGAGAGGATAGGGGGTCTCATCACGAGCCAGCCTACCATGTTCATAAGAGTGTAGAAATTGACATGCCCATTATGGCCACCACACCCGGGTAATGACCTTCTTAATAACTTGAAGGACAGGAGGTCTCATCATGAGCCGGCCTAATCACTTTTCTACAACTCTAGTGAGTGGCACCATGGGTACCTGGCCACCATACTAGCATGGTGATCTCTCCATAAAATTGGCAAAACAACTATTCTTACGTAAGGATATTGGCTCATTTTCGGGCTAAAATAGCAACCCTGTCGAGGCTATGAATGCTTACTGGTAGCAGTGGCTCTACTTGTGGTATGAAATAATGCTCCTTCAGTAGAAAATTGTTGTTATATACACCTTGTCTTCCATTTTTTTTTCTTCAACCACAAATCTATTACTCGAATTAGTAACAATCATGACTTACCATAAGAATAACTAACAAAGATATGTTTACATATTTTTAACTTTGGAATGACAAATGCCAATCATTACTTAACTAAATCTTGCTTCTGTCATAAATTTTCAGTCGTGCAAGGAAATCATATCACAATAATGGCAATGCTATTCCCTCTCCCTTTCTGGTCACTTCCACAAAATATACAATTATGAAAAATTCTAAATCTGACCTTTTTTGGCGCATATGTAGTAATTACTCAACTGCTAATCCTTCACACACATATTTACCAAATTCCGACATTCCCCTGTCAGCATTCATAATCGGCCAAATCTCTCCTGTACTTGAGGGCGTCGACACCCTTTCTTCGAGGGAGGGGGTGTAATTGGCCTTGATTCGGAAAGCATGTAAAATCCCTACACAAATCTCGTCAAACGCATCAATAAACACTACAATTAAGGCATAAATATTATCTATGTAGAGCCGCAGTCTCTCTTCCACTTGCAGACAACATCCAGTCAAAACAACAGAGCCAAGAAGAAAAATAATTAAAGGAAAAGAGCATATCAGTTATGGGAGGAAATACCTTTTGAAGCGAGCCTGTAAACTTTCTGATCTCAGAGGCAGAAAGTTCCATCCTCCAGTGAGCTAGATGGCTGAAATATGTACACAGACTACAAGGATCCAACACGAGAATTGCAATCGAATTTCTGAAAAATTTGCAGGAAGGGAAAACCAGAGTTAACGGCTGAACTATAACAATTACAGAGGGAATTATCGCAGAAGTTTCTAGAATACCAGCACAAGGAGAAATATGGGCAGAAAAGAATCTCCTCCTGAGAGAAGAAGTAGTAGTATACTAGGACCTGGATGAACCATTGGAATGAAAAAACAGAGGGATTAACCCTAACTCTTTATGCCAACCATGGCAGGAGATGACGACATTCATCCAGAAGTTTATTACATGTGAAGGATCTCAGGATGTGGTAAAACCTCGATAGCCCAAACTTTTAGCTGCACTTAAACAAAAAATTTCAATTAATCTGCCTACCTTTTTGAATTACGTATTTCATGATACTGTTGTTTGATTTAAGAAGGCCAAGAAGCCTCAAGCAGTGGTTAGTCACCAGGGCTTGATAAAACTAATCATCATTCATGAGCTAGATAGGCAGCAGATAGCATGGGATAATTTCGTCAACCCTGAGGCACTGGAACCAGAAGTAACCCCTGATGGAACCGAAATTGAACCCCCTAGGGTAAATCCTCCAAGAATAAAAAGGACCCAAACCTCAACGTCAGAGCCAAGCAGGAAAAAACAACCCAGGATACCCCAAGGAAGCTCGAACCTCATGGAGGAAGCAGAACCATCCCATGCACCCTTGCAATAATTCGAGGAGGAAACGGCTCGATTCTTAGGACAAATAAAGACAAATTATGAATTGAGAAACCCATTGGAAGCAGGGGAGCAAGAGTAACTTGTTGATAAAACCACCACCCCTAGTAGCTCTGGTCACACTAACATCCTACCTGACCAAGAGGAAGCACGAGATGATGAGGATCTGTCTCCTATTGATAATTATGAAGTGTATAATGATGGATAGGCAGAGGAGATATTGGAATCATAGGATTATTCAAGTGACATTGTCCTTGTGGAGCAGAGCACACACATAGAGACAACCACTTTATCACTAGGAGGTAGCATCGCTCCTCCTATTCAGGACCCTCACATTGAGGTCAATTATGAAGACGTAATCAGAAACACCAATTCTAAACGATATCCCTAAAAAAGAGAATGCTACTCCCTTATCACCTGCTGAAATAAGAACAGGTGAAGGTTCAGATGGAAGGAGAAGTGAGAAATTAAGAAGGACCTGCAAGAGATTGGAAAAATTGGTAAAATATCTGTGGAAACAAATGAAAAAATAAATAAGGGCCCAAAAGCCAAGGACAAAAACCTCTATTGCAGGAACTCAAACAAAACCAGTAGATAATGTCAAAAATGAAATTCAAACTGACTTAGCTGACACCATGGAAACTGGAATACAAACCAATTTAATAACTACTACTAAAGCTGTAATATAGACCACCCTGGAAGACACCACCGAGGCTGAAGTATAGACAGAACTGAAAAACATCGTCAAAGCCTCCACCCAAACTGAGTAGAAGGTTATAGAGGAAAAAGGAACCCAAACAGAGGAAGCCCCTGCGTATGCCCATTTAGTAGAGGTAGTTGCCAACCAGAGATGACAAAATGAACTAGTGCAAGTGCGGCATGAACTAACAAAGTGCAGAAAGGAGGTGGTGCCATTACAAGAATATTAGGAACTGCAAAAGAAGTTCACTGACCTATCCGTCACAGAAGATGAGACATCTTCCTAGCTTAGAGGAGAGCAATAAAAGGTTAAAGTGGTACACGAGTAGGTAGAGCAGTCTAAGAAGAAAATATCTACAATTTTCTCTCTATATAATGATGCGCTATCATGCAGAGCTCCGGCAACCAACTATGCCTTGTTCCTAATGGAACGGTATTTACTCTTAAAAGTTAAAGCTATCAGTGTAAGGAAACTCACTACCTTCAGAACCACAGAGGAATTTGTCCAATGTTGTAACGATTAGGATGAGCAGGTCCAATGTCTCTTGTGTGAGCTTTACATGCATAAATTCTTCTTCCTAGAAGAAGACACAGCCAAGAACCCTAGCCCCTTCATAGGGGATGTACAGCTGCAAGCCTTTCTTTCATTTTCTAAAAACCAGATCAGGTGGGCTAAAGCCTACGACATCTTCCAGAAAAGAGAGCATAGTCTAGATTTATGGGTCAGGGGGGAGCCTATTAGCCACCTATAATATTTTTTATACCAAAAGGTGGCTAATACTTTTTGAGCCTCCAAGGAACAAAGTTTATCACTAAAAATTGTTGGCTCTTGAAGGCTCCTTGAAGGCCTCATTCCTCTATCGAAAATCTTCATTGTTGTTCCCATTTTATACTTAGAAATCCTACTGAAATCATGAGGAGAAACTGCTGAAAGACCTTCATTTTCCCCCTTCTCAAACCTTCATTTGCTCCACTTTTTTTTTCTCCATAAAAACTCCCTTGTTTTCATAAATCCTCTTCTTCCATTTATGAAAACTCTCTTGGCATAGTTAAAAACTCATTTTTTAACTATTCTGAAACCCCCAATTCCTTTGAAAGCTATGAAAAATTCATAAAAAATACAAGTTTTTACTATGGACTTAAGCCCCTTGGACTAAGTCCTAACCACTTCCCCACCATACGCTTTGGGGCTGGAACCACTTGCTAACAGGTTAAGGTGCTTATCACATCGCAAATGTTCAAATAATGCAAGTTTTTGAGATTAGTTCCATGTTGTGAAAATGTGATTGCTATTAGCCCCTTTGTTTTGAGCCCCAGATCTCGTGCTTTCTCCGCAAAAACCAAAGGTTATAGACACGGGTGCTAATCGCAATATTTCCAAGCTGTGGGTTTATTTGAAGTACCCATCGCAAATATTTGCAATGCGATTCATCGCAATCGCACAATCCTCCAATCCGCCCGATCGCATCATTATTTTATATGTATATATTGTGGGCCCGCCTTCTGTACTTTAAACCTTATAAATAATCTATCCCCATTCCTTTTTTCCTTTGTAAAATGCAAAAACCCACTATTCCAAAGTTTTGGTCTAAAAACCAAAATCAAGTGTTAATATAATGGATTGATTGAAAGGCCCATCCCCAATCTTCTAATATGCGATTAGCTCCCCCTTTCTAGCCCCCGGTCATATCATCCTTCCATGCGCCCTAAGGCCCTACAATTGAGCGCCATGCCATTTTATATTTCCTCTAATATTAAAACTCGTCGGTTTATTATATTTTATAACTCCGCTAGTCCAAATTTCAAAGTAATCTCCACCATCGATCTGTTCTATAGATCTATGGTGCGGAGTTCATCTCCTTGTGGTCCCCACTGCCCATAAGCCGATTGGCCAAATTCGGCGGTATCCATCGCACCGCCTTTTGGGCAAGGGTGGTTTTTTCCCGATGGCCAGTGATTCCATACAACAGTTGACACACATCCCCTGTACCTTTTCCAAAACCTCCATCCATCACGCATAATCACAGTCCATTGCACACTATTGTTCGGATTTGGATGCCCAACGATATTGCCGTGGACTGTCCGATCTGGGGCAGCCCATCCATTAGCTATCGCTCGCCGAAGATGCACGATAGTTAACTCTGATGCACATGTGCTAACTCAGGGTACAACACGCCATCTAGTTAATCTCCACCGTCGATCTGATCTGCAGATCGACGGTCCACGTTTCATCGCCCATATTCTCTCCCTTTGACTTTCAACTTCCATTCTCGACTGTCAATCTCTCCATGATCGATGGCTCAGATTTAATCTCTTTTCCATCTGGTCCACGATCTCTCTCGATCAATCTTGACCATTGGATGATGCCATCCAACAGCTATGCTCTTTCTCCTGCCTTCTAAAGCAGTTTATCCAAACAAATGCAAGATTTATTTATAATTTTATGTTTTGTGCAGGTTTTAAAAGGTTTCCGTCGTTATATTGAAGAAAGACCAGGAGTTGGGAATGACGATTCTCGTGCTTTCGGCCCATAAAGAGAACCAGTCATAGGGCCCTGCATGGCTCTGCACATTGACAAGACACTACGTTTTAACGCAATTTCAAAAGAGTATAAGTTCTGAAGAACAGAGCACAGCAAGAAGAAGATTAAAGATAAGTCTGGGAAATTACCGCTGAAAATAATTATCAAAAGCCTAATTCCCTGGATTAAAACACAGTCAACAGAAAATCATAAGTGTTTTACTGATAGAAAGGCTTCCACCGCTTCAACTGAGGCGAATTGATTCCTCAGCTACTACAAGAGCCACCTGCTGCCTCAAATCATTCAAAACAGAGGCCGAAGTTATTGATTAAGGAAATATTTTCCTCCAGCGTTGCCAAGAAGTTAATTCTGTCAAAGGAAACCAATTCAACAAATATCTACAGAGTTACTCCACATTATGCAGAGCCTCAAAGTCAGCAAAGCTCCCATCGAGCTTTGATATTAATTGTAAAATAGTTAATACAGAGAACCACCTGTAAACTTCTTCATCGAGCCCCTCAAAAGGCCCAGAAGTCTTGAATCTGTATTAATTACCTTAAGAGATCTTTTATCAGATCTCACCTCCTCTTTTCTTCTATAAATACTTCTGTAGAAGATGAGAAACTGTTGGTTGGTTGGTGATTGTTTGATCACAAGTTGTAATACTAAAACTCTTTGAAGTAAATACATAGTCTGTTGAAGTTGAAGAATAAATTGAAGTTGTTACACCATTTTTTGGTCATCTAACCTACTATCATTAGATGGACCCAAGTACACCACGTAAGACAAATTTTACCCTAAGTAAAATTTCTTTCACTATGTAAAATAACTTAATAAAACACATTTATTAGGTTGTTTATGGTCTAAACAGGAAACCCCAAAAGGAAATATTAAACAAACCTATATTTGTTTGATTTTCCCGGTCATGTTTAACCCAAAACAAAGAAATTAATTAGATAAATCTTTATTTATCTTATTATTTTCTAGGAATAATTATTTAAATCTTATTTAAATAATATTCCTTGTTAAATATGACTAAATCACCCATAAATAATTAAATAAATCATTATTTATTTGATTATCCTTCAACCACTTCCTTAAAATGATAGATAAATCATTTATTTATTTATTAGTCACAAATAAAGGGATTTGACCCAAGTCAAATACCTTTTCCCTCCAACAAATATAATAAAATATTCCATAAAAGGTGGATCTAGATTTGGTTAATGTTATTTTAATCATGCACCAAGATCTAGAATGACCCAATATTTTGTTATAAATAGGAGGGTTTTTCCTATCATTCTTCACCTTTTGTTGTCTATTAGATCACTCTGGATCTAAACTCTTGGTCTGACTTTGAGCCATTATCATTGTCATATTTTCCATTATTTGCTATGTGAGCTCCCTTTGAGTTCTATCTTTGTCTGGGTTT
The DNA here is from genome assembly GCA_034641835.2 of Pinus albicaulis. Classification (NCBI taxonomy): domain Eukaryota; kingdom Viridiplantae; phylum Streptophyta; class Pinopsida; order Pinales; family Pinaceae; genus Pinus; species Pinus albicaulis. The sequence continues at coordinate 415,160,579 of CM076578.1, read as the reverse complement.
TCTACACCAACAAGAGAGAGAAATGCTAGATCTGAAGTGCTGAGGACTTCCAAGAACCCATCCCATTGAGGAGAATTGGAAACACCTTCTTGTTTTCCTCCCAGGTGCCCTTAATACAAAAATTCTTTCAAAAATATTGTTCTGGTCTTGTCTATTGGATGTATGGAGCAAAACCTTATTTTTACTGCTTAATTTCTCTCTATGCATAGATCTGGTTTTTTGCAGCACTTGTCTTGATCAACTAACTGCAGATCTGAAGATATTGGCAGCCACATTTGATGTTAGGGCTATAAGTTATGCGTAGCTAAAGTGGTCTTTTTTCGTACACTTTGACAAAAGATTCATACTAACAATTGGCGACTCCACACGGGTTTTCAGTTACGATCATTGTCTTTGCTTCACCATGTCCGGCTACTTAGGCCTCAGTTTTGATTTTTTGTTTTCCTATTTTTATGTTTTTTTCTTCCATAAAACCCTAAAAAATTCAAATTTCTAACTTCCATTGTTGACCTATTGCGTGGAGGATGGTAGACATCGGCCTGGCCCAGAGGCGACAACTTTTTGGAAATGCGCATTGGGACACTTGGAACTTCGGTCTTTTTTGTTGAACCTGTGCTGAATACAGGTCACGATTTCAAGCCCATTATCTGCAGGCCTGTGCGAGCAGACCCCGAGGAACACACGACACGCAGTTTTTACTTGCTCTTTTATAGTGCAGGACTTTTCTAAAGCTTAGCTAAGGGTTCTCCGCCTCTTTTGTCTCAGCCAGTTTGTTGTTTCCTGATCTTGTTTTACTCATATAGGTAAATCTATCCCCTAGGACTGTAGTACCCTCCACTTTTTGTGGAAGAGTTTTAACTGTTTCAGGTGTCTGTTTTTTCAGAGTTTCAGCCACCCCTTTTTCAGATCTGATACCTCCTTTTCAGATCCCTTTTAATCAGCTCTTCTCCCTTTCAAATCACCTGCTGAAGTTTTGATTGGATCTACCTTTAGGGCCTCCTCCTTGTCCCTTCTGCCTTTGGTTGATTTCATCCATTTTTTCCAGCCACCTTGCCTCTGCCTCTTGGCTATGTTCTGCACCTCTTTTCAGCAAGTTTTTCCTTTAGATCCCTATCCCTTTCGACCCTAGATCTATTGGCCTCTTTGTAGTGTGTTTTGACTAGATTTTTTCCCTCTGTTAGAATAGTTTTGAGAGACCCGCCTTTTTGGGTTAGATTGATGCATTGTTAGCTATTAATTTTCTGTTATTTCAGCATTATATAATGTTCTCTGCAGATTTATTTTCAGTTACGCAGCACACTTTTTCTTTTTCTCTCAAAACGTCAGGGTTTAAAAATTAAAATTAACGCACGCCACACACTGACCCTAAGCAAAGAAGAGCCTGGTTAAGACCACCAGGAAAAGACTTTAAAAAATTGTAAAATCAATTGACACTGCACCTTTCTGCCCTTGTTTCGACATTGTACTCACTTGATTCTGCACCTCCCTGCCCTTGTTGGTCGTTCTTCTTCCCCTTGTGCCATGTTTGTGTTGTCATCATTTCGCCCCCAAGGCGCACCTCCCGGAGACTTCTTGGCCTTCACCCTCAGTTTCCGGTCGGTCGACCTACTCCATCCTGCCGTCGTCGAGTTAGTCCTCCCCCGAGTCCGCACTCCGACTCCTCTTCTGATTCATTGGGTTCTCCTTTTACTTCTGGTTCTCCCCCTGTCACCTTCACTATGTCTGGTCCAGGGCCTAATCCTAGCGGGAATCCCGGCCCTAATGCCGGGACTACTACTAGCGGAACCGCCATCGGAACTACCTCGGCTGCACCCTTGCTCCCTTACATGGCAGGCCTCAGCCTCCCCAATCTCAATTAGTTGATCAATGACCCTATCAGCCACGATGTTGGTTGGCCTGCTATGCCAACCAAGCTCCCCTCCGACATCCCTAAGTTCAAAGGCCTTGCTGGAGAAGATCCAACCAACCATGACCGATATTTCCACATGTGGTGTTCCTCCAATTCCATTACCGATGATTCCATCCGTCTTCGGTTGTTCCAATGCACGCTTACGGGCGAAGCTTCTAAATGGTATGTTGACCAGGCCACCTCTTCCCATACCACCTTTGTGACCATTTCCCAAGCCTTTTTATCTTATTTCCAACTCCCTCTCCGATATGACACTGGTACAGAGCTTTTGACTTCTTTCCGTCAAACCTCTTCAACCCACCTTTCCACTCATGTCCAGGAATGGCGGAGAAGACAGAGTTTATGTCGAGCTCCCACCTTCAAGGATCAGGTTTATATGGACTGGTTCCTTCACACTCTCTTACCTCCCATTGGCAAAGATGTCGGCTCTCATTTCCCTCAAACTGAAGAAGCCGCCCTCCAAATCGCCTTGAAATATAACCTGATCTACGCTCAGTCTGGTTATGTTCATACCGTCCTTCCTAACCTCCTCAGGCCTGGTGGCGCTAACGCCCCGGGGGCATCTCATTCCGCCGACGGTATCATTGGAGCCCTTTCTCATCCATATGCTCAACCTCCTATGGGCTATGGTCCCCCTCCGAGAGGGGCCAGCACCTCTAGCACTTTTCCCCCTCCAGGTAGCATGTATCCAGGATACGGCATGCCTTCTCCTTTTTCCCAACCTCCTGCTTACCTCATTGTTGCCCAACCTAACCAATATCCTTATCCGCAGCTTGGTGCTCCAGCTCCTCCAGCATATGCCCTTCCACCTCCCTTGCCTTCTCGACCCTAGCAACAGCACCTACAGCCCCCTCCAGGGCAAGTATTTGCATAGCAGGGCGCGACTAATCCTCCTTCCTATCAAAGAAGGCGGAGAGGCAATCAAAATCAATCTGCCCTTGGTACTCGTGGACCCAATCCTCAAGGTACTGACCCTAACACTGCTAACCAGCAACAGGGCACTCAGCCCAAGCCGGACAAGCCTATTCGCACAAATAAGCCTTGTTTGTGTTGCGGTGTTTACGGTCATTACACTCATGATTGTCCCCTCTTACCACAGATGCGGAAGATGTGGGAGTCTCAAGCCACATTGCGAGCAAAACATGTCTCCCCTCATGCTCCCCCTAATATGACCACTACTCAACCGGCTGTGTTTACCGATCCTTTCCCCAAGCAAGGATTCGTGGCTACCCAACCACCTGACGGACAGGTCACCACTCAACCTTCCCCTTCTGGTTCCTCCGATTACGAGATCCTCATGATGAACTCTGATCCATCCCCAACCGTCAACCTTCACTTTCAAACTCGGTCTTGCCAATACCCCAAGCCTTCCACTCAGTCTGCGCCTGAGTCCCCTTCTTCAGGTTCTACAGAGCCTCTTTTGACATCCAATGGCCCCTTACATATCCCTCAACCCAAAGTGGAGGTTCATCCCAAGATTCCTAAGGGACCATTACGCCGAAATGCTGCTTCCGGTTGAGCTACTCATTCGTATAGCATAGTAGATGATTTGGCACAGTCCCCTACTGCCATTTCGACATTGGAACTCCTCCAGTCATGCCCTTCCCAAAAGAAGGCTTTGCTATCTACCATGGGCGCTGTAGATCCTGATGATGACCAAATGATCGTTTTCGACGCCCATCAATCAGAACATCCCCCTCTTCCTTCTTCCGTCGCCTTCCAAATCCCAGTTAAAATATGGAATGCTAACATTTCTCGGTGTATAATTGATGAGGGGGCATCCACCTGCGTGATGTCCGCTTCGGTTTGGAAGCAAATCGGATCTCCTGAGTTGGCCCCTTCTGTTAGGTCTCTGTAATTTATTAGCAAGATTGGGAGAGTCCAATCACAGAGTTAACATCATTTCAACCAACTTTGGGATTCTAGGATCTAGCCCTCCTGAATCCGGAGAGGGATCTCTCCAATATGTACAAAGATGGATATTGTCTTTGAAAGCTTAAGGTAATTATATTAGGCTAGTTATGAAGACCAAGGTTTTTGTTTTTTTTTGGTTGGACAAAGATAAATGAAGGTGAAGGAAGTCTAAACGAAGGGCGAAGATGAATGAAAGGGAAAAATGATTCAGCTGAGAAGATAGGCAAGAAACAACGTCAATCCATTGGGCTATGGAGTCATAGTAGGGTTTTAATTGGAGTAGCAAGAGGCAAGAGTGGTCCATGGGGCAAGTCATCTATGTCTAAGGATCTCTTTAAAGTTTGATTTATGGAATGGAGTGATACATCAAGAAGGGGAATTAAACAGATGCAGAACGAAGAGCAACCTAGAATCTGATAAGTACTTTTAAACCAGTCAGCCTTTGACAAACACTTAAGTAGGACACGAAAGCAGACTAGGATCTGGTAAGTACTTTTAAACCAACCAGCCTTTGACACACTTCCAATAGAAAACATACAAAACAAGGGGAAACACAAAGATAACATAGAATGGTCTAAGATCTGGTAAGTGCTTCTAAACTAGCCAGCTTTTAACACATTCCAAGGGAAACAATCAGTTAGTTATGCAGACAAGTCTGGGACTAGGGATAACCATATCTTCCTTCAGTTCATCTTCACACAACATATACTGAAAGTAACATTCAGAAATAACATTCAGCTAAAACAATAAGACGAGGGAACGCCAGCATTCTCATGCCTAAACTCAATTAAGTCATTCCTAAATAACACAGATTGGAAGAAAACATTCAAATAAAGATTTCTCAGCCAGAGAAGGTTATTGATATACAGTAGGTCCTAACCCTGTTTAAACTGTTCTTTACAGTGGAAAATGAAACAACATGAAAATAGAAATAAAATAACAAGTTACAAATGAGAATAACATCACCGTCAACATAGACCAAGATCCCATAAATCAGCTTGTATTGATGTTCCAAACCAGTTACAATCTTTAAGTCCAATGGTTCTTAAGAGCTTCAGGCTTCTCAGCTCAACATAGGTATTTTCTCTTACAAACAGAGCTTACAGCAGCTTCAGAAAACTATTTACATGCTACAGATATGCAGTGACCAACAATTTCTCATCTTCTGTAGAAGTACTTATAGGAAGATGAGGAGGTGAGATTTTAACAAAATATCTCAAGGACAGTTAATGCAGAGTGAAGACTTCTCGGCCCTTTGAGAGGCTCGAGGGAAAAATTTACAGGTGGATCACTACATTAACTGTTTCGCAATAAATATCAAAGCTCGGTGGAAGCTTTGTTTGACTTTGAGGCTCTGTGTATGTTTTGGAGTAACTCTGCAGATATTTATTCATTGGTTTCCTTGCAGAAATAACTTCTTGGCGATGCTGGAGGCAGATATTTCTTCGAGCAATAACTTCAGCCTCTGTTCTGAATGGTTTGAGGCGACAGGTGGCTCTTTGTAGTAGCTGAGGAATCAATTCGCCTCAGTTGAAGCGGTGGAAACCTTTCTGTCTGATAAAAACACTTTAGGTTTTCTTTAAACTGTGTTTTGAGTCGGGGATTAGGCTTTTGATAACTGTCTTAGCCGTAATCCCCGTAATACTGTCTTCAATCTTCATCTGCTGTGCTTTATTCTCAAAACTGATACTCTTTAACTGTGTTTGTTTTAAAACAGTGTCTTGTCGATGTGCAGACCCGCACTGGGCTTTACGACATCAATACTCATAGAGTACTGACAAAACATGGAATAGAGCCCCGTGAATGGCTTCTTTTAGATAGCTCGAAAGCACAGGAAACGTCTTTCCCATCCCTCGGATTTCCTTCATTCTATAATGGAAAACCATTAAAACACCTGCAAAACACAAAAACAGTTAAGAAATCCTGCGGAAATAGGTTTAAACTGCTTCGGATGGCGGGGGAGGAGTGTAGCCATCAGATGAAGGGAACCAACGGTGGAGATCTGCATAGAAAGGCAAAAAGGATAGCGGGAGAAGAATAAGGAGGAGCAGTTTTGGACCGTCCGATCTGGACACGTGGACGGTCCAGATCTAATCGAAGGATCGCAATCGAAACTGCGGGCCTAATCGCAATCAAAACTACGGGCCTAATCACAATCGAAACTGTGGGCCTAATCGCAATCGAAACTGTGGGCCTAGTCTTTTCGATCAACCCATTGAAATTTTCCCGATTACGATTGCGCGATCGGTCTTTTTAATCTAGCCATTTTATATTTAACACATGACTTCAAGCTTTTAAGTTGAAACTTTGGCTAAGCGGGTTCTTGGGTTTTATAAAGGAAAAAGCAGAACAGTAATGAAAATTTACAATGTTTTAAGCGCCCGAGGCGGGCTCAGGGTTATATGTAAATAATATGATCGAGGGTCTTAAGCAGCAAGGCTAATCGCAATCGGAACTTTTGGAGTATGGCACAGACTTGCATCTTCGATTCTTTTCGATGTGATTAGCACTTTATTGTATTAGCAAGTGGTTCCAGACCCAAAGCGTATGGTGGGGAAGTGGTTTAGGACTTAGCCCAAGGGGCTTAGGTCCATAGCAATAAAAATTTGTTTTTTATGAAAAATTTCAAGGTTTTCAATGGATTTGGGGGTTTCGGCATAGTTCAAAAAGAAGTTTCAAACCATGTCAGGAAGATTTTTACGGATGGAGGGAGAAACTCATGAAAAGGTAGAGGAATATATGAGAAAAGGGAAGAAATGATACTTCTTCAGTAGCTTCTTTATTATAAGGAATTTCCAAATATAATTTTAGATATAAAAGGGATTAAATGAGGATTTTGGTCGAGGCATGAGGCCTTGAGTGAGACTTCAAGAGTCAAACAATTTAGTGATAAAATTTGTTCCTTGGAGGCTCAAAAATATCTTAGCCACCTTTTGTTATAACAAAATATTATAGGTGGCTAACAGTGGCTCCACTTGGGGATGGTGCTTTCTTGAAGGCATCAAGAACTTTAGACTTGCATCTTCTGGGAGGTTGATCAGTTGCCTCATCCATTGGGCTATTCTCCTGTGATTGAATGATCTTCTCTAAAACATATTTGGCAGCCATGAAAAACAATGGACCTTCATCAACAAGCTTGCTACCTACCCAATCCTACAGATCTAACATTTTTTCTTCTTAGAGTGCACTTGGATTGGAAAACTCTCTTACAACATTTTATTCTTTTGAAAGCATAAAAACTAATCTACTTACTCCTATTCCTCCCCGAACCTGGGACAAAACAGCTGAGCTGCATATTTCTTACCTAGTCCCACTGTCTGCTAATGCAGCTGTTCAACAAACTTTCATTCCCTAAATTTTCTACAATGTAATTTAAAATAGTCAAGTCAAGATTGAGCTGTTTGACTTGCTATGATATATGGCATAAGAACAAGCTGCACATAGATTATTATTTGCAGAAATTAAAAAATCAAGATGGAAGGCTTAAGATCTGAAAGTTTCTTATCATGGCCTTTTCTTATTTTCACAGCTCTGTTCTTTCTTTTTCTATGAGCTATCTTTGCTTTTCTTCTGGTTCAAGTTTTGAGCGGATTAGAACCAGGTCTTCTCTTTTATGACTCAAAAAATAAAATAGTTTTGAGTCATCTTTCTCTTGGAAACTTTGGTTCAGATTTTGAGTTTGTTTGAACCTTAATTTCTATCCTAATCTATCTACTGATAGTTTGATTAGATTAAACGGTTTATAAATTCACTACCCTAATGCTCTTAGTCCTAAACTAATTATCAAGATTAAAATTACTATGACTAACTAGAAGTGTGTTTTCAGGAGTGGCATTTGAGCTTGCACACTTTCAGATTTATTTCTCTTTTTGGCATGGGGCTGTGCCTTTCTTGTTTCGTCAATTTTCCCTCTTTTCATTCTTTCTTTGTTTTTGTATTTTTGAATTGCTGATTTTTCTCCAAAGCAGAAAACAACAACTAACTGCATGCTCGGAACTGAGCTTTATTGACATTCCTATCTAACCTATCCTAAACATGGAGTATTTACATATTTATGTGATACAAAAGTGCCAATGCAGCCAACTGAGTAATGTCAAGAAGAAGTAGTAACTCTGGCTGCTTGTCATAGGTATCCATAGAACATATTGAAGGTTAACCTTCAATGTCAAGGCTATCACAGAAGGTGACAACTTTTCATATCTATGGCTCTTGCAAAGGGTCAATGCTTGATAATTTGAGCCATTCGGGATTTCCACACACTCTTCCATAGGATCAACAAAGAAAAGATGAAGATTCTCTTCTTTATGGACCTCCATATTCGGTAGATCATCCGGCTCTGCTGTCACCTTTCAGGAGCATTCCTTCAGATGTAGCTTGGAAGTATCATCATTCTAACCCGCAAAATAGCAAACAATGAAATATCTTCTTTTTTAACTGTGTTGCTTCATATAAACAGCTCTTTGAATGATGTATAATATCAGTGAAAGGAGAAGTTTCTTCTTGAGAAGATGATATATCCACAGCAGGATAGTCTTCTATTTGTTTTTCTCCCTCATCTTCATCATCCTTTGAACTGGAGGACTCATCATATTTGACAGTGTTGTCCTCTTGTGGCCCTAGTATGCTTGGATTGAGTGGGCCGAACTTTGTGAAGAGGTTATTATATTCTTGAGTAGGGGTGTATTGAATGGTTTCCTCTTGCTCAAAAATTTATTCATTGCTCTTCTTTTCACCTTCTGAGTAGAAAGGCTGTTGATTCCCAATCATGTGAAAGCCATTTATGATGGATCGAAATGGATGATTGTGGCTTTCTAGCTGATGATGGTGAAAATCATAACACCAATCAAATGATGGTTGCCTTGCATGATTAGTTTCTGCTTGTGAATCATCATTATCATCAGACTGATCGAAATTTGGAAAATCATCGGAATAAACAATTTCATCAGTCGAACATATTGGGTTGTCATTTTTCCTTTCTTCTAACTGATCTACAAGTTTATTTTCTAAATCTATACAACAAAGTTCTTTATGTGAATGGGCAAGAGTGTTTGTTTCGTAAAAATTTCGTAGACTTACTCGTTTATAAATAGTCCGATCTATTCTTCTGCCAAAGGAAGGATGTTTCTATGTTCTCTTTGAACAAAGAGTACATCACTGCCTCTGTGAAGACTCCATTTTGAGGTCGATGTCTTCTTGAGCTCGCTATAAGGGATGATGAATCAATATTTGAGTTTTCAGCGATATCTTGAGGAATGTTTTTTACTGCATGGATCATCTTTTCCTCAACTGATTCATCTATTTTTTTAAAATTTTTCAATAGGATATTAAACTCATGAATGGTCAGCTAAAAGATCTTTGGGATGCATCTCTTCCTGCTTCCTCATTATCTATACGTTACTTAGTTGGGTGATTTTTTGCGATGGATCATAATATATTGTACCTAATGATATTGATGTATTGTTTTCTTTATAGTTCTCATAGAACACATATTCAAGATCTCTTAAAGAAAACAAACTACTAGATCTTACGCATTCATACCAATCCCTAGCTTTTCCTTCTAATGTTAACATGAACATTTTCATTAGGCAGTCTTCATGCCATTCATCTTTCAACCTCCATACATGTATATGAAATCTGATGAGATGTAATAGAGGGTCATCAAACTTTTCACCTTGAAAAACAAGCAGGTCGTCATCCCAATTCACCTGGGGCATCTTATGTGGAAACCCAGGGATATGATCTCTGCTCATTGGGGCATATCTTCGTTGTATTCTTGGAATCATGTTTGTAAATCAAGAAAGAGGTCACTGTGTCTAGTCAATCAGTTCAGGGTCTTCTACCAGTGGAGTCATTTGGTCTTCTGGGAGTTTCAGAGTGTAGAGTCTCCAGGTGGAAAATTTTTCGCTCCTAAGGAGGTAAAACATTTTATGGTTCCACCACCATATGATTCTTGTAGAGCTGTAACATTCTCAGGAACTAAATTAGCTCTCAAGGGTGATCTGAAAACCGTTGAAGATTTAATCTTAGGAGACTTCCTAAGGATGCTTTCTAGGTTATCAACTATCTCAGGTGGATCAGGGTCAGGATGGTCTCTAATGTGAATCTTTTTAGAAGCCACTATGCTGCGTTTTTTAGACCCAAATAAACAAGAAAAGTTCAGCCTAATATGACAATCTTTGAGAGGTTAACTAAACTGTTTACACAAATCTTAATCCTACAGTCCTCTAACTGAGTTTGAATGATTTTATAATGATAAGGGTTCTTCCCAGTGGAGTCTTAAGGTCTGTTCAGGATTGTGGAGTCGCCAAGTGGAAATTTTTAGCTCCTTCGTAGGTAAAAGGTCTTATGGTCCACCACCATGTTTATTTAATTCCAAATCTGAAATATTTTTAGGTTTTTCTAAGTCATTTTTTAGTTTTGTGGTTGTTAAGAATATCCTAACTTTGTTTCAAAACTTAGCTAAGGTTGCAAGACAAAGGCAGTCTACTCTTATGGCTAAGTCAGCTGATTTTTCAAGGTTAGATGAAGTCTTAAGAGAAAGCTAGGGTTTACCTAGCTTGTCACTGATTCAAACAAGTTCCATCATGATTACCTATAATAGGCAGTGCTTGAAAAGGATACTTTTTACTCTTGTTAATAAAGCAAATGCTCTATGAACCAAATCTCTGACGTCGTATGATTATCTTTAAATGAAAATGATTCTGGGTTCGATGATTCCCCAGCGGAGTCGCCAGAAATGTTAGGTTCTGGTGGCTCAGCTGCAAAATAGAACAATTGTCATGGAACCAGAGATTCTGGGTTAAAGTATCCCCAGCGGAGTCGCCAGAAATGTTAGGTCTCTCGTAATTTATTATCAATATTGGCAAAGTCCAATCACAGAAACAACATCGTTTCAACCACTTTGGGATTCTAGGATCTAGCCCTCCTGAATATGGAGAGGAATCTCTCCAATAAGTGCAAATATTTATCTTGTTTGCTTTTATGTGTGATTTTAGGCTAGTTGTTAAGGACAAGGGTTTTGTTTGTTTTGGTTGGACAAAGATAAATGAAGGTGGAGGAAGTCTAAATGAAGGGCGAAGATGAATGAAAGCGAAAATTGATTTAGCTAAGAAAGATAGACAAGAAACGACTTCGATCCATTGGGCTATGGAGTCATAGTAGGATTTTAATTAAAACAACAAGGTTCAAGAGTGGTCTATGGGGCAAGTCATCTATGTCTAAGGATCTCTTTAAAGTTTGATTTGTGGAATGGAGTGATACATCAAGAAGGGGAATTAAACAGATGTAGAACGAAGAGCAGCCTAGGATCTGATAAGTACTTTTAAACCAGTCAGCCTTTGACAAACACTTAAGAAGGACATGGAAGCATACTAGGATCTGGTAAGTACTTTTAAACTAGCCAGCCTTTGACACACTTCCGATAGAAAACATACAAAAACAAGGGAATACAAAGATAATTACGGCATTAGAATGGTCTAAGATCTCGCAAGTGCTTTCTAAACTAGCCAACTTTTTAACACATTCCAAGGGAAACACCCACAGTTATGCGTACAAGTCCGAACAAAGGCTAACCATATCTTCCTTCAGTTCATCTTCACACAACATATACTGAAAGTAACATTTAGAAATAACATTCAGCTAAAACAATAAGAGGAGGGAACGCCAGCATTCTCATGCCTAAACTGAATTAAGTCATTCCTAAATAACACAGATTGGAAGAAAACATTCAAATAAAGATTTCTCAGCCAGAGAAGGTTATTGATATACAGTAGGTCCTAACCCTGTTTAAACTGTTCTTTAAAGGAAAATGAAACAAAATGAAAACAGAAATAAAACAACAAGTTACAAATGATAATAACATCACCGTCAATATAGATTAGGATCCCATGAAACAGATTTTATATTGATGTCAAACCAACTACAAACTTCAAGTCCAATGTTTCAGTTCAGCAATCATCTTCACTATTCAACCTAACTACTCTAGCACAAACAGAGCTTCAAGGGCCAGTGAATACTATGTACAAAAAGAAGTCTCAAGCTCAAGTGTATTTCAAAGTTCTGCAACCAACAATTTCTCATCTTCTGTAGAAGTACTTATAGGAAGATGAGGAGGTGAGATTTTAACAAAATATCTCAAGGATAATTAATGCAGAGTGAAGACTTCTCGGCCCTTTGAGAGGCTCGAGGGAAAAATTTACAGGTGGATCACTACATTAATTGTTTCACAATAAATATCAAAGCTCGGTGGAAGCTTTGTTTGACTTTGAGGCTCTGTGTATGTTTTGGAGTAACTCTGCAGATATTTATTCATTGGTTTCCTTGCAGAAATAACTTCTTGGCAATGCTGGAGGCAGATATTTCTTCGAGCAATAACTTCGGCCTCTGTTCTGAATGGTTTGAGGCAACAGGTGGCTCGGTGGTAGCTGAGGAATCAATTTGCCTCAGATGTGGCGGTGGAGGCTTTCTGTCTGATAAAACACTTTAGGTTTTTCCTTTAAACTGTGTTTTAGATTGGGGATTAGGCTTTTGATAACTGTCTTAGCCGTAATCCCCATAAAAACTGTCTTCAATCTTCATCTGCTGTGCTTTATTCTCAAAACTGATACTCTTTAATTGTGTTTGATTTAAAACCGTGTCTTGTTGATGTGCAGACCCGCACTGGGCTTTACGGCATCAATACTCATAGAGTACTGACGAGACATGGAATAGAACCCCGTGAATGGCCTCCTTAAGATAGCCCGAAGGCACAGGAAACTTCGTTCCCATCCCTCGGTTTTCCTTCATTTTATAATGGAAAACCATTAAAACGCCTGCAAAACACAACAACAGTTAAGAAATCCTGCGGAAATAGGTTTAAACTACTTCGGATGGCGGGGGAGGAGCGTAGCCGTCGGATGAGGGCAACCAACGGTGGAGATCTGCATAGAAAGGCAAAAAGGATAGCGGGAGAAGAATAAGGAGGAGCAGTTTTGGACCGTCCGATCTGGACACGTGGACGGTCCAGATCTAATCGAAGGATCGCAATCGAAACTGCGGGCCTAATCGCAATCGAAACTGTGGGCCTAATCGCAATTGAAACTGTGGGCCTAATCGCAATCGAAACTGCGGGCCTAATCGCAATCGAAACTGCGGGCCTAGTCTTTTCGATCAACCCATTGAAATTTTCTCGATTACGATTGCGCGATCGGTCTTTTTAATCTAACCATTTTATATTTAACACGTGACTTCAAGCTTTTAAGTTGAAACTTTGGCTAAGCGGGTTCTTGGGTTTTATAAAGGAAAAAGCAAAACAGTAATGAAAATTTACAATGTTTTAAGCGCCGGAGGTGGGCTCAGGGTTATATGTAAATAATATGATCGGGGGTCTTAAGCAGCAAGGCTAATCGCAATCGGAACTTTTGGAGTATGGCAAAGACTTACGTCTTCGATTATTTTCGATGTGATTAGCACTTTATTGTATTAGCAAGTGGTTCCAGACCCAAAGCGTATGGTGGGGAAGTGGTTTAGGACTTAGCCCAAGGGGCTTAGGTCCATAGCAATAAAACTTTGTTTTTTATGAAAAATTTCAAGGTTTTCAATGGATTTGGGGGTTTCGGCATAGTTCAAAAAGAAGTTTCAAACCATGTCAGGAAGATTTTTATGGATGGAGGGAGAAACTCATGAAAAGTAGAGGAATATATGGAGAAAAAAAAGGGGAAGAAAATGATGGTTTCTTCAGCAGTTCTTTATAGGAAATCAGCAGAAATTTCTGAGTATAAAAAGGGACAGCAAATGAGGATTTTGTTCAAAGGCATGAGGCCTTAAGGAGACTTAAAGAGCCAACAATTTTTTAGTGATAAAATTTGTTCCTTGGAGGCTCAAAATGATCTTAGCCACCTTTTCTTATAACAAAATATTTATAGGTGGCTAACACCTTCCACAATCACCCTTCGAGCGTGGGACGGCCACGCCTCCCAGCCCATTGGCCTTTTCTGTAATTGTCCTATCACCCTTGCAGGTAAGACTATTTGCGTTGATGTCGAAGTCATCGATGCCCCTCTAGATTACAACATTCTCTTGGGGCAAAGCTACACCTATGCCATGTCTGTTATCCCATCCGCGGTTTTTCGCAAGATGTCTTTTCCTCACAATGGAAAGATAGTCACTATCGACCAGTTGACGTATCATGAGCCAAAGTCTCAGACCTCCCCTGAGACGACCATCTCTTCTGTAGCCAATAAACAAACCATCGATTCCCTGACCAGTGTCTCTCCCAACATCTATAAAGACTCCTCTTTTCTTGGAACTTTTCCTGGTCTCCCTCCTCCTCCTATCTCTGATCCCAACTTATCGAATGTTTGCATGATGAATTCGTCTCGGGCTGCCCTTAAGCGGCCCGCTTCGGCTAGTCAGCAACCTCAGACTCAACCTTGCCCACTGCAACCCGCTCCTAGCCATTCATCTCAACCAGCCGGACCTCCTCCTTCCGGCCCTTCTCCTACAGCTGGTATCCCTGAACCCCTCTATCCTCCTGGGTCGGTTCCCCCAGGCCTCAACCATCTCAGAGTTGTCCCTCCTGGTCATTACCCCGCTGGTCAGATACATTTCCTGGCTCCCCCTCCCAGAGTCTATTCGGTCCTCTTCATGGCCACCCTCTCTCTCCCCAACCTGACCCTGGGCATACCCGTCTGGTACCTTGACCCTCCAGCTGCTACCCCACCTGGTCACCCCAAACTGTATCTTGCTTTAACACCTATTCAACCAGTCCCCCTCGCTTCCTCCGTTGCCTCCATGCCCCCCGCACCTCCTCAGGACCCTGCTCCTGTGGTGGCAACTTCCGGACGGAAAGGCGAAAGCTCGCAAGCATCCAAAAGACGAGGCCACCCGGCCCTGGCCAGGCTCCTCCTCGCGCAAAGCCGCTTGCGCCTTCGGCGGCGGTGTACGCCCGGTCATGCCACCCATGCTTGTCACGTACTATGCCCTGCCATGCAGTTCAAGGTCGTGTTCACTGAGTCTACGGTCCACGGCCTCTATTCGGGTCCTCGTCGTGACCAAGAACCCAAAAGATTATCCGCACCAACAAACCACTGTGTTTTATGCGGTGTCCATAGCCATTACTCCCACCATTGTCCTCACCGACGCATTACGCACTCTTTAGAGGTAGTTCGAGAGTATGAGGTTGAACAAAATCGGTTCACCTCTCATACTTGCGCGATGCTTCGGGTCGGCTTGAGGATCCCTCGGCTCCCATTGACATTCCCCCCTGTGATGTCCGAGGATAATGGAGTCTACTACCAACATTCTTTACCTATCATCCTCACGTGAAACCTTTGGAGAACATTCCCTTTGAACCCTCCTTCGTTTCGCTCGATCCCCCCTCGGCCACCCACCTAGGCTTAACATCCTTTGACCATCCGTTTATACGTTTCTCTCTCTGTCATCCCCCGTGACAATCGGTATGTTAGCCTTTCTTCCTATCCGGATGATCTAGGTAGCTTTTCGCGTCATGTGGTGTCCCTTCCTCCCATCACCCCCCCTCTGTTCCCATCGAGATGTCCTCTTGAAACCCCTCCACCCATGACCTCATCCTTCATAAGCGGGATAACACCACCCCTATCCATGTTGACCTCACGCGACTCGAGTCCCGGCCCATTCCTCCTATAGCCCTCATATACCACCATCTAAGGTCGTATGCGAGGTCATAGCCATCCTTCCCATCACACTCCCTCCCGCCGACTTTGCCACTCGATGTCTCCTATACACTCACGCCGCGCGTCATTGTTCCTCCTCCTCCCATTTTTTGTCTTGTGCCACCATTACGGGACCCTCCGTCCACACCCTATATCGGTGCCACGCCGTATCGGTCGTTACTCTTGGAATCTAGCCTCGGCGAGTTGAGGCCATTCACCCCCTTGCATGCCCTTGTCCTCTCAAACGAGGTCCGCATTGGTCACACCAATAATCAAGGCCGGATACGATGCGGGCTGCGGGGTATTTTTAGCCGGTGCCTCTCTCATCGCATCCTCCATCTGCATGTTCGTTTAGATTCCCCTACTTCTTTTCATGCAACTAAATGGTGTCTATCGTGTGCATAATCCCTGTGTTTTTTAGACGATATTTACGAGTCAAAATCTTGATACGTGAATTTGAAACCATAACTTTCAAACATGTACCTCAAGATCAAAATCACTATGTAGATAGCATTGCAAACCATGTTCTAGATTGGCATTTATCACACGCATTTTATGCAAGACAATAACGATCATAATCATTAAAAATATGCATATCCATAATATGTGTCGCAAAACATGTGTTTAGAGTCCATCTACTCTAATACATATGACATGCCCATAGCATGTTACAAAAAACTCAAAACTAGGGGCACCACCCGTCCCTACATACATACTGGGGGGCACCACCTATCCCACACCTAATCACTATCTAGCGGATCCCCGAGCAATGGCTCGCTCACCGACTTGTAGATCACGTATCCCTTGATCGGCCATCGCCATCGCGCTCGCATCACCTCGCCATTTCGAGGTAGACCAATACATGGCTCTGCTGACCGGTCGTCTAAGTCTTGCCACCCATGCTCGAAACACCGGTCAGCTGACCTCTCACATCTACGGCGGATGTCCTCCAGGAGGGCGCTGCATCCTCATTATGCACCACTCTCGATCCACTCGGGCACTGTAGCTCCCGATCCCGCTGGTTGTCCCATATATCCGGCCCGGTTTCACCGGAGCTATATCTGCATACCAAAAGTACATGAATCAGTACCCTATCTACTATTCAATAACTTTAACATGCGAAAAAGAGTGGTTACTGTCACTTACCATCGGGTCCCCCATACTCGACCGTGCGAAGTGGTAGGTACGGATCCCCCACAATAGCTCATCCCACTATAGGGATAGTCGTCTATAATATAACGGCATCGATCCCAATGGGCAAAGAACTCAAGTCGAAACAGCCCGTTCGGCCGCCCCTCCTCCTACTGCTACACGGTAGTCGCCCCCATCGGCGCATCCCAGGCTCTCTCGGGCCCCCATCGCGGGAGTTGTGAGAAGTCGTAAGGTCGGGATCTTCTAGACACGATAAAGTCCCATATGAGCAATCGTGTTTCGCTTGCCGCTTGCAAAGCGACAAACGCGTCATTTAATGACACCAACGACCTAGGGCCCACCCATAGTAGGTCCCCACTCAACACACTCTCCACAATCATCATCGCCCCCTAGTGATGTGATGGAGCACACAGTTGCGCGGGGATCCATAGCACCACTACGGCCACCGCACGGGTCTCTAATCTCTCTAGGTCCCCGATCGGTATCAGGTCCCTTTGACTTGGAGACCCGATCGACAAAGTTCGCTCCACAAACTCCATGATGTTACGCCCGCGGTAACACTGGCACGTTTCCCACCATCCCAAGTGGCGCGGAGACCGGTCCCTGACAAATACGGATCTCGGGCTCATCGATTCGATCCTCGTGTCCTCTACTACAAGACCTCATGCTCTCGGATCCCAATAAACCGACAATCAGGGCCAACAAGGGCTCCCTTTCTCTCATCAAAGGGTTCTCCAAAAACTTTCGAACCCCAGATCTAGCCAATACACGGCTGGACACCCCGATCCGCACGGATCTGCGGCCATCATGTGCCCGAGTCTCTCCCGCCGATTGCTGATATATACGCATATACGCACAAACACATCATATGGGTGTCGAGATAGAAACACGTAACCAATCACAAAAACTCACATCTCAGCCCTAAAACAACATTCCAATCTCATTCACCCTTCCGGTCGCACTTTTCTTGCCCATTCCCAGGGACGGTCGCGTGGCTCAAAAAACCGCTTCCCTAAGTCACATGCCCAAAAAGTGCGACTGGCCCGTAGAGGGGTGAAAGAGGGTCTGCTCTCGAGATTGCAGGGCCCTAATCTAAACTTTCAATCCATCAAAATGAAAGAGTAAGGTTAGGCCTCTTACCTCGGTCGACGGATCTCGATTCCAATGGTCGGCTTGTCGCCTACGCTGCGCTCGCCAGATTTAGGGCCTTCCATCCTCTCTACATTCACCACGAAACACTAGCAAATGAGTGAATTTTGAGGAAAAGCGCATATATTAAAAGAAAACCCTTGTTTTTCTTTACTCGCTGCTGCGACCACAACGTAGCTCCGTTTGAAAAAAGCCGTCTACACGTTGGAAAGCTCTCATGAGAGCCCTCAAATGGGTATCTCGTTAGTTTCTCTTGATTTGATACTTCACCGGGACACATTTTGTCCAAAGTGGGTCACTTCACCTCCCAAAAATCAAATTTTCCTCACTTACAACACTTGTACTGGGGCACCACTTTGCCTCCATACTTGTCTTTGTTCGTGTCAGATTTTCATCATGAGATACCATTTTTTACTCATGTTTTTCCGTCCCCCATGGGACCTTTTCCCATGTGTGACACCATCGAGTCGCCCTTGTTTAGAGCATCCAAGTTGAGTCATCATCACATTCATGGAGTCATCCACAGTCCCTTTGTACTCACTATAGTCCTCCATCCTTCATTGCTTGGTCTCCTCTTGTGTCGCACATATGACCATCGCGTCCCACTATCCCCTATCCCTCATGATACTTGTGTCATCACCGCCATGTCATTCATGTCCTTTATGCTCTAGCAACGAAAGTCGTCCAACTGCTACTGAGTCCCCTCCATTCCATCATCATCATTGGTATTAGTCTGTCGGTCCCACTCTGCTATATTTTTCTCATGCCTTAGTTGAGGATCTCTCATTGCCTCACCTACGACGGACCTCCTTCCGTCGACATCATGCTCTTCATTCCAGAGGACAGGGTATAGAGAGCGGTGTACCTGGATCCATATTTCACTCTTGTTCGCCTCGGATCAAGCAAAGGGATCTATCATTTCCCTTTCGGCTTGATTGTGTCTCCACCAGACTCCTTTCAACATGATCGAGCCGCCATCCGTATGGTCCGGTGGTCTGACAGTGATTGATGCAGTGCTCGGGTGTCGGTGGAGATGTCTCAGCCCTCATGAGGGGGTGGCTGTAGGTAGCCCCATGCCGGATTACCTCTTATTGCAGCGTCGATGCAGCTCCATATATTTGATGATGTCGGCCTTAGCATCACTGCGTGCCTCTTTGATTTGCATGTATATGTCGGGATTTTGTGAGCCCTTCCCCGTTTGTACGGGGGCATTTGGGTTGTATTTGTATCTCATTTACTCAGGATATTATTGTATAAGTCCTCGCTGTTATCCCGGAGCACGACATGTATATGGGATCCCTCATTGTGTTTATATCTAGCTCATGTTTATGCGTCGTCGTACTTTATGGTTCGGTCCCTTGTTTACTAGACACACTATTCTTTTGTACTGTTTGTCTCTCTATGCATAGATGCGGTTTTTTGCAGCACTTGTCTTGATCAAATAAGCGTAGATCTAAAGATATTGGCAGCCACATTTGATGTTAGGGCTATAAGTTATGCGTAGCTAAAGTGGCTTTTTTTCGTACACTTCGATAAAAGATTCATACTAACGAAGTCTTGGAGGTCTTGATGATGTTGTTGCATGCTTGTTCTTGAGAAGGCTCTATCATTGGATCCATGAGCTTGGTACACAGGCGGAATGATTCGAACTATTTTATGTTTTTCCCTACATTTTCATTATGTTCCATAATTTCACACTACGATGGGATAGAAATTATTAAGGTGAGAAAATGACTCTAGAAGCACCTTAGACTGTTCATCCTTCTTTGTTTTATGTTTTCTTCTCTAAAAGTATTTTAGAGGCTTTAATCTTTCTCTTTAGTCTTCATTCTTGTTTATTTCCTTAATAGTTTGAACATTTGGTTTTCAGTACTGATTTATGGTTCTCCTCTGCTATGCATTGCCACTAAAAAACTATTATTTAAGTCTCCCTTGGAATTTCTTTGCTTATTGTGGATTAGAGAGTCTGTTTTGATCTTGCCCTTTGTTCTCACTTAAACGAGTTGGCTTAAAGGTCATTATAATTATGATCATAGATGTTTTTAGGTGTTCCCTCATTACATGGCGTGATTATCGGTAAATATTATATGTTTTCTAAATTCCTTTAGAATAAAATCTTTGAGGAAATAGGGTGTTCCCCGAATCTTAGATTTTACTTTGAAAGTTGTTTTGAAATCATTGTTTGCTTAAAAGGTGTGATTTGTAGAATTTTATGGTTAGCCCCTGTCTATCGAAAGAACTCTTTATTGTTTCAAATTATGCTTTCAAATTCCCTTTGTTGAGAATTAAAAACTCTCTTTTCTAAATCATTAATGTTCTATTCCATTCCAGGATCCTATGGCCGAGTTAGATTTTCCCTTTGATATCCCACTATCCTTGATAAGTGTGTTATGACCTTTTCTTGACTCCATTGCCCAATGAAACATATATTTTACTATTCTATATATCTTTCCTAGACCTTTCATGTTCATGTTGTATCAAACCAATCCAACCAATCAAACAAATAAACACCTACACTTAATAACTAGTCTAAAATCAATATTAAAAGCACACAAGATAAACCTATACATGAGAGGTCCCTCTACGAGAAACGACGGAGGACTAGATCCTGTGACTCTAAATATTGGTTACGATGTTGCCTTGTCTTTTGATTTACCAAACTATCAAAACACGAGACACCAAAAGAGCCTATGAAACCCTGTAATTGATCATACAACACAAAAACTTCATGAGAAGGCTAGGTGTGAGGACTAGGTCGAGGACCCATCCATAAAGATATCATAGAAAATGAATGAGAATAATTTGAGGACATTCGTGAAGTGGCCTTAGCAGAAATGGCCAAGCAAAGGTGGATGGCCTCCACAAATAATGTGAAGAATAGGGAGGCGAGCTACAATTACGGGAATTTCAGTGTCGCTCGCCTCCAAGTTCCTTTCATACAATAACCTAGTCAGTAACAGCGCATGGGGGCCTGCTGGTTGGGATACGTGAATGCGAGAAACCCTCTCCTCTAGCATCCTCCCAAGTATTATAATCACAATTATGAATTACCATAAGGAGCCACAAGTGCTTCCCTTTTCACTCCACTGAAATGAAAACAAGGCTTTCGAACATACAGCAGAAAAGGCCTACCTTTAGACTACTCCTTAACACGACTAGATCTCAATCATCTCTGTTTTCATGAGGACATACAACTAGGTAAGTAGGGGTGTATGTTGGGCCCAAATTAAGGTATCATTTTCACCCTATAAATACTTCAAATTATGTTACGATTTTGGGGGAATCCCTCTTCATATTAACGATAAAGAATAAAAGATCATGAAAATGGGAACAATCGCGACTAATGATGAAAAGGATGTTTATGTAATAGAAAAATTGACTTCTCTTATCTCCACATGCAGCGAAAGACGAATGCACGGACCAATAGGAAATGGAAGCCAACCAATAGATGCAAGCATAATAAATCCTAGTAATTCCCCGGTGGCAGAGCAGAAGGAAAACGGACAACTCGGAGTCCAAGAACTCAAACGACGACCATGTCTGCGGTAGAGTGTCGTTTGGAAGACACTTTTGAATTTTTGAAATTTCCTTTACAAAAGGGAAAAGGATGGAGAAGAAGAGGAGTCGGAGACAAGACGAGAAATTCATTCCGTAATAGACAAATCAGAAGAAGTATGTCTAATTGTGTTTCTGTAACATCACTAGATGTAATATAGAGCTTTGAACAATCACCTTTTGAAGGTTTTATGGTGCTAGGGCTTCAAGGGGGTTTGGGCCCAACCTCTAGAAGCTCTACACAAGTTTTCATGCTCGTGTAGTTACAAAATCAATGCTTACAGAATCGATGCGATTTGTAACATATATTTCCATTTAATACAAATACGAGTTCTCCTTCTTCGCCAGATTGTTAGAAACTACATTCTTAAAGTAGGACAAAGCAATCATAATTTTTTGACTTACGACAATGTTTTGTTATCAATAGATAGTTCCAATTCTTTTTAATATCATTGCATTTGAATTATAGATCATAGAATAAGCTGATTTTAGTATTATGTCGTGTTTATGAATTGTGTTCTCCTTCTAGCATAACGGAAACATTAAACCATCGATCAATGTTCATTAATTAAGTCATAAAGGGAACTCCATTGCAAAATTACTTAATTATTTGTTGTACGAGTTATTTAATTCACTTGATCATGCTTGTTGTTTCATTCTTTATTCGACTTAGTCATCTTTCCGTTCCATCTGCTTCATTCAGTTATCCCGTTGTTCCATTATTGCTTTAGTTAGCTGGTACTGTTGATTCAATTCGATTCCATTACCGATTAGCTTAGATATACTATTTTTCCATTCAGTCCATTGTTGTTTAGTTGATTGTTGAATTCAATTCAATGTCTCGCTTGGTTTATCTAGGGCTTGTTGTTCGGTTCAATTAGTATCGTTTCATTCCATTAGAGAAACACAAATTCTGTTGCTCAATCTTGGGTTAAAAAACCTATCCAAGTCACCTGCATAGGATAAGAAAGTTTAGGAAGTTAGTAAATTCTTCTATAATTTATAAGGAACATTTGTCAAGGAATGAAAGCGACTCACATATATTATGCCAACACTCTTGCAATAAAAAAGACTTACCCTTGGTTGATAATTAAATGAGGAAGCACTAGAGTTGTCAATAAAAAGTCACCTCTATTAGAACCAACACAAACTATTCTAAAAAGTAAATAGAAATTATCTACGAAAAAAGATATAGGAAAATGATTGTCGAATATAATTTTTTTCTATAACTACCGAATAAAAATAATATTGTTGACCTTTGGAATATACTTGAAGTTATACTTTACGGAGAGGGACTTGTAAGATTTCAGAAATATCAAACAATTTCCGTTGAAAGAAATAATAAGAATACATAGAAAACAACCTAAATAGATGAATTAAAATATGCCATTCAAACTATCTATGACTTCTCTAAAGAAAAAACTTATACACGTGCACAAAAGCAGGACATTATTACTTCGACACCCTCAACTATTCACCGCTACAATACCTTGTACAACATACTAGGAGTGAAAGGAAATCTAATAAGTGACACCGATCATAATAAAGCTAATGATACTACGACATAAATGAAAATGGTTGTCCACACATACGAGAATTTGCTACAAAACATAGGAATATATAGTTAAAATTTACGAGGGAAAAGTGTCAAAATTTTCTGAATAAAGGTGGATGTTCTCCTTAAATCCTCAAAAATAAAGAATAATGATTTCTATTCGACATACCATCGGTATAAGTATCAACAAATGAATAGTCCAATGGAGCATTTTCACGCTTCTGTAGTTTTCAAAATAAATTTTACAATTTGTTCCTTATATGTTAGTGGAAGCCCTTCTTTCAAAATCCATTGTTCTCCAAAAAAGTAGGGATTATCTGCGACATGAGCTTAAGAAAAAATACTCATCATAAATATAATTTCTCATAGTTATGTAATAAAATGATTTTATAGCGAAAAACACATCTCACATACTTCTCTCATTTAATTTTAAAAATCTCCTTGTTATTGTTTTTGGTGCATAAATTTAGCCCTTTTTACTAGATTAAGATAAAGATGCCCTTTGTTTCCCTTCCTCATTCTAGTTCATAAAATATATTTCCTCGAGAATAGTTAAGTATATGAGTTTATAGAAAAAAACATTGAATCCGACATATGACTTCCAACAAGATTCATCAAATTAAATACACCAAAAAAATGCCTTTTGTTTTATTTTTTGATTCAATGTGTCACTTATCACCATTACCTCTTTCGAGTTTGATACGGAGACACATAGAAAAAGTCTCGTCTTGACAGTCTCATGACAACGCTTGAAACTTGTTGTGCGGTGGTAGTTGAATCCATGCCAACTATTATCGAGGACATTGTGCGGATTATAGTTACTTTGAATACTATTGTTGCCAAAGGAACAATAAATTGAACATCAAACTAAATGAAGGGAAAAAAGTAAATGGAATAGTGCATTTTCAAAAACATATTGAATATGATAGATAGGTGTCTTCAATTCAGTGAGAATTTTCTTACTTTGGTAAGTGCATCCTGACTCAATATATATCACCTTCCTTAAAACCAATATGAATCTATGAGTCAAGAGAGAACCCATGGGATTTCCACCTTCCTTCACAAAATTGAAATACAGGATGGGGAAACCAAACCCCGCTGAGCTGACCAATGTGGCCAAACCTTGAGGCACTTCTTCATTATAACAATGCGGTTATATGCAAAGCAAAAGCTAATAGTGGAATGTCACTATAGGGCCTTATGCACATTACTTCTTGAAACAATCGGTAGGCCCATACCATTTCTCCTTTGTTTTTTCTATGTATCCTTACACCTAGACATTATTAGGTTTCCTCCTCAAAGTCCCTTATACATGTCAATGATTATCTCATTGCGGATAGAACATTAGAGTGGCTTGAATAGAGAGTGCATATAGTGTAGGTAGATGTGGTTTTCCAGTGATTAGGATGAGGCTAGATTAGATACGAGTGAGGAAGATAGTGGATGTATAGAGGGAAAGCAGGTGACACAAGGCCTAAGGGTTATTAGAGATGTATCTCAACAAGGTGGTAAGGGTGATCGGAGGAGAGATTGAGGTTTAGAGGCTAGATGAGTGACCATTAGATGATACGAGCTCCCATCGAAGATAGAGATAGCTCTAAGTATGAGCCAAAAGGATTTTATTTTAGTCATGACCACAATAGTAGGGACGAGTAAGATGCGATATGTTTAGGCTAGTCTTAGCATCGGATCCTAGTAGAGGGTGGGCGCTGCTATTCGAAATCGAGGTACCGATTAGACAAAATTTTATAGAAAAAAATATTAAGTGCATTAACTTACGGTTAGCCACATTTTTCATATTGTTTTCCTCATTAGCCAACTTATAGGTGATAGGTAAATGTTTTTATGCCCGAAATATTCATTGACCAAAGATCATCTTTCTTGCCTTAAGGAAACTATGCCTTGCACTCGATTTTGACACGCCTCAAAATCAATTAACCTACAATTTACATAAGGTTATTCTATCCCCGAGTGAAAACTATTAAACATTACAAAACCTCTACAATCTACATGCTCACTCAATTTAAAACCAAAATCTTACGAGAAAATCGATACCTGACTCAAGTATTCCAAGGGATACGATTATCATTCACGAGTGAGACCTTTGCCCTTAGTCTCTTGAATCTTGAAGAATATCTTCGTTGTAATACTTTGGATCTTCATCGTATTGATGCGAGGAAAACTTTAGTTCTTGTGGCCAGGTCCTACCGTTGGAAGCCCTAGTATTTGGGGATCGATTCGACATGATCTTCTTTAGAAGTGGCAGGAGTTTTAATATTCTCCTTCATAATCCTAAAATCCAGGGCGGAACACTACTATTCAAAATAAAGGCCGAGGAAAAACCATCCTTCATTGTCCTAAAATCCAAAGGGTGGGCACTACTTGTCGAAAGCCGAGGCCGAGGGAGAATGTAGGAGCTTCCAAAACATCTGCTACTATTCGAAATCGAGGCCAAGGGAGAATGTAAAAACTTCCAAAATATCCATTGTATTCGATGAATTGGAAAAAATTGCAATGAAAAAATTCAACCCTTCAAAATTAGTTTGAATTTAACAAGATTGGCGGCAAATACTAGAGCTCATTCTTACTAGAAATTCACTTTCGGGTTCTCCATTGGCTAGGATGAATATTTGAGAAAGTCACATATCCTATTTTTTAATATTGGGAAACCTATGCTTTTTTAAAAAAATTATAATTTCACCTTTTAAGATTTTTATTTTTTGTACATGTGATTTTTTAATTTGTAAGCATGACTTGTAAATAAGGTGGTTTTGTGTGTATTTTAGTTCTCATCAAGTTTTCTAATTTAAATCTTCTAGAATGGTTGACGCGTGGGAGTTAATTATAGGAATTATAATATCTATCTTAAGGGTAATGAGGCATGATTTAATCTTACACGATTTTAGAGACAACATTTCTCATTTGGGTATATTTTTTTCCATCCAATATGTGGTCTAACTGACATAAGCACAACCTAATAGTAGGGAAGAAAATTTTCATTTGGTAGTTTTTATCATGACAAGACTTGATTGTGTACCTTATAGAGTTGTGTTGAATATTAGATGAGGTTTATGGTCATGGAAAAATTCATATTTTCATTGCATTGAGGTTTTTCGATGATGAGATTATATTTCCTAGTATGGAAAATTTGGTGTTGGCAGAGGCACAACTAAAGAAATGTCGACTTGTCAAGGTGCCGCATGGAATATCTACTCATCGAAAGATTCATTAATGTGGTGAAGATTTAATTTATGTTGTTGTATTAAATGTGTTGACATATGGATACTTAGGGGCTTAAGGACTAGGAGTTATGATTATGATTTATTTATGCACTTAAGGATTATAGCTTAGCATATTTAGGTGTTAGTCAAGGCCTTAGGGATTATAAGGGTTTAGGGGGTTTAGGAGTCAAGGGTTAAGGGTTAGGTATTAGGGGTTTAGGGATTATGGGGTTGAGTTCTAGGGGGTTTTGGGGTTAGTTCTTATTGGATTAGTGGTTAAGGGCTTCAGGGGTTAAGGGTTAAGCATTAAAGGGCTTAGGGTTAAGATCTTAGAGGGTCATGGGATTTAGGTGTCAATGGGTTAAAGAGTTAGTGGTTAAGGGTTAAAGTGTTTAGGGGTTATTGGTTAAGGGTTAAGGGTCGGGTTTCTTTATTCATGTGTGGACATTAGACAAGCATATTGTTTCTCTTTGAAATAAAATACATAGAGGATATTTTGGGGAAATGTGATTGTCCATAAAATGTAGATCATATTTGGGGACCTTTTGATTATTTTCCTTGAACCCTAGTAGTGCTTGAAGTTTGTGTTGGAAGGGCTAGTGGAAAAAACCTAATATGATCAAGAATATTAGTGTTGGAGCACCTGTGGTTTGGGAGAAAGGCTTAGGATTCTATGATTTAAGGAGTTTAAGGGCTTAGGAGTAATGAGTTAAGAGTAAAGGGTTAGGGCATGTGGGGTTTAGGGTTTAGGGAGTTGAGTTCTAGGGGGTTTAGGGGGTTAAGGGGTTGAGGTCTAGGGGTTTAAGGGTTAGAGTTTAATTGCTTATCTGGTTAAGAGCTTCGTGGGTTAAGGGTTAAGCACCAAGTGCTTAGGCGTTAAGTTCTTAAGGGTTATGGGATTTAAGTTAAATGATTCTAGCTCGGGTCATGCATTTAGGGTGGGTCGAGCCACTGCATTCAAGTGAGTTGGGTCGGGTTGGGTTGTGTCATGGGACCGTGTTAAAAGTTCTAGGTTGTGACGACTCATGTGCCTTGTGCACGTTCATGTGGCTGTTAGCTAACTACTCCCTTGTGCCTTCATTTGGGTCATGTGTTCGGGTGGGTTGGGTTAGGTCATGTGAGGGCGACTATGTTAAAAATGATAAGTTCGACCACCCGTGCTTAGTGCGTACGTTCGTACGCACCCATTTTCCTTTTTCTCCTTTCGTGCTTTCCCTCGGGCGGTTCGGGTCGGGCCGAGGGGTGACCATGTGAAAAAATCCTAAGTTGTTGTTGCCCACGTGCCTGTATGCATGTTTGTACAACCTATTTGCCATTTTCTCCCTAGTTCCTTCATTCGGGTGGGTGGGGTCGGGTCGTGTGAGCGCGGTTGTGTCAAAAATGCTAGTTTTGTGACCACCCATGTGCCTTGTTCACGTTCGTGTGACCCATTTTTTGTTTCCTCCCTTGTGCTTTCGTTCGAGCGGTCGGGTCGGGTCGTGGTGAGGGCACCCGAGGAAAAGATGTCCAAGTGGTTTGGGTCGGGTCGGGTGCCCAGGAAATGCGTTCGGGTGGGCTCGGGTCGGGTGCGTGTGAGGTCGCCCAAGGAAACGCGTTGGGGTAGGTCGGGTAGGGTCTTGTGAGGGTGCCTAAAGAAAATGTGTTCGGGAGGGTCAAGTCGAGTTGGGTCGGGTTGTGTCATGTGAGGGTCCTCATTAAGAAAAATGCATTTGAGCGGGTCGATTACATGGGTCGGGTCATGTGAGGGAACCCAAGGAAATGCACTCGGGTGGTTCGGGTCATGTGAGGGAGCCCATGGAAATGTGTTCGGGTGGGTCGAGTTGGGTCGGGTCGGGTCATGTGAGAGCACCTAGGGAAACATGTTCCGGTGGGTCGAGTCATGTGAGGACTCCCAAGGAAAAGTGTTCCTGTGGGTTTGGGTTGGGTCGTGTACAGGGTGGTTGTATAAAAAATGCTGATTTGTGATCTCCCATGTGCCTTATGCAAGTTCGTGTGACCCATTTTCCATTTTGTCCCTCGTGCCTTCATTCGAGGCGAAGTTAGGTCGTGCTTTGTGTGGCGCGCAGGAAACTACATTCGGGTTGGGTCGGGGTTGGGTCACAGTAGAGAGTCGTATTAAAAATGCTAAATTGTTACCACCCTTGTGCCTTGTGCACATTCGTGCAACCAATTTTCCATTTTCTCCCTCGTGCGTTCGTTTGGGCGGGTCGGGTCAAATTGGGTTGTGCCCTATCGAGGTGCAGAAAACGCATTCGGGAGGGTCGAGTCATGTGTGCGGCACCCAAGGAAATGCATTAGGTTCGAGGGATTGTAGATGTTTGAATTGATATATTTGGTTTCTTAGTTTACGATGTAGTCTAAGTAATGGTTCATTTCGTTCATACTTTGTTCTAAAATGTTGGAGGTGTTTTCTTTTATAGATTATATTTAGCTACCTAGTGACCCGACGCATGAATTGATAAAAATGGAGACTTGCTTTATTCGCTTTGAGTTTTTTTGGATGGCATTAATGTTGGTTGCTTCATAAAGGAGAAAAAACATTGATGCGGAGTTATTACCATTGTTTGTAATCAATAAAAATCCGACCAAAATCAACCCTCCCGACTCACGAACACGTTTCCTTGGGCGCTCTCACACAGCCAGACTCGAGCCTGACCCCTGACCTGCTCGAACGTGTTTCCTTGGGTGCCCCTCATACAACACGACCTGACGACCCACTTTGAACATGTTTCCTAAGGTGGCCTCACATGACCCGAGCGACCCACCTATGCAAACGCATTTCTTGGGCGCCCTCCACGACCCCACTCTAACTGGTCAGGCCCGCTCGAAGAGTTTCTTGGGTGCCTTAAACAACTTCGAGCCTAACACTGACCTAACGTGTTTCCTTGGGTGCCCTCACACAACAAAACCCGAGCCCTTGACCTACTTGAATGTGTTTTCTTGGGCACCATCACACGACACGATCAACTTGAGCCCAACTTTGCTCGAATGCATTTCCTTGGGTGGCCTCACACGACACAACCCAACCCAACCCACCTAAATGCATTTCCTTATGTGGCCTCACATGACACGGATGTTTAGCTAGGCCGAACTCGACTCGACACGTTTCGACATGTTTCCTTGGGCGCCATCATGCGACTCGACACGACTCGACGCGGACACATTCCTTGGGCACCCTCACATGACCCAACGACCAGACCTCGCACCGAACATGTTTCCTTGGGTGACCTCACAGTATCACACAACCCAACCCAACCCAACCCGAACACGTTTCCTTGGAGTGCCGTCACACGACATGACCGCGAGCTCAGCACGAGCCACCCGAATGTGTTTCCTTGGGCACCCTCACACGACCCAACTTTGACTCTGCCCACCCGCGCATTTCCTTGGGTGCCCTCGACGGACGACCCGACCTCACGCGAGCGGGCCCGGCACGACTCAACCTCACCGACCAAACTCCGACTCCGACCCGACCGACACGACTCAACCCCGGCATGACTCAACCTAACCCGGGCCGACCTAACCACACACGACTTGACCTCACACGGCCTGAAGCTGCTGTGGCCCTCGACTGCATGACCCGAGCAGGCACGACCAATGACCCAACCCAACTTTGCTCGAATGCATTTCTCTAGGCACCTTCACACGACACGCCCAATTAGACCCACCCGAATGTGTTTCGCTGAGCACCCTCATATGACCCAACCTACTCGATATGTGTTTCCTTGGGTGCCTTCACGCGGTATGACCCGTAACCCTAGCTCAAACATGTTTCCTTAGGGTTCCCTCACATGACTGACTCGGCACGCATGAAAGTGTTTCCTTGGGAGCCCTCACATGGCTCGACACCTGCCCAAACATGTTTCCTTGGGCGTCGTCACATGTCTTGACCCGGCCTAACTCACCCAAACATGTTTCTTCGAGTGCCCTCATATGGCATGACCCGACTTTGACTCGACTTGCCATAACGTGTTTCCTTGGGTGCCCTCACACGACCCGACCTAACGAGCCACCCGAACCCATTTCCTTGGGTGCCCTCACATGACCCGACCTCACATGACCCGACCGACATGACTTCGACCTGGCCACAACCCGACACTTGACGGCGGCAGCGACCCGACGGCCATACTGGCCCCTGACCTCCCACTCACCGACGACCGCAGCTCGACCTCACCCAGCAACCTAACCTAACCCAACCCGGCCATCACCCAGGGTTTGCGAACTTTCGTTGCCAAGTCCAACGAGTTCGATACTTTCTTCGCAAGTCCAACGGTGGAGACATTCGTCCCAAGTCCAAGGCGGTTTGGAGACATTTGTCGCAAGTCCAACAAGTTGGAGACTTTCGTCGCAAGTCCGACGGTGGGACACTTTCATGACAAGTACGATGATTGGAGACATTCGTCGTCAATTCTAATGGTTTGGAAGCTTTCGATCACGAGTCTAACGGTTTGGAGACATTCATTGCAAGTCCAACGAAGGATAATTTCATCACAATTTCAACGTTTGGAGAGTTTCATCACTATTACGACGCTTTTGGCGAGATTAAAAAATTTAAGAAAAAGTTAGGAACTTTCAGGGTAATAAGTCAAAATTGTCGGAACTAAAGTGTTGGAAAATTGACCATATGTACTAGTGACAAGGTCTCTATGCCTCCAACTTCCATTATCAAGGTTCCGGGAGTGTTGTATATAATAAATAAGTCAAATTATGCATTTATTTTGAAGCCGAGGTGAGAATGAAGGGTTTGTTACGGAGTACTACGAGTCTTTGTTTTATAATAAGAGACAATCCAACAAGCATGTAACCAAGAAAAATGCAAGTATGAGAAGAAAATAAGTTGTGGAAAAGTTAGAAAATGATAAAATAAACTTGATCAATGCTATCAAGACAACCTGTTGCAAATTCACCCTAGAAAAAGAAAACTCGTGAGTTTCCTATAGGCTATAAGTAGTTACACAACATAAGAAAACATGGAACATTAAATAAGAAAAGAAGTGGACAATAAATGTGTAATAGTAGAAGAAATGAAGTAAATGAAGATTTGAAGTGACTTTAACTAATTCTTACTACTACAACCTAGTTATACAGTAAATAAATTTCCATGAAAACCTTCCAATTAGCCATGCATGGGTGTTGTGAAATGGTGACTTGCAAAAATTATACAAGAAAAATAAAAGCATAATTCTAACAAAAAACAATACAAGATAGATCTAGTGCTCTTGGGGTGGTACCACACAAAGGATTATTATATTCCCTTAGAGGAAATCCAAACTAGCAATTGAAATTAAACACCACTACCATTAGCGAGAAACTATTTTCACATTACAAAGTTACAAAACTTGCTTGGAAACAAAAATATATTCTTTCCTCCTAGTCTTCACACTATTCTCTACATATCTGCGGGATACTCAAGCCTCTCATTTATCGATGAGGTGGGGAGTGTCCTCCTTGAGGAGAACTGCATTTCCCTCCAAAATCCCCTAAAAAGAGGGGGATCTTGCTCCTAGTCCATTTTGCTGCCCAGATGAAAAGGGGAATTAAAAAATATGAATATCTCGAGTGCCGGATCTTCTTGAAAATATGTGAAATATATATTTAATTCTACACCTTACACGTGTTAAGGTAGATAAAATATGAAAAAAACTCATTGACTCACCTAAGAACCCATTAAGCTAGGAAAGTGTGTCATCAAGTGCAAAAGGTGGATTTAATAGATATTTTATGTACCTAGGGTGGATTGATGGGCCTTATAATTTCCTTGTTTTGTAGGCCCATCGAAGGTAATTGCAATGGGAAATAGGAAGGGAAGTGTATCATCTAAGTATCAATGAAGAAGGCAGAGAGGAGGAGGAAAAAAAACTTGGCCTAGAGGATCTGTTGCACCCTGTTGTCCAATCCATCACCATCGTCTACATAAAACTAATAACCTAGCATGCACCTTTTGAATCTGAGTTAAAATATTTTTTTCTTGTTGACTTTCAATAATTTATAAACTATAAAATGGGAACGTAAAGCTGAAAGCGAGAAATCTGGCCAAAAAAACCCCAAAAAAAATGAAAAAACAGCTCGAAAATGAAAAAATGTTGATGTTGGAATAACATTTTTTTTCGCACAGGTAAATTTTCAACAATTTTTATAAATTAAATTGAAAACTTTTTTTTGTGCCAAAAATCACCATGAAAAATGAAAAGTGTTGATTTTTGGAATAATGTTTTTTTAGGATAAAGTTTCAACATTTTTAAATAATGGTGTTAAAGATAAAATATCATGACTTCGAAAAACCTTAAAATTTCAAAACAAAATTGAAAACAAAAATTTTACAAAAGAAAACAAATTTGAAACAATAAAAAAAACAAAAAACAAAAACTAAAAGTTCAAAAAAATAATAACAAGTAAATAAAAATATATATTAGAACAAAGAATTAATTAAAATATGGGAAAAAAAATCTATATATATATATATATATGAGTAAAATAAAATCAAACATAAAAACGTAAAAAAAATAACTTATTAAATAAAAGGAAAAAAAAAGAGACAAAATTAAGTTATAAAAGAAACAAAAAACAATTGGACAAATAAAAATAAAAAACATTAAATATCAATTAATATGGCTAAGAGCATGTGTTTCCTCCTAAGAGGTCATGGGTTCAAAACCGGAGGGTAGAGTATGTATGCATTCGTAGACTTAACGATCGGAAATCGTTGCATGAAGGTGGGTCCCTTTTCCCACAAACAAGGGGGTATCGTACACCAATTTGGTGTACGGCTTGGCAAGTGACCTTAAAATTGGATTATTATTATTATTATTATTAAAAAAAGATGATAATAATAATAACAATAATAATAATAATAATAATAATTAAAATATATATTTTTTTTAAAACAAAAGAAATAAAAAAACATTAAAATACTCAAAATAAAAAACATTAAAAGAAATAAAAAACAATTATTGAAAGAAAAAACAATTATAAAGAATATATATATATATATATATATATGGCCCCTCGGACCTTTGGCAACACTAAATTCCAGGGGCTGCATAATGTATTTAAATGTTTCTTTTATTAAATTTATTAAATTTATTGTTTTTAAATTTTGTTTTTTAATTGTTTTAAAATATAAATATATATTTTTATAAATATCCATTTTTTTTGAATTATTTTTAAATGTTTTTTATAGTTGTATTTTGTATGTTTTTAATTTTTGATTTTATTTTGAATGTTTTTTCATACTTTAATGCTTTTTATTTTCTTAATTATTTTTTATTTTTTTTATGTTTTTTTATTTATAGTGGGATTTTTGAAATTTAATTTCAGTTTTGTTATGTTTACTTTAATTTTTATCTGAATCATTTTTTTGAGAATATGTTTTTCAAATGTCATCATTTTTTATAAAAATTTCATAAAATTTGTTATTTTTTCTGAATTTTTTAATTTAATTTTTTCCATAAAAACTTTTATTTAACATGTCATTTTTAGAGAAAAAGCTCTTGAATTATGTATCTTTTTAATTATAATATGAAAAATGTGCTTTTTTTCCAAGTTTCAAAATTATTATTTTTTTAGTGACAATTATTTTGTCCATGGAAACATTAATTAAAAAAAATCCTAACCTTAAAATATTAATTTTGTTATTTTTTTAAAAACTTCACCAAAAAAAATTAAAAATTTATTAGGAAAAGACATTGTAAAGAGAAAACAAAAAAGCCAAAATTTGGAAAATCATTAAAAAACAATATCTTAGGATGAAAAACATGAATATGAATAAGACAACTTTAAAAATGGTTAAATAATCAACATTTGAAAAAAAATGTGTATACTTAAGATTGAAGTGTCAAAAATGTGTCTTAAAAAAATTGTTGATGTTTTTCAAAATTCACATGAAAATCACCAAAATTTGAAAAAAGTATATCTACACCTAATGCATTATAAAATTTAAAGTGTCAAAAATAAGCCCTTCAAAGAAAGGGTTGATGTTGCATCGACCCTTTTTCCAAAATTGGCATGAAAATCACTAACATTTAAAAACAAATGTTCATACTTGATACATAAGAAAATTTAGAAAGTGTCAAAAATATGCTAACAAAAAGGGGTGTATTTTGAATCAACACTTTTCAAAATCAGATGATTTTTTGATACCTCAAAAAAATGAGTACTCGGTACAATTCCCATTTGATATTTTATTTACATTGTCTTTCTACGCTTATCGGTATGATAATGTTGCTTGGAATTTGGATAGTGAAAGAGGTACTGAGAAAAAAGATGTAAAGGTTGAAGGAGGTGAATGATATGCATGTATAGGTATAAGAGAAGTTGAGGGAGTGTAGGTGGGATAAACAATTGAACCTATTATCCCCAAAACAAAGATAGTTAATCCTAAGCATGTACTCACTAGAAAGAACTATGGAAGGTGTTGAATCCATGTTAAGGCTATAAGTATTCCGTAAGACCACAACTAATGATTCGGAACAACATTGGTTTGTGTTTGAAGCAATATGGACTATCAAATAGATCTTGGATAAAAGGATTAACATAGCTTAGTTAGAGATTACTTTTTGAGATCGCATGCTAGCTTGGTATATGAAGTATAATGCTACTATGCCCTACGATATAGGCTCAAATGTTGGTGAACATCAAACAATTTTTTTTGAAAAGAATTCTAGAAGCCCAAGTCAAATTCCTAGTGCACAACTAAAATTAAAGAGATCAAACATAATTTCGGTGAGACGGTATGAGACTAAAACCAACAATTTTAAAGTTTTGATGGATAAATGAGACATTTCAAATCCACGATGCACCAAAAATCGGGAGTGGTTTTATAGTAGGACTATTGCCACATATCTAAATTCCAT
This sequence comes from Pinus albicaulis, assembly GCA_034641835.2. Classification (NCBI taxonomy): domain Eukaryota; kingdom Viridiplantae; phylum Streptophyta; class Pinopsida; order Pinales; family Pinaceae; genus Pinus; species Pinus albicaulis. Next base: position 415,125,603 of record CM076578.1, on the reverse strand, counting down.
TGACGAAACAAAATGTTACTTCTCATCTTGAGGTGTTGAAGATATCCATGCAACTAGAGGCCGCTGCTGATAGGGGAGAGTAGTGCGGGGAATGGGACAGAGTGTAGTCTCAATTGCTACTTTGACACTAAAATTGTAGGGCTTGTGAAAGGAAAAGAAAAGTTTCAATATATTTGATATAAAATATATAAGAGAGAGGGACACCAATGGGGAAAATTCCCAACAATGATAGATTATGGGGCTACAAGGTAAGAAAACCCATTAGCCCAAGGTAGAGGGATATGGTGTGAGATGTTTCAAGTGTGGGGAACCTGCGGGCGCGAAGTCCATACAAGTACCTTTGAGGATGGTGAAGTAGGTGTTGTGCATAAGGTGTACAAATAGGGAATTCAAGTTCAATGCCCATATAACAAATTATTCTATGAATAATATGTTGAAATGCAACAAGAAATTGCAGCACCTACACTAGTGTGGGACCAAGAGGTCCAGCGACACCTACACTAGTGTGCGGACCACGAGTCTTAGCAGACACCTATACTTTGGTGTGGGCTAAATTTGGTGCATGTCTATTTTAGTTATCCCTTAATTAATATTGACAATAAAATGTAATCTAATCTCAAAATAATTTGTAATAGTTAACTAAGTGTGATAAAGCTGAGTTAACTCATGAATTTCAACTTGAGGGTAGTTGATGAGGCATGCGGAAAGTAATTATAGTTGTAACAGAGTTCGAAGTGCGGTAGTGCATTAGTTAATGTAGGTTGTAATCGGTTTAACTCGGTTAAGTGAGTTAAAAGTCAGTTATGCTAGTTGTAACTATTTGATACACTAGTGAAACATCAAGTGAATTAAATATTATTTAATTCAAAATCAATGATCTCACATGCAAATCGGTGGCTTTACTATTAATATTTGCATGCATGTCGAGTTCCGGTGGAGACCCAAGTTGAGATCTAGGTGAAAGGGAAGTGGACTATCGATTGTATGATTATTGGGTTGCACCCATGCAATCAAACACCCATTGGATTTCCCATGATTCTTGCGTAGTCAAGGAAGGCCAAAATTCCTATGGAATATGGATTGCATTCCCCATGAATTGCACAAGCAAGGCGAGGTTGTTTAGAGGCTGAGAATTGGCTAAGTGTTGGTCGGTTTTGTCCGGGGACAAGTGATGAGACAATTAGTTGAGTACATGAGTGATCTTGTGAGAAGAGTTGTATGTAATTATTTCATGTATCCATGCTGAATATACAACGAGAATATATTGGGGTTTTGAGCATCAATATTTCCCCGAGAAATTATCTGTGTTGTGGTTTGATTGATTCTTCTTTGTTTTATGTGATTGGCTATTGTGTTTTTAATTCCGCAAATGATTTGTAGAAGTGATTTAGTATCTAGATTTAGCACATTCTTATATCGTATTGAATCCATGATATACATTCTTGTTGTATAATTTTTGCATGGTATCAAAGCATGGGAAATCAAAATAGTGAAGGAGGATTTGAGTTTGTGGCTGAATAGAATTCGAATTTGCGGAAAAGAATTTCTTGGTGCTACGTACTGATTCGGAGATCGAAATGGATTTCAATGGCTTGATATTGGAGTATGCACTCAAGGAAGCTCTAACTATATTTCACGAAAATATAGGATGGAAGAAGTATTAAAGACAATGGCTTGAAGAAATTCATTGAAAATGATGTTCCTAAACCCTGCTGCGATGAGATCTTGCAAATCTTGATGCATGGAAAAATAAAGTGGCAAAGGCGAGGAGGATCTTCGCGGAGGGAGTAAGAGGCCACATTGTCTCAAGTCTCCATGCAAAAGCAACACCATATGCTATGTGGAAAGCTTTGAAAAGATCTATTTCGGAAGTAGCGTTGACCATAGGAAATTGGCGCTTGAATGATAAACTCAAGAAGATCAAGATGGAGAAAGGCGACTCCATGCCAAAATATTTAACTAAGTTTGTCCAATGTCGGGATGATGCGGGGAGCGTTGGAATTACTGTCACTTATGATGATTTAGTGAGCGCAGCTCTTCTAGGACTTCCCAAGAGTTGGCATAGTTGTTAAGAATTTGTCAATGGAAGGGAAAAGCTTCCAGATTGGGAATGATTATGGTCATATTTGTTACAAGAGGAGTTCATGCGAAATACAAGAGATGGATCTTCATCTAAGAATGAAGATGAAGAAGATTTTTCTTTGGCTAACAAGGCGAAGAAGGGGACGAGAAAGAAGTTCCATTCCAAATCGATTCCAAAGATGGCAGAAGCGTGACATGTCTAGAGTGAAGTGTTTTCATTGTCACGAGCATGGGCACTATGCCACTAGCTGTCCACAAAAGAATAAGAACAAGAAGGCTTCGGATCTCCAACTAGTGAGGCATTGGCCCTAGCAATTTGAGCTTTACTTCTTGCTCATTGCATGCATGGTGTCAAGTGCAATGGGATCAATGTGGTATTTGGATAGTGGTGCATCCTTTCACATGACGGGAGACAAGGAAATTTTCGATTAGCTTGTAGGAGAAAGGACCTCCAGGATGCATATCGAAATGGGTGATGACGGGTGGTACAATGCTACCGGGATTGGTACCAATAGCTTCTAGAGACAGGTCGGGTGAGACCCTTTCAATTAAAACATGTAATGCATGTAACGAGCTTGGAGAAAAAGTAGTCCTAGATTGAAATGTTGGAGGATAGAGGCTATGATGTTGTTTTGAGTGAAGGAAAAGCTTTCCATGCGACACAAAACAACAAGATAAGCCAAGAATATTGGGATTCAAGTTGAGAATATCTATAAGCTAGATGTATATGGTTGCGCACGCATTGATGGGTAAGGTAGACAAAGTGGTGAGCCGAGATGAGGGTGAGTTATGGCACACGAGATTGGGCCATCTTCAACACGAGCCTTAAAATTCATGTGGCATATTTCAATGGGACTTCCCAAGGGTACACTTGTGCGGTGAGACACTTGTAAGGGATTTACTATGGGAAAATATGTAAAGGGCACCTTTCATGAGAAGGATAACCGAAAGACTCGAGGGATCCTTGAGAGAGTTCACTCGAATATGTTTGGACCATTATCTATAGCTTCGACGATCGAAAGCATAAAGTGCTCGTGTGATATTGTTTTGATGACTTTTCTCGGAAGTGTTGGATCTACTTCCATGCGAGAAGAAAGATTAGGCATGTTAGTCATCGGTATTTTTTCATTATTTATAGATGACTATAGATTAGTTCCACATTCCTAAAAACAACATTCTTTGAACATTGTGAGTTTTAGAAATATCACTGCCTTCATTATCCTTATAGGAAATTTTTCACTATTCTATCAACCTTTCCATTTCATGGTCACCTGCCACCCCTAAAAAACTCCTTATATGGCTTGTGCCTCTCATCTCCATCCTTTTTTCCTGCTATGACCTCATTACTCTATTTTTCCATTGCCCATAACCCCACTTTCCATCTAGAGTTACCTGTAGCCTAACCCGTTCCCATGGACCCCAAGTTCCTCAAGCATTGATGGTCTCAAAAACTATCTTTGTAGGCTCTGTAGATAAATCAAGTACATTGGATTTTTGGATCTTCAATAAAACACTTTGACAAATACTCTGTTTTTCACTTGAAGACTCCAAGCCAATTTTCAGTCAAAGACCGGGTCAAAGAAATCCTCCCACTAGGTCAATTAGGGTTTCATATGGTCCAAGGTCATCATTGGTGTTTTAGACACTATTTTTTTTGTTAGAATATGGTTCGAGAGGTCTTGAAATGTTGAGAACATGGTTATTCAAGAAGATCTAAAAAGTTTCCAAAGAAGACTATATTATCAAATCCAAGGTCTACATGAGGAAAATGGACAAACTTGGCACTTCGCTAGGGGTGTGAAGAGGTCCATCAGGTAGAAGGTGTTGGTAAGGTAGGCGATGCTGCTCTTAAATGAAGACAACTCACAGTGAAGAAAAAGAAACAAGTTGGTCTTAAGGAGAACTAGGTTTTTGAGCTTAATGACCCACTTGAATGCCAACAAGGATCAAATGTAGAAATGACCATGGAGGAGGTACACCAAAAAATAAACATGAAGATAATTTTGTCGAGAGATTATTGATGAGATAAGGAAAAAGGTGAGATGAATAGGACATAAATGAATGAACTTGAAAGGGCAATAGAGAACTTAGAAGAAAACATTGATGATTGTCTTAAACCACTCCAAACACTTAAGGTTTTGGGAAAATGGCGATCGAAGGTGAAACCATGAGTTGAACTCCATGATGGCATGACAAAGAAATATTACGAAGATGCCGCTTTGTGATAAGATCCTAGAATTGTAAAAAGTGGGTTTTCCATGCCTAAATGAGCAAAGTGTAGGTTAAAAACTCCATGATGCAAGCAAAGAAAGGATTGTGAAAGTGTTGATGTGTGAAAAGCATCCCAAGGTTTGCCAAGGTGAATGTATCATTGCCTCAAAGGGAAAAAGGTGTAAAGAATATCGGTGGGAAAGGTAAATTCAATTTTTTTCGAGCACCCGCAAATCGAGTGGCCAAAGAAGGGATAAAAACATGATGTTGAGCTCCAAGGTGAAATCCAAAGAATAATTTTGAGGCTGCTTGACTGTGTCAAATAAATGTGTCAAATCTTCAAGATCAAAAGGAACAAAAATTTCTTAAAATTTCTAGCCAAGGTGAAAAAGCTAAGTTCATGGTGTAAATCACACGGGTTTTGAAGATGTTGCCTTGTGTTTGAGTGTAATATCCAAATCTATAACGGCTACATGGCATGACTAGAAAACGCATTTTCCAGTAATATGTTTGCTATAGGATTTGAAAGCGAAGACACGGATCCCTTAGATCAATGCATCTAATACTAAAATCCAAGAGGTGGCTTGAAATAAATCCCTCTAGGTGGGTTGAGCAGATCTCCCACACCTAGTTATCTTGGAAAAAATGTCCAATGATGGGATTGCAACAAATGTATGAACATACAATAGATCGAAAACATTATTTTATGAGTTGTGAGACAAGAAGATATAGATAGCCAACAAATAATGTTAAATTACAAGTTCTTGAGGAAACATCCACTAAAGAAAGGCAATGCGAAGCCTCAACAAGACATGTACATGAAAATAGAGATAACACCGTGTTTACGCATAAACCCGAGGCTAAGCGGACATATTTTATAAAAAGGTACTACTCCATATTACATGATAACTGAAATATATGACAAGATATGGCTCCAAATACAATAGGGGAGAAAAGCTCCAACCCTTAGAAACAATAATACATCAATCCTTGGAGGATTGGGTGAAATATAAAAATTGGCACAAATGCCGGAGTTCTTTCGGGTAGCGAGCTTTGCATCTCAAATATGGAACTGAATAGAGAAGAAGGTTGAAGATGATGAGCAATCTGAAGTAGACCTCCTCCAAAGGATACGCCTAAGTGGAAGGCTAATTCTTACACTTGAGATCTCACCACTCAATCAACTGCGATCCCTCACTCCAAGTGCTCCATGAAAATAACGCGAGTCTAAGAAAGTAAATGTGTTGTGGAGGTGGGATAGAATGATTTGGACAAGTGCCAAGATCTTCAATAAGCTCTAAAAGCTTCAAAACTGACCCTCCAAAGGAAAGAAAGACTCTCCCTCCGAAAAAACAAGCAATGGGAGAGGTGTTGCGATCCCTCACTACAACACCACCGCAGCGCGAGTGTCTTCTTCGCAGTGATAACGTTGTCTTAGAGGAGGATGCTTGGCCTCATGCCTAGATGTGAGAGAAAATATGTACAACTCCTTCAAGAGGCTTCTCAAGAAAGGAGAAGGATTCCTAAGTAGGAGATACTTGTGCTAAGCGACGCGGAAACTCGACTAAACAGTAGGGATTGCGAGAAATGTACGAGTAGACATGAAATCGATAATCATATGCATGAATAACAATGGCTGCCTTGACCTCCTTTTAAACACATGAGATCTCCCTCTCCATGGGTCCCACTCTTTTAGGGTTTCCTCCTTCAAGGAATATTCCCTCCTCTATCTCTGCGTTGTCCCATAGATGCTTTCCACCTCATGCCTCTGTGTTGTCTTAGACTTGGTCAAACTTAACCAAGCCTCTTTGCAAAATGTCCTCTTTCACACATGAGGGTGTGAAATATATTTCCAAAGGCTGATTCTCTTTTATACTAGAGGGATTTTATCCATGCTCTTGTGTGTTTGGACCTCCTCACCCGATTATTCAACTCATAAGTGAAAATAGAAAAAATTAATATTCCAATTTATTGAAGGAAAATTTGGAATATTACGAGTCCTCCCTCCCAAATGTTGCTTGTCCTTAAGAAATTGCAAGGATAGAGCGGAAAGTCTCCACTCAAGGCATGGAGTTAGAAATGTGATGAGGAACATCTTCCCCATGTGGATCCTCCATCCGACAATCATCCAAATAAAATGAGTCACCTCCCAACATGGTAACTCTTGAGAATATCCATCCACCTCACACTCAGGAAATGAAGGTGGGCTGAAAATCTAAACATGGTAAGCATAATAGCCTACCCCCAAGATATCCTTCTCTCCACTTATGATAAGTGTAGAGTGTGTGCTTTCGGTCACAGACTGCAAAAGTATTGCCCTCAAATGGAAAAGTGAAGAACAATCCTCCAAAGAGTTCTCCTCCAACGATGAAGAACAAGTTGGCCCAAAAATGTTTCATCCATGATGAATAGGACATGATCATCATACGGTACACCAATGAGAAATTTTCTAAAAATTTTACATGATGATGCATGATACAAACGATATCTCAAGAGGATACAATGTAGTTTCATCCACTGCAACTTGACGATGTATGGCAAGTAGCATACAAGAATCATCTCACCTACTAATGAATAGAAAATGGTTGAATGTGCTATCAATACATGATCATGTACTTTCCCATGATTATACAATGGATGAATATAAATCTCATGGCCCACCTCAAAAGAGAACAAACATGTGTGTACGTGGTGGCCATATCTCCTCCCATTCTCCCATTAGAACATGTAGTGCATAAAATGTGGGAATTCTCGCCCTCAAGGACACATCCAACTCATGTGTCTCCTTCATAATCATGCCTCTAATAAAAATTAGATCCATATCAGAAAATGAAGACATGATCGGTACAAGAATGAAAGAAATATTTATGGCTTCATGTGGTGCTTAGAGATACCAACGAGTCTCCTAGGTGTGTACAATGCGGTTTTACAAGCTATTTCGCTTGGGAAAAGTACAAGGAAAAAATGTTTATTTTTACATGGTTAATCATGCATGTCTTCATGCGGTACATGTTTGAGTGCAAAAATTGAGCATACATGCGATGATAAAAAATTTCCCAAGGCCACATAAAAGATGGATGCCTCCATCATATAAATTGGCCCAACTATGATCATGGATCAATGTGACAAGCTTGCCCTCTTGTGAAGCAATGCACTTTGTATAGTAATGGTAAGAGTATGAAAATCAATGAATGTACAAACAAAATTCTTACCATATTCTAGAAGTGAAATGGTACATGGATCCATGAGTGAGTTCTCCATAGTGTTTTGGCAAGCTATGAATATGAATTAACCATGTGCTGCAAGAAAATAATCCTCTTCATGCTTGGAAACCCAAGTCAAGAAGAATATTTCATAGTGATAGATGCCTCTATCCACTATTATATCATCCTCACCTCCTCCTTGTTCACCAAGTGCATCAAATGTGAAGTGATCCTGGGGACACCTCATCCATAAGTCTTTTCTCCCAAGTGAAAATGTCGTGAGCTCATTCAAATAAGCTCCTATCAATACAAAGCCCTGTTCTTTGACACATCCCTATGTCAAAGACTCCTCTAGTAATGCTAAAATTCATAAGAAGTTCCTCCCAAGGTGGAAGTACCTCTCTATCATCAAAAGCCAAGGAGATAATGCCATCTCCTCCTCCTACAACATCATGCAACATGTCGGAGAAAATATGCTCTTGCTCTCTCAAGAATAAGCAAAGAAACAAAATATTGTGTTGCGTCCCCATACTTCCATCATACAACTCATGTGATGAAGACATAATGAATGATATGAGTACCACATCAACAAAATGCATCCATACTCTATGTTGCCCAATGATGCACATATCATACCATCTATCCTCCATCCTCCTACTCATAGGAAGAGTGTATGCCAAGTGATGGCCAAACTCTTTCAAGAGTATCTAGGCGTAGCCAAGCCTCCTGTCTTCGTCGGTATCATATATTTGCAAATAGCCTCCCAGCTCCTTGATCCTCAACCACATCCACTCAATCACTTGTGGATGATTTCTCCTTCTCTTCATCTTGGTACTCCTCCCATGAGGGCTACCATCCTCCCAAACCAAATCTCTGTCTTTGCACTCCATGGGATTTTGAAATGAAATCTTCTCGAGGGATCAATGAGACCCTATGAGGACCTAAATAGGTGGTAGGAAAAAACCTCCCATCATGATGTGTATGGCTCAAGGAATTTCCAACACAAGCATGAGAGATGTTATCCATCGAATATGTCCTCCATCTTCTATCGCTCATCTGTGAGAAAGAAAGAAAATCATTGCACTCCATGGTGTGTTGAAGTGCACCTCTAATGAGATCTCTCCTTGAGACCTCCCTCTCAACCATAGTCTTCCAAAACCAATGAGGTCTTGGATCTCGCTAAAAGTAGAAGGTCCTCTTTGAGCTTGGAGGAGCTCATCGAGAAAGTGTCATCTTGAGAGGAGAAGGGGTTTCTCACTCCATGATGTCTCACTATCTTATTTCAAGTCTTCAAACCCCCACCCTCAAATGTGATGCACAATCCCACAATGGCTCATGAGAATGATGGTTTTCTTCCTTATTGAATGTTTCCATGTTGCCTGATGTAGTGCAGCCAATACAGCTTTAGGGTAGCAGTGTGTTTTGACCCTTGGTCATGTAAAAGTAAATTTCCACTTTGATCAAAAGAATTTGTTGCAACAATAAAAGGTGGAAATATTTTCATACCTTGATGATATTTTGGAACTTCTTATAGGGCTGCAAGAGTTCCCTCCTCCAAAGTGTTGGGCTGCCCTAGCTGCTGATGCATGTGGCTACTCCTCCATGAGTGTGATAGCATTAGGACAAAGCTCCTCAAGTGATGTGAGCTTCTCCTCCTTTGTTCTTTCTCCATCAAAGGCTTGGATCGGGCCTTTGGTGAAATCTGCAAAAGTCTTCACCCTTACATGGCTCAAGTGGTTGTACCACCAAACATAAGCTTCACCCTCCAAGTGTAGCACGAGATTTCAACATCTTCTTTCCTTGCTATAGGATGTAGTAGGAAAAAATTCCTCCAAGTTTCTCACCCAAGTTCTTGTTGTAGATAACCCATCAAAAGTAGACAACATAAATCTATTGCCTTCAATTCCTCTTCGTTGCGAGGGTCTCTTTTCTTCCTTCAAGTTTCGGATGAAATGAGGGAAATATAGAGTCTCCTTGAAGGCTCTAGATTGAGATCCGTACTCAACAGAGGTAATCACTTAGAACACGAGTAATGCAAGTGTCCTTCATGCTTATTTTCTTCTTCTTGATGAGAATATGAAGTGCATGGTCCTTCCTCTTCTATTTCTTAAATCTTCTTGACCTCCTTGGAGAGGTTTTCTCTGGATCTAAAAAGCTGATGAGTGCAATCTCATATTCTTCAAAATTATGATCTTCTTGGGCTTAGACTCATGGTCTAAGTCAAGAAAGATTGCTCCAATGCCACTTGTAGTATCCCAAATCGGAGCAGCTTGCAAGGCATGACGGAAAATGCATTTTCCGAGTAATGGCTGCTATAGGATTTGAAACAAGACCTATATCCCTTATATCAATGCATCTAAGACTAAAATCCAAGAGGTGGCGCAAAATAAATCCCTCTAGGTGGGTTAAAGCAGGATCTCCCACACCTAGTTGTCTTGGAAAAATGCCCAATGATGGGGACTGCAACAAATGTATGAACATACAATAGATCAACAACGTTATTTTATGATACGTAGAGACAAGAAGATATATATATGGCCAAAAAATAATGTTATAGAAAAAAATAAAGTACAAGCTATTAAGCAAACATGCACTCAAGAAAGGCAATGCAAGCCTCAACAAGACATGTACATGAAAATAGAAGAACATCGCTATTTCACATAAACCAGGAGCTATGAGGACATAGTTTATAAAATTTACTACTCCATATTACATGATAACTGAAAGATATGACAAGATATGGCTTAAATACAATAGGGTAGAAAATATCTAACCCTTAGAAACAATAATAAATCAATGCTCTCAAGGATTGGTTGAAATATACAAAATGGAAAAAATGTCGGAGTTCGTTTGGGCGGCAGTACACAACTCAAATATGGAAGTAAATAGAGAAGGTTGAAGATGATAAGCAATCTGAAGTAGACCTCCTCCAATGGATCTACTAAGTGGAAGGCTGATCCTTACACTTGAGATCTCACCCTCTAATCAACTTGCAATCCCTCACTACAAGTTCTCCATGAAAATAACGTAGTCTAAGAGGGTAAATGCGTTGTAGGTGGAATAAAATGATTTGGCCAAGTGCCAATATCTGCAATAATCTTAGAAAGCTTCCAAAGCTGATCCTCCAAAGGAAAGAAAGATTCTTGCTCTTAAAAAACAAGCAATGGGCGAGGTGTTCGATCCCTCCTTTCGCAACACCCCTGCAACACAGAGTTATGTTGCTATAGCAATAACAGCCCTGTGCTTGGAGGAAGGATGCTTGGCCTCAAGCCTAGATGTGAGGAAATTATGTACAACTCCTTCAAGAGGCTTCTCAATAAAGGAGAAGTATTCCTAAGTAGGAGATTCTTGTGCTAAAGCGACACGACAACTCAACTAAACGGTTGGGATTGCAGAAATGTCTAAGTAGACATGAAATCAATAATCATATGCATGAATAACAATGGCTACCTTGCCCTCCTTTTTAAACACATGAGAGCTCCCTCTCCATGGGGCCCACTCCATTAGGGGTTTCCTCCTTCAAGGAATATTCCCTCATCTAACTCCTGTGTTGTCCCATAGATACTTTCCACCTCATGCCTACTGTGTTGTTTTGACTTGGTCAAACTTAACCAAGCCTCTTTGCAAAATGTCCTCTTTCACACATTAGGGTGTGAAATCTATTTCCAAGGCTGATCCTCTTTCATAATAGAGGTATTTTATCCATGTTATTATTGTGTTTGGGCCTCCTCACCTGATTATTCAACTTATAAGTGAAAATAGATAAAAATTAATATTCCAATTTATTGAAGGAAAATTTGGAATATTACATTGAATCCCGAAGGTATCAAATGAAATTTTATGCCTCAAGCGACAAAAAAAGGGTCAAATTCATCATCTTATCAACTCTGCATGCAAATAATGTAAAATTGTTAGTAAGAAAAGGGTGAAAAATATAAGTTCAATATTGTAATGGAAAACACGGAGAAAGCCTTGAAGATACTACTATATCGCAGCCCTCCCAAAGTTTCTAGGGCAAATGTGTCATTCCTTAATGAGTAAAAAGTAGGGTCAAACTCATAATTTCAATCACCTACAAATAAAAGGTGTTAAAGTACATTAATAGAGGCAAGGAAAGGTCAACCTCAATATTTTTAAGTCACCCGCAAACCAAAAGGGTCGGAGAGTTAGTAACAAAGGAATATCGGTGAAAAGTGAAAAAAGTCTTAAAAACATTAGCAAAGTGGGTTGCAAAGTTTAAATCAAATTACAAACTCTATAAAGCGCATTACGCACCCCAAACAAATAATTTTTCACTTGCAAAAAAGTTGGAGGCATTCAAGAGAAAAAAAATTTCGAGTTTCAAGTCAAAACGGAGAAAAAATTTGTGATGCTACGTGCCTAGAGTCGGGACGCTGCGCCCTTGGAAAAAAATTTCTCATGGATTTTCTTAAGGTGTTGTGCACTTGGAAGAGCGTTGCACTCTTTCCCAATAGACTTGGTGAGGAAAAATATTGGCGCTGCACCCATAGCTTAGGCGTTGCGCACTGATCGAGAGGGCCTCTACACCCTACAAACACTCAAAATCAACTCAAAGCCCTTTTCAAGTCTCCTCAAAGGTCTTCCGAGCACATAAAGAGGTAAGTGGACACCTTAGCCACATTTTCAAGCTATTTGGTGTTTTCTAAATGAGTGAAATCAAACCCTAAGGATATAACCCTAAATTTCCTCCTTGAAACCACTGTTTGAAACTTACTCCCTCTACCTATGAAGAGTACTAGTCAAAATAGAGTTTGACATATCAGTCTGAGGGTTGTCATTAAGTTGTCTAGAGCCTCTCATTCAGCCTTTGATATACCTATACAATCACTCATCTCATTCACAAGAAAACTTCCATTCCACTACCCTCTTCCATATCAGTTTCACATAAAGTGCTAGGGTTTCAAAGGAAGAGTGGTCAAAATGTCGGAAAGAGAGGACAATGGTAGTGGAGGAGAAGGCCAAATGCCAAGGAGGTAGGGGAAAAAAAGGTGGAAATATCAACGAGTTTGAACCACTCAACACCATAGAGTTAATGACATCTCCCTTAACTGTTTCCCTACTTCCACGCATGTAGGATACTTTTATTTTTTTTTAAAGTGCACGATGAGGGTGCAAAACCACCTACTGAGCTAACCAGGCTTTTCATCATTAACTTGCATGATAAATTAGTTAACCTTGTAGGAGTAGCCTTTAAGTTGTACTGTTGATGCTATTACCAATTCCACTAGGATACCAAGTGTAGGGGAGAAATGGATAAAGGAGGCCAATATTGACATGAGCTACTATGAGACATTTTTTAAAACCTAGGTACAAAGACCACAATAAATCCATTTTTGATTTCTCTCACTTGTCTGGAGAGATATGCACCTATGATGAGGACCATTATGAAGTATTTTACATGTGAGGGAAGGTTCTCAAGCTTTAATCCTATGATATTAGGTTGCTTATGAAATTTACTAGGGTTAGGATGCTGCACCTACCCTATTACCTCTCGAGAAGCATTGACAAAATGTTCTATATTGTAAAAAAGAGACTATCACCCGTAGATGCAAAGTCTCTTTCACCACTTTCTTATTAAAATGGTTGTTATGCATCAACTGCAATAGAAGGGAATTCCATGGGAGGTTGTCATTGCCCATGAGGTGTTCATCAATCCACAAGGCCAACAACACAAAGATGTATTTTCATCTTCTCGAGCCTCCCATTCCTCCTTCGCCATCACACCTCACTACACATCCATCACCATCTACTCATATTCCATCACCTCATGATGAATCTTCCACCTCACCATCTACTCACAACCCTTCACCTAAGGATAATTACCCTCCTTCACCACTTTCTCAAAATACCTCACCTTCACCTCATGATACTAGTTCTTATAATAAAGACGGAGATGACAATGAAAAAATCGAGAAAGTGAGGGCACCGAGGCTAATAGAAGTGAAGAATAAAGTAAAGAAGAGGATATCGGTGAAGAAGATGCCAATGAGGGAGAGGAAATAATGAATCAAGCAATAAGGAAGAAGATGCCAATGATTCGAAAACGAGTGAGGCACATATCATTGGTCATAGAGAAATGAGGAAAGTAGCAAAGATGACAGTGAGGCAAATAGAGATGAAACAAATATCAGCGAGGATCCGGAAGGAAGCAAGGAAATGAGCCATGATAGCGAGTATTTCGAGAGCAGATGAGAGCACGGAGAAGCTCACAACGATGAAGGAAAACATCGGTAAAGAAGAAGAAAATGAGGAGGAAGATATCGGTGAGACAAAGAGCAATAAGGAAAATATCGCAGCGATGATGATGTTGGAGGTGATAAGATAAAGAGTAGAAATGATGATGGCAATAGGTCGAAAGCGAAGACCTTAGTGAGAAAAATGTAAATGAAGAAGAAAAAAAATGAAGAAGAGGGTAGTGAGGAAAATAATTATGAAACACACAACCATGAGCATGATGACAGTTGGTCAACAAGCCATGATAACGATGATGAGGCACAAACCGGTGGATCGAGATAAGGGCAATGAGGTAGAAAGAAGCGAGTGCTGATAAGAGCCATGAGGACATTGAGGATACCAACGACGATGGAAGTAATGATGGAAGAAATAATGAAGGCACTGAAATGATCAAAATTGAACATTTTTATTTGACCTACCAAAGAGGAAATAGGCATGTTGTTCGCTTCCCTCAAGACGCAAGGGGCCATGCCTTCCACATTGACTAAGCGACCTAACAAAGGCAAAGAAAAAGGCCATTGATGAAGAAGAAGAAGAAAAAACATGAGACTAGAAAATAATTTGAACTCATTCATGTTGATAGTGATGATGAAAATTAGGCAAGGATCTCAAACATACTTCTCCAAAGCAAGGATGCTCATATTAGCGATTTGAAAGCCAATCTAGGTAGGGCTAAGAATGTCATCCATTATTTTGATGTTGAAAATGAGAAACTAGAGGCACGAAGGAAATCTATGAAATAAGAGCTATCAAAGCTCGGAAAGAGGTTGAAAAAAGCCGAGGCTAAGCTAGATGAGGCCTTGGATAGATAAGGGAACATTGATGATGAGGAAGAACAACTTCCTAGGATGAGGCCAAGGAAAATTGGCTTAAAGAAGGCCTTAGCCAAGGAAAGAGAGCAAGATGCATCCTTGGTAGAGTAGCTTACTCCAAGTGTGCTGCTTTCCATGGAAATTTACTATGATCGGGAACCTTGGATTGAGAGGAAAACATACACTTAGAGGGTCTATTGGAGAAGACCAAGAGGGACCTTGACCTCCAAAAGAAGATGACAAGGCACTATGCCTTAAGAAACAAGATTGCAAGGGCGAAGCTCAAAAGAGCCCTTGCAAAGATTAAAGACCTCAAGGAGGGAAAAGGCAAATAAACAATTGAAATCCTTTCTAATGCATCCCTATAGGCATCCCAAACATAATTAGCAAGGCAAATTCAAATTTTGGTATCTTTTTTGTAAATTTTGGTTTTTCACTATTTTGAAGGGCCAAAGGTGCGAGCATCACCGGCATTGCGCTCTTTTTTGGGGAACTCTTTTGAGGAATGGTTTTTATTTTAGAGTTCATCGAGGCCAAGGAAATCATCCACAAAACATTTCAGCTCATTTGGAGCGAGTTGGTACTCCCAAAAGTGCCAAAAACACCCAAACATCACCTTTACGCCCTATTTTCGAGTTGGCACTATGCCCTAAGCGAGTCTTGGGAGATTTCGTTTTTTGAGCGAGTAAATGAATTCCAATCAGAAAAATAAGGAAAATTTTTGGAAAGTAGTTTGGACACGCTTTTTCAATGAGCTATCATGGAACTCATTTGGACACCCTGAGAAGGCCTCCAAATCTTGGTTGCAAAATAGGCAATTTTTCTAATGCAAGCTACTTCGCACCCTTCCCTACAAAGTCAACAAAAGACACAAATTTATTGAAGAAATATATTTTTCGAGGACTTTTATGGTGAATCACTCCTAGTTAGCTCATAATTTATGTTTGAAGTTATTTTTCATTTATTAAGTTAGATATTTTGTGCCTTGGGCCTTGCATGGTCTCTTTGGAAAAAAATGGCACTTATGATATATTAATAACATTTTGGAAACCCTAGTTAGAGTTTTGGTCCTCCTTGCTAGTTAAATACTGCATTGAGGCCTTATTGTAAAAAGTTGGTTGATTATTGAGAAGAATATCATAGACTTGAAGATTGAGGAGAAATTGGCTTTGGACTTTGTGGATGTCTTGATTTGCATGATAATGGAGCAAGCTCACTTGCAGGGATTCACGAACATAGTTAATGGTGATGTATTTCTTATTTAGTGTTTGTTTTCTTATCTTATAATTTTGTTTCATATTTCTCATGAAGTAGGAAAAATATTTTAGGCTAAGAAATGTTGTTTAGAGGCACCTTAGCTCTGTCTACTCTCTATTTCTTATATGTTTTCCTCTACTAGGTCAGATTAGAGAATTATTTAATGCTCTCTAGTTCCACTTATGCTTGTTTATCTTAAGAAATGATTTAATGGAGCCAATGTCAAAGTATTTTATGGTTAGCCCTACTCTTTGATGTAACTTAAACATTGTTTTTTGAGATATTTGCTTTGAAGTATTGCCAATTAGGGTTTAGCTAAAGATTATGGTTTTCCCTTCCATTTTTCTCATCTTAAATGGTTTCTTTGAAGTTATTTGTAGTCTGATTAAAGAAATTAGGAGTTCCCTACTCTTTGATTATTACTATATGTTGTCTTAAATGTTTTCTTTGCTTGAAGGTGAAATCACTAGAAGACTTATAAGTTTATTGCATTTTACGGTTCACCGGATTGTTGTCTTAATGTTTACTTGCTAGGTTTTGGTCAAAGAAGTTATTGGTATGCCCCTGTCTTTGGTTATTTATTTAGACATAGTGATCTTAAAGGCTATTCTAGTTAAAGTATTTTTTAAAGGATTCTTAACTGCCCTTTTTCACGTACTATGTTCACAATTTAATGTTCACTTCACTCACATAAGCTTTTAGATCCATTTGGCTTTGTTAAAATTTCCTTGTGATATACCCTTGACCTATTGTTGTACTTATCGAGACCTTTTTGCAGACTCCATAGCCCAATGGTTTAAACCTCTCTCACTCTATATATTCTTCTTGAAAACCTACCAAACCAAACAAACACACAAACAAACCCTAATCACTATACCTAGCCTAAAATCAGAACCTTAAAATCAATCAAGTTACATCCTTTTACACAAATATAGAGAGAGCCCTCTCCGAGTCTAAGAAAGCTAGGTCCTAGGACTCCAAAGACTAGTTTTATGTTACCCCCTATACATTTGGTCTTGCCAATATGACAAATTACTGAGGACCTAACATAGTGGCGACTCCATCTGGGGGAGTTTGAGTAAATAAACATTCTAAGCACTCCTTAAAACTTCAAACACTCCTATCAATAGTATCCTGTAAGTCACCACCTAAAAAAATGGTTATCATACTAGGGAGCTGAATAAGTAATAAGCTTAGACATTCCTTAAGAACTCACAAATCGCTTTGTCAAACTTAGACAAATCAAGTGTTATCAAAGAGGTAAATACAATTGACTCATCATACTAGCACCATGCTGGCCATACTAGAGAAAACTCATTGACAAGCTTAGTGTTACATAAAGAACTCGGAAAAACCCAAAAAAAATTCTTAGATTGGTATTCAGGTTGTTGATGGTGGACAAAAAAAGTATAACCTTAAAACGAGTAAGCATCATCCACCCGGTGACTCCACTAGTCTTTAGTAGCCATGTTTACCCAACTATTTCTCACAAACTCCCCTAAGAATGCACTAATCAGTCATAAAAGTCTAAAACCCGGTCACACTTTGTGTGAACTTAGTACCCTTGTAGATAGGTACTGTATTCAAGAAACTCCTAAACTTTCAACCTCTGCGATTATTGAGTACGAAATCCGGCTTCACAAAGGATAAGCACCGAGATCTCACCACGACCCAAACCCTCCTATCATAGTTCGTGATCTAAAAAATATTTTTTTAGAAAACATCTAGGACTCGAAGATTTAACTATTGTTAGGAAAAATTCGAAAAAGAAAGTTTTGTTCCCTGAAAATATCACAGCCTTGAAAGATCCCCAATTTGACTTACACTACAGAAGAAACCTTTTCCAAACCAAATCTCAAGGAGGGATAGACCAGACAGACCTTGAACCTACGATTTTGCAACGAGTCCTAGTAGAAAGCCTCTCCTTCCACTCCTCCTAATTTTTCAGCTTCTCCAAAACTTTGGCTCTTTTCATTCCAAATCTGCTCAATCTTAGTTTGTTGGTCCAACTACATCTTCCATCTACATTCACACATCCACCGTGCAATCCACTCCATTTCATCCTCCACCTGCTCTCAAAATCCCCCCTCTCACAAACCCTCCTTGGGTTCCTTTACCTCAAATCATGGCAGCATGGTTTGCCCCATTAGTACTACCCCAACCTTTTTTTGCCTATGCCTTAAGATTACCAATATAAAATACCTCACTTTACTAGAGCTGACTCTACCATGACCCAATAGCATGTAGATAAGATGAATGATTCCTTTCAATACCCAGAGAGATAGAAGAGGAGACCATAAAAAATGAGAATGTTTTCCAAAATCTTAGGAGGAGAAGCAAAGAAATGGTTCAAAAACTTAACTCCTAACACCATTCATGACCTCCTTCGCTTTACCAAACATGCATAAACAAATGGGAGATTAATAAAAATCCTCTTCAAATCCTCTCCATAGTATAATAACCTTAAGAGATATGTTGGGGGAAAGTGTCCAATACTACGCACTAGGATCAATGGTGTTTACAATGCACTCCCACCTCACATGAAACCCCCCACAATGTCTAGCCTTAGTAAATTTCTAGAGGGCTTTGATCCAAGCATGGCCTACCAATTGAGAGAAAGAGATCCCCTAACATTAGAAGACATGCAAAGGGAGTTGTGAGTGTAGAAGCCAATCTAATTGAGAAGATGAGGCGGAAAAAGAAAGTTACATAAAAAGAGGAAACCATGGCCTCCACATCGATGCTAAAATTTACGACCTAGTTAGGACAATGTAAAGGATGATGGAAAGAATCAATTTTAATGAGATATCACCCCCTAGGGGAAAACCAAGCAAATCCCCATAACTGAAATAGAAATCAAAACTTCAAAGAGACCCTCCTCAAAACAAACCAAGAGAAAATGACCAGCAAATGAAGCCTCCTTTCCAAGACAACTATGTAGATGAAGAGGAAACGAGACCGAAGAGCCGAAAGAAAACCATGTAAATTTGATAGCTTCGATAATGAGGGTGATGTTTTTCTCACAGAATAGGAACAAGGTATATTTTTCCTCAAGCCATGATGATAGAACATATGAGGATTTTGAAGAGTACAAATTAGGATTTGAAAATGATATCATGGAGGTTCATAGGTAGCATGACCTCCAGAGTAAGAAAACCCAAGACGCCTCCATGAAAAACATATTAGAAATTGTTGTTAGAAATACCCCCAAAATCATCCTTAAAAAAGACAACAAAAAAACACCAACATAATGGCTAAGACTCCTAATCAAAACAAATAAAAAACTAGCCAACATAATGGTGACACAAGCTTCCCTAGTACAATAACTAGTGGCCCAGAAAAACTACTCTAACGACATTCCAAATAAAACTTAGCAAAATAAAGTTGTTGAAAATACTATGTGTGATAAAATTGATGTAAATATACCAAGAACACTAGCACCATTCGAGTTTTTAGGTGAGATTTCCAAGATCAAAATAGCCATACCCTTCATCCGAAGTTGGTAACTCAAGATGTATATAGGTCCCAAGTTTTGTAATCTTTGAACATGGGAAATAGACCAGACACTCTGAATTTAGCGATGACAAGCCATAGTCGTTGTTTGGACACTGAGGTAGAGGTAAAATATCAAGAAGGAGTTGTCCCTCCATTCTATGTTAGCTTAAACATTCATGACAAAATCTTGCACAATGCTATGCTAGACTCGGTGCCTCACAAAAATCTCATGACCAAGGTGGCGATGGAGAGATTAGGCCTCAAAATAACCAAACGTTACAAAGAAATTTACTCTTTCGATTTGAGTAGAGTCAAATGTTTGGGTCCGATCAAATATTTGTGTGTCAATTTGGCACAAATACTAGCTAAGAGTCTATTCATGGACATTGTAGCGGTCGACATTCCCCCCAAAGTATGCCATGCTTTTATCTAGTTCATGGGGAACCAAAATCCAAGGAAACCTCCAAATGGACATGAAATATGCTACCATCATGGTCTTTAACCAAACAAGGAGATCGTATCGGGAATCTCACATGAAGTACATGGTAAGCAACCAAGACAGATCAAACAACACCCCTCTTTATTCTATCCATTCATACTTTGACCCATTTATCTTGTCTGATGAAGATGAAATTAATGAACAAGTAAATGAAAATGAGAAAGGGATAGGCATACCGAAATAGTCAAAAAAAATACAAAATGAAGAACTTAACAACTAAAACTCTAGTAGCCTCCGAACAACAACATAATGGTGAAGCTGAACTTGAAACACTTTGGAACGTGATCTTTGATGGCTCTTGTGGTAAATTTGGTTCAAGAGTAGGTGTTTGGATACACAAAACTAATGAGGGTCATTCCTACAAACTAGAGTTTCAATGTACCAATAATATTGCATAGTATGAGGCTCTACTCCTTGGTTTACATTTGCTAAAAAAACATAGGAGCTAAGAAGATTTTTGTTCAAGGAGATTACGAGCTAATAATTAGGCAAATCAAAGGAGAGTATTCAACCAAAAAATTCTAGGCTAAGAGAATATAGAAATGCTTCCTTAGACCTCGTGAAATTTTTTTTGAGAAGTATGAACTTACCTCTATCCCTAGAGCTGAAAATAGCCTTTCCAATGAACTTGCCTTTGCTACCGGCACTTGCCAAATACATCATACCAATGAACAATACACGGTAAAGGTCAAGTGCGGGACTAGCATTCCTTGATAACATACATTATTGGCAAGTATTTGAAAATTACAAACAGATTGAAGACTTCTTGCAGCCCAAAACCAAGTTTGAAATGTCAAAGTCGGACTTAAACCATCAAGAGGATCGTTTTGATGAAGAACAAACCCACAAAATAGAGTTGCCTTGTACTGCTTTGATATAAATTTGCTAAAAACATCCCTTTGAGGCGAAATTGTTTGAAAAATTTAGATCAAAAAATACCTTGAGGTATTGCAATGCAAAGATGATTTGATTACCAAGAGGTCTTGCCCCGTTAGAAGATCTATTTGATTTCAATGATGTTGCTAGGAATCCAAAAAATGGAATCTCACCGAGACTGATGTAGAAGAATGCAACATAGGCGGTGTATGAGAACCCAAAATGATAAAATTGTCCAAAACTCTCCCACGTCATATAAAACAGAAATACATAGAGTTTCTCAAAGAATTAAACGATGTTCTTGCATGGGTTATGAGGATTTGAAGTCCTATGAAGCAAACATTATTCAACATAATATTCCTCCTAAGGAAAACCAGAAACCATTCAAGCGAGAAATTGAGAAGAATAAACCCCTTCCCTAGCACGTCTAGTTTAAAAAGAAATAAATAAGATGTATGATGATGGAATCATAGTCCCTCTCGGGGTACTCGAGAATGGGTTTCTAACCTTGTGTCGGTAAGAAAGAAAATAGGGGAGATTAGGCTATGCATAGACTTTAGAAACTTAAACAAAGCCTCCCTGAAGGACAACTATTCTTTACCTAAGATGGATCACATACTACAAATGGTGGTAGGCTCTAAAAGAATACCATTTCTTGATGCTTTTTCGGGGTATAATCAGGTACTAGTACTTCCAAGTGATCAACACAAAAGCTCGCTTTCACAAAACCTTGGGGCACCTTCATGTATGTCAAAATTCCCTTTGGGTTAATGAATACAGGGGGCCACTTTCTAAAGATCCATGGACATAGATTATTCGAGGACATAGGTTACTTCATTTTGATATACCTTGATGACATCACTTTGTCTACTCTAAAACTAATGAAGAACACCTAGTTCACTTGAGAAAGGTCTTTGAGAAATGTAGGAAGTATGGTCTATCTTTGAACCCTAAGAAAAATTTGTTTGGTCTTCAAGAAGGAAAAATCTTGGGCCACATCATTTCTAAAGAAGGGATAAATATAGAACCCAAAACGATTGAATGTATATTACGGATCAGCCCACCCTAGGAACATTAAAGAGTCTGCAATATTTCATTGGGAAGATCAACTTCCTAAGGAGGTTCATACCAAACCTTGTGGAAATTCTAAGAAACATCACAAACATGTTGGAAAGAGAAGTAGGAGTCAAGTGGACCACAGAAGCCAAGCAATCCTTTGAAGCGATAAAACAAGCACTTACCCAAACACCAATTCTAATTAGCCCCGACTTTACCAAGGATTTCTTCATTTTCTCCTTTGCATCGGAACATGCTATTACTATAGTATTGATTCAAAAAAGAACAAGATGGGACAATAACAACCCATAGCTTTCTTCAGCAAGGCATTGAGGGATGCACCTCTAAAATATAACATCATGGAGAAACAAACCTTTGCCTTCATCAAAGCATTGAAAGATTTCGAGTTTACATTTTTTACTCCCATGTCATTTCTTTTGTTCCACATATAGTTGTTAAATACAAGGACTTGCCAAACTCGTGGTTGAAGCAAATTTTCGGGCACTATAAATAAACATGATACATTCTTTCGATGAACAAGAGGAGCGGTGACGTCACCCATTGAAGAATAATTCCCGAACTCAATCGGTATGTTGATATATTGTATGTACTTGTTAATATAAATGCTCCTCCTACTTTTTCCAAAACAAAGGCTAGATTCTTGAAAGAAAAGGTTGTGAATTTCTACATTCTAGATAGAGCTTTGTATTAGAAAAAAATGCTGTTGGTATCTTGCTTAAATGTTTACTTGAAGATGATGCGAGATAGAATCATGCATGAGTTTCATGAAGGAGAGTGTGGAGGTCATCTCTATTGGAAAAACACGCAAACAAGATCCTTAGAGTCTGGTTACTATAGGCCCACCCTTTTCCACGACATACACAAGCTAGTAGCAACTTGCCATAAATCCCAAATCTTTGATGGCAAGAGAAAGATTATGCCTTAACCTTTGCATCCTATCGGTGTTGAAACTTCTTTTCAACGAGTGGGGTTTAGATTTCATTGGAGAAATCCACCCCTGTCTCATCTTCCCAACACAAGTGGATCCTCACCTGCAATGACTATTTCACTAAGTGGATAGAATCGATACCCTCTAGGAATTCCATTGACTTAGTAATCATCAAATTCTTTGAAACCAACATCTTGTCCAGGGTTTCGCAGTCCAAGGAAGATCGTCACCAATAATGCTACTACATTTAAGTCCAAGAGAATGGTGGAATTTTTTCTATAAGTACCACATCACACTAGGGAAGTATACAGCTTATTACCCTAAAGGTAATGGGTTGTTTGAGTCCTCTAACAAAATTTTGGTGAATATCATCAAGAAGCTACTGGAAGAGAAAAAAAATTCATGGCATAGCAAACTAGTGCATGCACTATGGGCTAATAGACTAACAACCAAGAAATCAATCAATATGTTTCCCTATCGGTTAGTCTATGGCATGGATGCAATTTTCCCAACATCCTTGGGAGTTCCAATTATGAAGCTTCTTCAAGAGGTACAATCAAAAGACAATGATATTCAAAGGAGGCTAAATGAAACCATTCACTTGCGATGAGTCAAGGGAAGAAGTTTACAAAAGAACACAAAGCGGTGCAAGAGAACATAAAGAAGATCTTTGACGAAGGACTAAGGCCAATGATTTCCATATTGGAGACAAAGTTTTGAAGTGGGATTCAAGGAGAGAGGACAAAAGCAAGCATGGAAAATTTGAAAATTTATGGAAGGGTCTTCAAAACTCGGAGATCCGAACTGCGAGTTCCCTCGGACACCTCTGAAAAGGAGTTTCCCTCCCCAAGTGGAGCCACCTGTTAGTCATCAATATTTTTTCATTATTTATACATGACTATATATTGGCTCCGGATTTCTAAAAACAATATTCTTTGAAAATTGTGAGTTTTAGAAATATTATTTCCTTCATTACCCTTATAGGAAATTTTTCACTATTCTATTAACCTTGCCATTTCATGGTCACCCCTGCCACCCCTAAAAGCTCCCTAAATGGCTTGTGCCTCTCATCTCCATCCTTTTTTCCTACCTATGACCTCATTAATCTATTTTTTCCATTGTCCATAACCCCACTTTCCGTATAGGGTTACCTATAGCCTAACTCATTCCCATGGTCCCCAAGTTCTGAAGCATTGATGGTCTCAAAACTATCTCTGTAGGGCTCTTTAGATAAATCAAGTACATTGGATTTTGGATCTTCAATACAACACTTTGACAAATACTCTATTTTCACTTGAAGACTCCAAGATAATTTTTAGTCAAAGACCAGGTCAAAGAATCCTCCCACTAGGTCAATTAGGGTTTCATATGGCCCAAGGTCATCATTGGTGTTTCGGACACCATTTTTCTTTGTTAGAATATGGTTAAGAGGTCTTGAAATGTTGATACATTGTTATTCAAGAGAAGATCTAAAAAGTTTCCAAAGAAGACTACCTTATCAAATCCAAGGTGCAGTAAGAGGAAAATGGACAAACTTGGCACTTCTACATGATCAGTGAAGAGGTCCATCAGACAAAAGGTGTTCATAAGGTAGGATTTACTGCTCTCAAATTAAGACAACTCACAACGAAAGAAAAAGAAACAAGTTGGTCTTAAGGAGAACTAGGGTTTTGAGCTTAATGACCCACTTGAATTCTAAACAAGGATCAAATGCAGAAATGACCATGGAGGAGGTACACCAAAAATCAAACATGAAGAGGATTTTATCGAGAGATTATTGATGAGATAGAGAAAAAGGTGTGGTGAACTCGATGAGAAATGAATGAACTTGAAAGGGCTATAGAGAACATAGAAGACAACACACGATGATTGTCTTAAACCACTCCGGACACCTCGGGTTTTGGGAAAATGGCCGGTGAAGGTTAAACCATGAGTTGAACTCCATGATAATGGAGAAGAAATATTACTGAAGATGCCATTATGATCGGATACCGGAATTGTAAAAAATGAGTTTTCCATGCCTAAATGAGAAAAAAAGTATGTTAAAAAACTCCATGATGCCAACAAAGAAAGGATTGTGAAAGTCTTTGATGTGTTCAAGTATCCCAAAGTTTTCCAAGGTGCATGTATCATTTCCTCAAAGGGAAAAAGGTGTAAATAATATTAGTATGAAAGGAAAATTCGGTGTTTTCGGGCACCTACAAATCGAAGTGGCCAAAGAAGGGATAAAAAACATGATGTTGAACTCCAAGGTGAAATTCAAAGAATATTGTTTAGACTATTGTAGTGTCAAATAAATGTGTCAAATCTTCGAGGATCAAAAGGAACACAAATTTCTTAAAGCTGAGCCAAGGGGAAAAAGCTAAGTTCATGGTGTAAATCACACGGGGTTTTTAAGATGTTGCATTGTGTTTGAGTCCAAGAGGTATCAAATGAAATTTTATGCCTCAAGCGACAAAAAAGGTGTTAAATTCATCATCTTATCAACTTTTCGCATTAAAATAGTGTTAAATTGTTAGTAAGAAAAGGTGAAAAAGATAAGTTCAATATTGTAATGAAAAACACATAAAGCTTTGAAGATACTACTATATGCAACCCTCCCAAATTTTCCCGGGAAAATGTGTCATGCCTAAAGGAGTAAAATCAGGGGTGAAACTCATCATTTTAGTCACCTAAAAAGAAAGGGTTTTAAAGGACATCAATGAGATTAGGAAAGGTCGACCTCAATATCTTAAGTCACCTACAAACAAAAAAAGGTGAGAGAGTTAGTAACAAAGGAATATCAATGAAAAGTGAAAAAAGGCTTAGAAAACACTAGTAAAGTGGGTTGCAAAGTTTAAATCAAATTCATAAGTCTATAAAGCCAATTCTGCATCCCAAACAAATCATTGTTCACTTGCAAAAAGTTGGAGGTGTTCGGGGAGCAAAAAAGTTTGAGTTTTCAAGTCAAAACAGGGGAAATTTTTTTGTGGCACTGCACCCTTGGTGAAAAAACGCCCATGTATTTTCTTAAGGTCTTGCACGCACGGGAGGTGGCACTGCGAGTCCTAGAAAAGTGTTGCACTCTTGCACGACAGGGCCCGAGTGAGGAAAAATACGGCAGCTTTGCGCGCTTGGGGGGCTGGCATTGCACCCTTAGCAAGGAGGGCCTCCTACACCCTACAAACACTCAAAATAAATTCAAACCCTTTTCAAGTCTCCTCCAAGATCTTCGATCACATAAAGAGGTAAGTGGACAACCTAGCCACATTTTCAAGATATTTCATTTTTTTATAAATGAGTGAAACAAACCCTAAGGAGATAACCCAAAATTTCATGCTTGAAACCAGTGTTAGAAACTCACTCCCTCCGCCTATGAAGACTATCGGTCAAAAAAAATTTTGAAATATCGAGTTTCGGGGTTGTCATTAGGTTGTCTAGAGTCTCTCATTCAACTTGGTATACCTATAAAATTAGTCATCTCATTCACAAGAAAAGCGCCATTCCATTACCCTCTTCCATGTCGGGTTTCACATCAAGTGCTAGGGTTTCAATGGAAGAGTGGTCAAAATGTCAAAAAGAGAGGATAGTGGTAGTAGAGGAGAAGGAAAATGTTAAGGAGGCAAGGGCACAAAGGTGGAAAGATCAACGAGGTTTGAACCACTCAACACCATAGAGTTAATAACATCTCCCCAAATTGTTTCCTCCTTCCGAGCATGTAGGATTCTTTGATTTTTGTGAAAGGGTAAAGCGAGTGCAAAACCACCACCGAGCTAACCACGCTTTTCATCATTAACTTGCATGAGAAACAAGTTAACCTTGCGGGAAGTAACATTTGAGATGTCTCTTGATGCTATTGCCAATGACACTAGGATACCAAGTATAGGGGAAAAAATGGTTCAAGCAGGCCAATCTTCACATGAGCTACTATGAGCCATTTTTAAAACCTAGGTACAAACACCACAATAAATTCATTTTTCCTTCCTCTCACTTGCTAGAGAGGTATGCACATATTATGAGGATAATAATGAATTATTTTACATTTGAGGGAAGGTTCTCCGAGGCTTTACTCCTATCACATTAAGTGCCTTATGCACTTTACTAGGGTTAGGATGTTGCACCTACACTATTACCTCTAAAGAAGAATTGACAAAATGTCCTATATTGTACAAAAAGAGAGACTATCCTGAGCAGATGCAAAGCCTCTTTCACCGCTCTCTTATTAAAATGGTTGTTATGCATCAATTGCAGCAAAAGGGCATTCCATGGAAGGTTTCATTCCCAGATGAGGTGTTCACCAATCCACAAGGCCAACGGCGACAAGATGTACCTTCATCTTCTCAGCCTCCCATTCCTCCACCATCACACCCCAATACACATCCATCACCATATACTCATATTCCATCACTTCATGATAACTCTTCCACTTCACCATCTACTCACATTCCTTCACCTAAGGATAATGAACCTACTTCACCACTTTCTCAAAATCCCTCACCTTCGCCTCATGATACTAGTGCTTCTAACAAAGAGGGATATTACAATGAAAAAATCGAGACGATTGGGGGGCGGTGAGGCTAATAGCAATGAAGAAGAAAGAAAAGAATAGGATATTAGTGAAGAATATGCCAATGAGGGAGAGGGAAATAATGAATCAAGCAATGATGAATCAAGAAATAAGGAAGAAGATTCTAATGAGTCCGAAAACATTGAGGCACATAGCATTTGTGATGAGAGCAATGAGGAAAGTAGAAAAGATGATAGTGAGGCAAATAGAGATGAAAAAAAATATTAGTGAGGATGCGAAGGCAACAAGGAAAGGAGCCATGATAGCGAGTGGGTCGGGAGAGCGATGAAAGAGAACGATGAAGCTCACAATAGTAAGGGAAATAGAAGTGAAGAAGAAGAAAAATGAGGAGGCGGATATTAGTGAGACAGAGAAGCATTAAGGTAGATATCGGCGAGTGATGATGTTGGCGACGATAAGACAAAGAGAAGAAATGATGATGGAAATAGGTTAGAAATCCAAGACACCGGTGAGACTAATGTAAAGGAATAAGAAAATAATGAAGAAGATGGTAGTGAGGCAAATAATGATGAAGCACATAGCAAAGAGAATGATGAAAGTGGGTCAAAAAAGCAATGATAATAGTGATGAGGCACAAATCGAGTGGATCGAGATAAGGGAAATGAGGCAAAAAGTAACAGATCTTTGATAAGAGCCATGAGGACGGTGAGGATACCAATGATGATGGAAATCATGATGGCAGCAATAGTGAAGGCAATAAAATGATCAAAATTTAACCTTTTTGTTTGACCTACCAAGGAGGAAATAAGCATGTGTTTTCTGCCCTCAATAGGCAAGGGAGCCATGCCCTCCACTTCAACTAAGCAGACTTAACAAAGGCAAAGAAAAGGTCATTGATGATGAAGAAGAAGAAGACAAACATGAGAATGAACAAGAATTTGAACTTATTCATGTTGACGGTGATGATGAAAATGAGGAAAGGATCTCAAACATCTTTGCTTCAAAGCAAGGATGCTCGGATTAGGGATTTGCAAGCCAATCTTGGTAGGGCTAAGAATGTCATCCATTATTTTGAGGTTGAAAACGAGCGAGTGGAGGCACGGGAAGGAAATTGGGAAATCGGATCTATCGGAGCTCAAAAAGAGGCTACAAAATCCAAGGCTAAGATAGATGAGGCCTTGGATAGATATGCGAACATTGATGATGAGGAAGAATAGCTTCCTAGGAGGAGGCCAAGGACAATTGGCTTAAAGAAGGCCTTAGCCAAGGAAAGAGAGAAAGAGGTAGCCTTGGTAGAGTAGCTCACTCCAAGTGAGCTGCTTGCCATGGAAATTGACTATGATCGGGAACCTTGGATTGAGAGGGAAACATACACTTAGAGGAGTACATGTTGGAGAAGACCAAGAGGGACCTTGACCTCCAAAAGAATATGGCAAGGCACTATGCCTTAAGAAAAGAAGATTGCAAGGGCCAAGATCAAAAGAGCCTTTGCAAAGATTCAAGCCCTCAAGGAGGGAAAAGGAAAATAAAAACTTGAAATCCTTGCTGATGCATCCCTACGAGCATCCCAAACATAGTTAGCAAGGAAAATTCAAATTTTGTTATCTTTTTGTAAATTTTGGTTTTTGACTATTTTGAAGGGCCAAAGGCACAACACCACTGGCCCTACACTCCTTTTTTGGGGCACGCTTTTGAGGATAAGCACTAGATTTCACCCGACCCAAACCCTCCTATCATAGTTGATGATCCGAGAAATAATTTTGTGAAAAGCATCTAGAACTGAAGATTCAACTACTCTTACGACCATTCATAATGCAAGTTTTGTCCCTGAAAAATATCACGGCCTTGCAAGATCCCAAATTCGACTTACACCACGGAAGAAACCTTTTCCAAACTAAGTCTCAAAGTGTGATGGACTAGACATACCTTAAGCCTACGGATTTGCGGCAGAGTCCTAGTAGAGAAGCCTCTCCTTCCACTCCTCCTCATTTTCAGCTTCTCCAAAAAATTTGTCTCTTTTTCACACCAAATATGGTTAATATTAATTTTTTTGGTCCAAGTAAATATGCCACCTCCATTCACACATCCTTTCGTGCACACCACTCCATTTCATCCTCCACCTCCTCTCACAAACCCCCCCCCCTCTCACAAACCCTCTTTGGGTTCCTTTACCTCAAATCATGGCGGCATGGTTTTCCCCATTAGTACTACGCCAACCTTTACTGCCTATGCCTCAATACTACCAATCTAAAATCCATCACTTTACTAGAGCTGACTCTACCACATCCCTATAGCATGTAGATAGGATCAATGATGCCTTTTCCTACCAAGAGATAGAAGAGGAGACCATAAAAATGAGAATGTTTGCCTAAAGCTTAGGATGAGAAGCAAAGAAATTGTTCAAAAACTTAACTCCTAAAAGCATTCATGACATCCCTTCCCTTTACCAAACATTCATAAACAAATGGGAGATTAAGAAAAATCCTCTTCAAATCCTCTCGAGTATTATAACCTTAAGATAAATGTTGGGGAAAGTGTCCAAGACTATCGCACTAGGTTCAATAGTGTTTACAATGCACTCCCACCTCATCGCATGAAACCACCATAAGGCATAGCCTTAGTAAAATTTCCCGAGTGATTTGATCCGGACATCGCCTACCAATCCAGAGAAAGAGATCCCCTAACCTTAGAATACATGCAAAGGGGATGCGCGAGTGTAGAAGCCAATCTAATTGAGAAGAGGGCTAGGATGAGGCGAGAAAAAGAAAGTTGCATACAAAGAGGAAACCATGGCCTCCACGTATGATGCTAAAATTGACACCCTAGTTAGGAAAATGGAAAGGATGATGGAAAGAATCAATTTGAATGAGAGAGCACCCCTAGGGGAAACCAAGAAAATCCCCAAAACAGAAATAGACACCAAAACATCAAAAGGGACCCTCCTCAAAACAAACCAAGAGACAATGACTAACAAATAAAGCCTCCTTTCCAAGAAAACTATGTAGAGGAAGAGGAAAGGGAGGCGAAGAGCCGGAAGAAAACCATGTAAATATTTTTTATTTCCTAAATCTACCTTATCTTTGAAGGAAGGCGAGTCTAGGGTAACATCAAACCACGCTTAATGCGGTAGCTAGCCCTACCGGATCGGGAGAAGAGCTCTCTCCAGGGTCAATCTCAGCAAAAAATAATCGGTGAGGCTTGAGATGACTTAAAATAAACGCTGATTTTAGGCTAAGTATACATATAAAAGATTTTGATTTGATTTTGGGGGTTTTTGTTGGAATCAAAGGGAAAGGCAGATTTTGGGTCCGGGAAATGATCGGTTTTGCGAGAGGGCTGAATGGGGCAAGAAAGGCGATTGTTTTGATGCTTCAAATTGAATGAAATGGATAGCTTGGACCGAGGAGGAGTTGAAGAGGGCAAGAGGTTTCAAGAATCCTCTTCAAACGAGTTTAAAACATGGAAAATTAAAAAAAAACTTCAAGGCGAAAGCAAACTCTGCAAATCTAATGAATTCCACCTTTATGAATTTTTTTGTTTAACTTAAGAAGAAATGAGAAGGAATATGATACACATGAAACATCAATAAATTTATAGTAAGAGAGAGAAACAAACCATCAAAACATAGAGTGACATGGATCCCAAAGAGTCTTGCAAACCACTGGTCTATTCCTTTGCCAAAATGCGAGAGATGAAATGTACAATGAAGCTCAAAGCAATCCCAAGTGTCCAACCTATACTAATGACTAAAAAAAATACAAGATATAGACCACACTAACTCATCCCCAGCCTCTAGGGGTCGAGCTCACAATTTTAGGAGCTCGTTTCAACAAGATCTAAACTAAGAACTAGAAAATAGGCGAGTGGAACAACTTGCCTCTATAAGATAGGAAAGCGATTCATTCGGTTACAATTCACTTTTTGGTGAATGAATCTAATTACATGAGTGAAAATTAATCAAAATTACATAAAAACCATGAAATTACATCAATTTACATAAATATTTTTTACATTTGAAGATAAAAAAGTAAAACTAGCCAAAACTAGGCGAAAAAAGCGAGTTACTAAGTGAAAACTAGGCCAAAATTTCCAATGCATCGCGCCTAAAATCTCTATGCATCGTGCCACTTTGAGGATGATTTTGAGGGTCTTCCCGGTGTCCAAATTGAGTGTAGGATATCTCGTTGGAAATATTTGCTTGTATAGTTTCCAAACCAAGTGGAATTTCTGAATTTGGTTGCCATTTTTCCCCTCTAAAAATCAAATCTCCCAACATTGCTTCTCGTATGTCCAAAAAGTGGCAGAAAGGACATTTTTAGGGTGTTTTTGACCCCTTAGGCAACCCAAAACTTGTCAAAATCCTTACGTAATGGGTAGGCATGAATAAATTTTCATGAAAAGTCTAGAAATATCAATTTTTACCCAAGAGGTGATGCCAATTATAAGCGTGCGCCAAGTGGTGCTACACGTCGGGTAGGAAAATCTTTGTTAAGACCAAAAAAAATCAAAATTGACAAAAAAATTTCCCAAATTTGCTGAAATTTGGGCTAAATTTCCACCATCAAGTTCTATGTTAAGCCGAAGAAGCTTCGGCCAAAATTTTGAATTTTGTCATACATTTTACGTCGCCTTAATGCCTTCTTGGTGCATGCAATTCGATTGTAGAGTCACCTGTCTCGGTCATAAGAAGTATCTGTCTCCATGCTTGTTCAAGGTTTATGCAAGGTATATGTTGAATTGGATGGATGAAAATGAGAATTTTGATGGCTTTTGTTTTAGTGCCAAATGTATGGTAGTAGGGGAGGGACTGTAGAGAAATAGAGCGGTGAGGACAATGGGGTTTAATCAAGTAATATTTGCCTTTTGAAAGCTTCGATTTGTTAAATTTAGGGACAAGGGACAACCACTTAAGTTTGGAGAAATTTGAAAATTGGGATGGGGGAGGGAATGGAAATGGGTAGGAATGAGTAACTAGGGATATAAGGTGAATAGGAAAAAGGAGAGCTGTGGTGAGGAGATAAACGAGTGAAGAGGGGAAAAACAAGGTGGAGAAATGGAAATATTTGGTCCAAAACAAGTTTCAAAACCCTAAAGGAAGAAATCCTCAAACAAGAGAATAGGGTTTGATTTTTTTGCATTTAAATTTTCATAATCAATGCCATACACATGTTCATGTCAAAGGAGAGGTCACATGAACTTACTAGAACAAGAAGGGACCGAGTCGATTTGATGAGTTGGAAGAACTAGCAAAAATTTTCTCTCTGCCATGTGTGTCGTGCGCCTAACCCGGTGCGCCGTGCCCCCACGAAGTGTCGTGCTAGTGTAGTTTTTTACATCTGCGGCATCCGGCCCAATGCGCCGCGCACTGCCTAGTGCGTCACGACACTCGGCCTATGTGCCACACTTGAAAATTTTTCACAATTTCGCCTTCAAAGCTGTTTGGTTTGCTCCTCGTGGTTTCTCCTTTGCTCACTACTATCTCTTGGCATACAAATGGAAATATTGAAACATAAAATGACTTGTATACCAAGGATTTTAATTTTCTATTTGAAAACCCACTTTGTAATGTTGCAAACTTTGACACTTTTCAAGAAACTATGTATTGTTTCCTTTGTGCTTTTGAAATGAATAATGAGCTTATCGTCGTCTTGCGGGGAATGAATGGCATGGAACTTTGGCAAAGGCGACCGGGGTTGCAAATGGAGGATTATTACAACTGAAAAAACTTGAAAATTGCATTGCATTTATTACATAAAGATGAAATAGACAATTTTTCTTCAAAACAGAGTTTTTGAAGAAAAATCATTATCAAGCATTATGATGATGAAATTTTTTGCCCTGAAACCTTATTTGAAGCTTCCTCATGTGCCTGTTGGCCATTATTAGACATTTTGAGACCCAGTTAACAAAACCATAGACCTAATGAGACTAAAACCCTAAAATGACTCGTTTGCCAACCAGGAGACCAAACATGATCGTAAATGATTTTGATGATCAAAACTAGGCAAATAGGTACAAGACATGAGGAATATGAGTGACAAGACCTTACCATCGGATGATCCATGCTCCTAATGGAACACGGTGACTAAGCCGAGTGAGACACCTAAAATGAAATGCAACCAAGAGAAATTTGATCTCTGACGGAGGGATGAAGATACCGACTCTAACATTGGCTCCAATGGGGATGGTAGCTCCTTGGAGGTGCCAAGAACTACATATCTTTGGAAAGCAGACAATGCCTTCATCCATTGTGCAATGGAGTCAAAAACTCAAGATGGAATGCATGACTGAAAACTGATGACTTGACGACACAAATTGACTCTCACTCAACTAAAAACTGACTCGATACTTAAACATAACCGACAAACTGGAAATATGCTCAATATGAAGCTTATTCAATACAACCTACTCTAACAGTTTCATTCATCACCTGATCAAGTGAAATGAAACAACCAATGCAACCAAGTGAGTATTCTAGCTTCTATTTGAATTCTCCGCAAGTGCTTGCTTATGAACAACAAGAGAGAACTACTAAAGGGCAAATCCCATGAAAAC
Organism: Pinus albicaulis; assembly: GCA_034641835.2. Lineage (NCBI taxonomy): Eukaryota > Viridiplantae > Streptophyta > Pinopsida > Pinales > Pinaceae > Pinus > Pinus albicaulis. The sequence continues at coordinate 415,091,846 of CM076578.1, read as the reverse complement.
TTGTGAACAGATCGGTTGAATACTATGGATTCTCTATCTGCCTCCAAAAAAACTGCATAAGAATCTTGAAGTTCATGCACACTGGGACTTATCTTATCCAATGGATTACTTTTCTTCTCCTCATACCACGAATGAAAACTTTGTTTCGAGCTTTGTGATGAGACTCCCGCTGAAAATGACAAAGAGACTGGGTGCCGGATCAAGTTTATATCAACACACGTTTCAAGCTCACATATAGTCAATGGAGAAGGACTTTGACTGCAAACATCATCCAACAAATCAGTTATTGGATCGTGAAAAACTTGAAAAGACTGCTGCAACCCATTTTCTATTGGTTCCGATGAGATTACATGATTTCCTACGGGCTGCTCATTTGAAGATTTAATATGCAATTTACCCTTCAAAAACTGAAATGATTCAAAACAAAATGGTACGGAATCATCTTGTATCATTTGATCATATGTCCCATCTTCCATGTCTTCATCTGCAACTCGAAATCAATGGCATTCGGGGGCTGCAAATCTGGATATGATAAGTCTTGAACAAGGTTTTTATTTCCCTCAAGATGGTCCAAATCAAGACTTGTCGACAGTTGATTTCTGATTGTATGAAAGTTGTCTCTGATGAACTGAAATGAATCAAAACAAAAAGGCAAAGATCCTTCTCTTACTTCAAAATTTGCTGCACTTTCCTCGTCACTGTCATAGCTGATATGCATCGGTTGATCACTGTACTCGAGCTACTGAAAGCGAACTTCCTCCTTCCACAAAATAGCTATTGATTTGTCTGCAAGATTAGCTTCTGTTTGGAGAACACAATCATCATCATATTGATCAAACTGAGGCAAATCATCCATATAAAACACATCATTAAGCATACATGTCAAATCAACATATCTCTCTTCTCCAAGATGATCTACGAAACTATCATTATCAAATCTATGATAACTGGGATAAGAGACAAAATGTTTTGGATCAGCAACTTGTTCTTCTTCAATCAGTGAGCCATGGGCTTGAAAATTATACTCATTCCTTGTGGTGATATTTTGCATCAACTCTTCTACTGTACTTACCAAAATGTCAAGCTTTACCTCTAGAGATGTCGATTCCTTCGGATCTATGTTTTTCTTCTCTTCTTCCTTCAACCTTGCCCTTCGGATCAACAAATGAGCCTCTACATTTACTGCACTATTCTGCATCTCTTCAAGTGTTGCAAGATTCCTTTCTCTCAGCTGAAACTCCATTTCCGGATCAAAGGCACCCAGATAGTGCAAGAGAGCAGATCCAGGAGGAGGCCTTATATCAACTGGCATTGAAAAATATAATTTGTTAAATCTGGCAGAAAACTGTTGTACTGTCTTCCCTAGCAGTCTTTTCAGCTGGTTATACTCTTCTATAATCAATAAAAGGTTCTGTCTGATCACCCACCTGTCGAGGAAAACTTTGACGAACTGCTGGAAATCTGAGATGCTCGCATCAGGCAGGGTTTTGAACCAACTCTTTACTTTGCCTTGAAACGAAAGAGAAAAAAGCCTAATACTGACATCCTCTTCATCAACTTCAAAAAGGTCAAGAAAATACTCAAAATTCAGAACATGTCTCTTAGCAGTGATGTTGTCGCGCTCACCATCAAATCTTGGTAGATATAGGTCATGATTTTTAGGGAAAGCATGGGATATAGGAGGTAAAATCGGAAGCCTGTATCGATCTGGAATTTTACAAGGTATAGGGGTATGTACAGAAGGTATAGAATCAGTCTTGGTCTCTTGAGGTTCATCCGTTTGAAGATGGTCATCGCAAGATTCGGAAGAAAGGTCTTGATCAAGATCAAAAGCATGAAAATCTTTGGTATTCACAATCCTCAAAGGGAAGGAATCAAATGCAGGCGGAGGATCTTTTCTCAAATACAATATTCTTTGCAAAGCCTTCTTGACATTCTCGGGAAAAGAGAAGAAATAATTTATGACAAAGAACAAAATGCCTTGAATGAAATTCCAACTTGAATACCTGATCTTTCCATATTGTCCTTTCATGTTTCTGCTAATCAGGTTCATCCTCCAGTGGAGTCCTTAGATCTGATCTCGAAACTGATTTAGAGTCGCCAGGTGAATGATTTCAGCCTTGCGGTATCTGATCGTTGTCCACCATCAACAATCAGCTCTGAACTTGATTAGATCTTACTGAGAAAACTAGATGTTCATTTCATAAACTATATCGGAGATTGACTGAAGAAGCATTTATCTACTTTCTCTAATCCAAAGCAAGAGCGTTTCGAAGGCTACCTGGCTAAATTCAGGCTCCATCTGTAGGTTATAAAGCAAACAAAAAACTTTCTCTTCCCCAGTATGGTCGCCACTATGTTATTGCCTAAATCTACCTTAGGTTGAAGGAAGGCAGAGTCTAGGGTAACATCAAACCACACTTAATCTGGTAGCTAGCCCTACCAGATCGGGAGAGGGCTCTCTCCTTGTCAATCTCAGCAAAAATATTCAATAAGGCTTGAGATGACTAGAAATAAAGGCTAATTTTAGGCTAGGTATATAGGTGAAGAGGTTTGATTTGATTTTGGGGGTTTTTTTTGGAATCAAAGGGAAAGGAAAATTTTGGGTCTGGGAAATGATTAGTTTTGCAGAGTTCTGAATGGGGCAAGGAAGGTAATTGTTTTGATGCTTTAGATTGAATGGATGGATAGTTCAGACTGGTGAGGAGCTGAAGAGGGCAAGAAGATTTCAAGAATCTTCTTCAAACAGATGAAAACATGGAAAATTAAACAAAAATTCAAGGCAGAGCACTGCAAATCTAATGAATTCCACCTTTATCACTTATTTGTTTAATTTGAGAAGAAAGGAGAAGAGAAATGATACACATGAAACATCAGTAAACTTACAATCACAGAGAGAAACACACCATCAAAAAATAGAGCCACATGGATCCCAAAGAATGCTGCAAACCCTGGTCTATTCCTTTGCCAAAATTGCAGAGATGAAATGTACAATGAAGTGCCAAGCAATCCCAAGTGTCCAACCTCTGAAAATGACTGAGAAAAAACAAGATATAGAAAAGCCTAACTCATTCCCATGCCTCTAGGGGTCAAGCTCACTAGTTTAGGAGCTATTTCAACAATATCTAAACTAAGAACTGGAAAATAGGCAATGAAATAGCTTGCCTCTATAAGATAGGAAACTGATTCATTCAGTTACATTTCACTTTTTGGTGAATGAATCTACTTGGATGAGTAAAAATGTGCCAAAATTACATCAAAGTTATGAAATTACATCAAGTTACATCAAGAGTTTCACATTTGAAGATAAAAAATTCAAACTGGCCAAAACTAGGCGAAAATCTGAGTTGCTAAGTGAAAACTAGGCCAAAATTCCCAATGCGCCGCGCCTGAAATCTCTATGCGTCGCGCCACTTTGAGGCTGATTTTGAGGGCCTTCCCGGAGTCCAAATTGAGTGCAGGATAGCTCGTTGGAAATCTATGCCTACCTAATTTCCAAACCATGTGTAATTTATGAATTTGGTTGCAATTTTTCCCTCCAAAAATCAAATCTTGCAACACTGCTTCCTGTGTGTCCAAAAAGTGGCAAAAAGGCCATTTTTAAGGTGTTTTTGACCCTTCAGGCAACCCAAAACTTGTCAAAATATTTAGGTAATGGGTAGGAATGCATAAATTTTGATGAAAAATCTAGAAGTACAAATTTTTCTTCAAGAGGAGTTGCCAATTATAAGCGCGCGCCAAGTGGCGCTACTCGTCGGGCACGAAAATCTGTGTTAAGGCCAAAAAATTCAAAATTGACAAAAAGTTTCCCAAATTTCTTGAAATTTGGGCTGAATGTCCTCCATCATGCACTATGTTGGGCCAAGGAAGCTTCGACCAAAATTTGAAGTTTATCGTGCCTTTTGCGACGTTTTAATGCCACCTTGGTGCATGCAATTTAGTTGTAGAGTCACTGTCTTGGTCATAAGAAGTATCTGTCTCCATGAGAATTTGCAAGGTCTGTGTTGTCTTGTATGATAATGAGAAATTTTGTGTTTTGATTTGATTTCCAAATATATGTCAAATTGGAGGGAATATGGAGGAATGGGGTAATGAAAGTGATGGGCTATAATCAAGTGAAACTGGAAATAGGAATGATAGGAAATGAAATGACTTTAGGGATAGGGAGATAGGCTTAGGAATGAATGTAATGATGAGATAATAGTGAGGGGGAGGAAAAAGAAGGGGATGGGAATAGAATGATTGACACCAAAACAAGTTTAAAACCCTAAGGAAGCACTTCTCAATCAAGATAATAGGGTTTAGTTTTGTACTCAAATTTTCATAACCAATCTCATAATCAACACCAAGCACGAGTTATGAGAAATAGAGGAGTGGCTTTGAATTGCTCGAGCATAGAGCAACCAAGAAAATTTGGTGTTTGGAGAAGAATGGAAATTTTTTGATGTTTCAGCCCAATGCACCGCACAGGTAACCCAATGCGTCGCGCCCCTCCAATGCGCCGCGCCTGCCCAGTGCGTCGTGACACTCAGCCTATGCGTCGCGCACCCAACTTTGCCCAGTTTTTATTCAAACTTGCTCTTTTCCTTCAACATGACTCTCTCTTGTTTCAATATTTCTCTTTTGACTGCAAATAAGCCTTTTTTGATTATGACCAATGAATTATATACAGAAAAATTTAATTTTCATTTCATAAAACTCACTTTTGTAATGTTGCAAACTTTGACACTTTTCAAGAAAGTCTGTTTTGCTTCATTTTTCTTTTTGTAACTGAATGATGTCCTTTCTGTCTGTTCTGCAGGGAATGGATGGCATGGAACTTTGGCAAAGGCAACCAAGGCTGCGAATGAAGTACTATTACAACTGAAAAACTTGAAAATTACTTTGGATTTATTACATACAGATGAAATAGACAATTTTTCTTCAAAACAGAGTTTTGAAGAAAAATCATTATCAAGCATTATGATGATGAAATTTTTGGCACTGAAACCTTATTTTAGACTTCCTCATGTGCCTGCTGACCATTATTAGGCATTCTGAAGACCTGATTAATGAAACCCTAGACCTAATGAGACTAAAAACCCTAAAATGACTCTTTGCCAAGGTTAAGACCAAAAATGACTGTAAATGATTTTAATGAACAGAACAAGGCCAACAGGTATGAGACGTGAGGAACATGAGTGAGAAGACCCTACCGTCAGATGATCCATGCCCCTAATGGAATGCAGCTGACTGAACTGAGTGAGACAGCTAAAATTAAATGCAACAAGAGAAATTTGATCTCTAACGGAGGGATGAAGATACCGACTCTAACAGGGTCCACCTTTTATTTTCTATTTTTTTATTTTTCTCTTTTTCAAAATTTTCTCTCTTTTTCAAAATTTTCCAGTTTTTTCATTGCATGCAAAATGAACTCAGATTTATTTTTCTATTAACCGATTTTTCCATCAGTTACCCCTTGGCACTCCTTGTCTTCCATCACAAATAACAACTTACTACCCACTTTCTCAAGTCCTCTTCACTTTTGTCTTGTTCCTCTCCCACATGTGCGTGTGTCTTGGTGGAAAAGTGAAGCTGACTGCTAGATAAGGATGAGGTTGCTCCGCTACTAATTTTGGCTATAAAAAAAACCTTTCCTTCCCAAAATTTTAATGTTTTCTTAAGCTATAATAGATTCTAAGGGTGAGGTTAGAGAGTTTCATACCCGAGCCTTACCCTTGATGTGTTTTTGCAGGTGATATTTAGGCTGTTGATATGCCTGTTGAAATTGCCTTTAGTGGTTCTGAAACAACTACTAATGATCTTGAAGCTGCATGTGATAATTTTTTGGAGGTCCTATTGCTGATAGCCTTGAATATGGAGGTCTTCTAGGGTTTTTTATGTTGTTGTTGTTGGTTCTAAGTCTTCACGTGTATTTATGTTGGTGGAGGATCCCCCTTGTAGTGATATTTTTGTCTTCAGATTCATCTGAAAAGTCATATTGGTATTCATGATTGGTGAAAACCATATTCAATGCTTTTTTGGTGCTTACAAGGGCTTGCTATATGAGGTTACTTATTCTTGTAGCAACCTATTTCTTTGCTTGTTTTAGGCTTCTAGCTCTGTATGAGTGATTAGGGAGAGTGTGAGGTGGTCTTAGGGTGATGGTAGGATGATTATAAAAGGATGTGGAAGTGGTGTGGACTTGGAAAAATCGAGTGAAATAACTCTATTTTTTTCTAGAAAAAATTATTTTATAGAGGTGGCAAAGTGTAGGGTTTGAGCGAAAAATCCTTGTGCTTGAGATGGAGGAGTGATAAGAAGGTGGCAGGAAATGATGGGAAGACTCTCCTAATTGATTTTTTTACACATCAAGGCCCCTTTTCACTATCTTTTGTCCTTGATTCACCTACATGTAGCTTGATGTAACTTCCTATATCAATTACATAATTTCCTGTAGCAGTTCAGGGCAGCCCCTTGTAGCAGACCTTTTTTTAGCCATATCTCTCAAATGGTAGATGCGATTCACCTAATTTTTTTTTTATCATGTTATAATCATCATTATTTACCCTCCCATAAAAAATCTCAGCCAGTGGATGCATGAATCACGAGAAACTGTAAAAATGAATGTAGGTGATAGAGGTCGATTTCTCACAAAATGTACTCCAAAAATTTCTGAAATTTATTGATAGTGTTACCATAATATATATAAATATTCCCCTAAAACAATTCGGAAAATGGATGCACGGTATTTTAGATATAATAAAAACAATTTTCTACTAAGAACGAGGACTTATTGTAGAAAAAACAGGGTTTCCTATAACGTTTTAGGACAACGAGGAAAATGAATGAGAAAAGTTTGTGAATGATGGATGCATGTTGGAAATGGATGAGGGTAACGGATTGGCATGGCCTTGTTCTTTTTGGAGCATATGAGAAAAGGATGAGGATGTCCAAGTTTGTCTTCCTTTGATTAGGATTTTGACCAAATTTTTATTTCGTGCCAACTTGTTTCTTTTTGCTACTTGCAAATGTTGGAGAGCACCTACATTCATTAGAGAGAGATACATGGATCAAATACATTTTTCTTTTCATTTTTTCACCTTTTTTCTTTTTTATTTATGCCTACTACCTGCCACAATGAGGTTTTCAACTAGTAGGTCTTCCTAGGCGCCTCAAAGGAGGTTTTCACCTGGGATCATCTTTCTCTTATTTTATATCTTTTTTCAATCCATTTATTGCCTCATGGAGGTTTTCAAACAGTGAGCCAATCTCAAGCACCTCAAAAGAGGTTTTTGCCTAAGATTTTACTCTTTTCTTTTTTCTCTTGTTCCATTTTTTTATTTTTTTCTATCCTACTCTACTTGAAAAAACTAAATCTCTTTCAAGTATAGGAATACTTCCAATGGAGCCATGCAAATCTCAAGATGCTTGGTAAACTCATGTGTAGGATCAAAATGTATGCTTGGACATGTACCTGAATATGAGATAGCAAATGTTTTTATTGAGGTGAGATCAAGAATTTTTGAAGAACAATGTGTTGCTGCAACTTAATGATTGTCTAGAACCATATTTCAATATAGTTGTGATACCCCTGGTCCACTTTCTGATTTGGATAATCTTGGATGTCCTCTTCTACCATGAAATTAAAATCTTTTTTTTTTTTTTTTTCTAATTGTTTTCTTGAATAGATGGAGGATCTGATGGTAAAAATGAGGGAATCCTTTCAGTCTCTAATTATGATGTTTTCTCTCCATAAATTGCAACCCATGAATGTTTGATATCCTAATTTGAATCTTCTTCTTTTAGATGTTGTCCTTTAATGAAATCAAGAAAATATTCCTTTAGATGTTGTCCTTCAATGAAATCAAGAAAATCTCTTTTTTGCAATACCTTTTTGAACTAAGATGAATACCATTTACATCAAGAGGATGTGTTTGAAATTGTTGTACCTCAGCATTATAAGTGGGTTGAGCTACTTCCGTGTGTTGGTTTGGGAATGGTGGTATAGGTAGTTGAGTGGGAGTGGATATTTAAGATGGATGTTGTTGAGGTTATGGTTGTGGTGGAGGTGGATGGTAGGGATAACATGGACTTGGGTATAGTGTATATTGAGGAAAATATTTAGGAGATGGTGGATGTCTCCCGTAAGGTTCTTGCCAACCTTGTATCCAAGATTGTTTTTGGAGTTGGGATGGCCAAGGTTTCCAAGGGCAGAGTGTGTTTCAATTAATTTGAGATAGATGTGAATAAAATTGAAATTATGAAGTAGGTGCTTGCATGATATCAAGTTTACTAGGCTCCCATGGTCGTCTTGGAGCTACATAACATATCCTCTTTGGTGATTGACTTGATCCATTTTCCTCTTGGTAAAATTCCTTAAATCTTGGTAATGATGGACAATATTTAGAAGCATATGATTCTGTATGGATAACACAAATATCAACATCTTAGTTTTTCTCTTTTTTCATTCTTAAAATTTCTACTTGTTCACTTATATTGCTAAGAATTTTTGTTTTAAAGATATCAAGAAAATTTCCAAGTTCATCTTGACTTACCAATGTTGATGTTGATTTAATTACTCTTTCCCTTCCTCTTGATATGCGCTTGCATGTTTCAGAAATTTCTTCAAATGATAATTGGTATACATCTCCTTTACTCATGAAATCAATAAGATCAATGTAATCATCCCTAATTCTAGTAAGTAAGAGGGTTTTTAGTTTGTCAAATCCTAAATTATGTAATCTCTCCCTCTTAACATTATACATGAACCTCTCTATTAGATCTTGAAGGCCCTCATATTCTATTTGATTCATTCTAAAGATTTATTCTTTAAGATCATGATATTTATAATTTCTAAAAATATCTTTTGCATATCATTCCATGACCTTATTGAATTAGTACCCAAAATAATGAACCATTTAAGAGCTCTATCCTTCAATGTTGCAAGAAACAATCTCAATTTTTGAATGTGTGATAACTAGCCATAATATCTACAAAGTATTTGAAATTCAAAGAGAAAGGATTTCAGATCCTCTGGCCTCATACCATGGAGGTTGGTAAGGAAAGATGGAGGGATGCTCTTCATATGCACATTGATATAAATATCTTGAATGGGAAAACCAATAGGATATTCTTCAGTGTCAACATCTCCATCTATTTCTTCTACCTTGTTTGTCATCTCTTATTCTTCTACCTACAAAATTGGATGGTGATGTGGCTCTTACTGCACCACGTGGTCAAGTGGGGGGGTTGTTGGTGTTGGAGAAGTATTTTTAATTTTTTTTAATAAGAATGCTAATTCAATGCAATATTATGTTTTTGAAATGACATATGCCTAATGCAATTTTTTTGTATTTGTAGAAAGTAAAATAAATGAATCAACTAGGGAAGAAAGAAATGCATACTTTTACACCTCCCTAACAACAGAACCAAAAAGTGATGAGCCTTAGAATTGCAACAAGAATGTTGCAACTCCCAAGGCTACCAACTATAATTATCAACTTGGGATTTGTACAAACTTAAGAGGAATCGACACTATATATGCAACATACATTGTGTCATTCCTTTTTTGATATGATGTAATGGAATGAATTCCATTAAATCGAATCCTAAACTAATTGTAGAAATGGAAGTGTTGCTTTGAAAATAAATTAATCCTAGAAAATAACAATAATTTGCAATTGAAATCCTAAGAACATGAATTCAAATAAAAATGCCTAATCGAATTTGGGAAAATGAATGTCCTAAGTGGTGTTTATTCTCTCTCAATCATGTATTTAGATTTCAGGGGTCATGAATCAAGCCTAAGAGACAAAAACCAACCTTTGGGAGAAAGTCTAGTAGAGTTTACACATGCTACAAGAGTGCTACATGATGTTATATTTTTGCTACAAGAACTTTTGTTTTGGAGATAAATCACAGAATGACTAAATAAATCGAATGAAAATGGAATGGGATGATTTTTTTTATTAATTATGATTTCTTAGGTCTCCATTCCCAGTGGAATCACTCCAAAATAACCTTGTTCACATGTGCTAAAAAATAACAGAAAATTACTACTCTAAAATCTTGAAATTCAAGAACTAGTGAGGTAGTTAATCTATCAAATTCCTAACCTAATAAAATGAAAATGAAATGGGATAGATTTTTTTATTAAACTTAACATTATTATGACCTAATACAAGTGGAATCAAGTCAAATTAAGCTCATTAACCCATTCTAAAAAATAGCATAAATTTACTACTATTTCGCTACAAGGAATCTCCAGAAATCTTATATTCATGAATTAGTAACCAAATCCAAGTAGCTTAATAATGAATATGACCTTCCAAGGTTATTACAAGGATTTATAATTCTTTTTAATTTATAAAAAAACCCCTAAATAACTCACTTCAATCATTTAACTCAATCCTACAACAAGAAAATAAATAATACTAAATACAGAAATATGCAAAACAGAAATGAGAGATGCATGTGAATAAGAAGTAAAATTAACATAAATAAATTGTGCAAGAGGGATGTGAGGCTTCTGGGACAGCTAATTCCATGGGGAATTAGAGTCCTATGGAATAAACCAAGCCTTAGAAGCTAAAAATAGTGCCAATCTTCATTATTGAATGAGTTGAAGTACATCGCAACAAGAAAAGAAAGTGGACCTGCTAAACAACAAGGTTTCTCTACAATAAGACTAAACAATACATGGCCCTTGATTTGGAATTATGAAAGAACGCAATGAAATAAATAAATACACATAAATTCAAAGATGCAGCAGAAATAAGACTTCATTTCATTCATTTCACATAACTGAAATATGCTTATAGAATGAATGGAAATAATTTAGTTAGGGTGTTGGTAGCTTATTTATGAGAAGAGATGTGGTGGCTACATGCCTTTGAACTATGTTACAATGAGGCTCTAAGGCATATTCATTATTGAGAAACAATGGAAAACCCTAAACATCAAAAAACCTAACCCTAGGAGATGAAACACCAAACTATGGGCCCCGTTGGGGTAAATTGGTACAACAATTTCCTGGGGTCGTAAATTTGGCATACGATCTTTGTTTGATGCACATGATACCTCATTAGAAATATTTATCTCAGGACTAAAACTCCTAATGGAAAATGTTGAGTCTTCGACTAACATTCGCCTAGAATAGGTGGGTGGCCAACAATATCCACCTAGATCACCCCTAGAGGTCAATTTGAATTGGTACTTATACAAAATGATGAGAAAGAATTCTCCTTGAAAGGGGGAAGCTTTCCCCTCCAAAATACGTCAAATAGTGGGTTTGGTTCTCAACACTATGAATCTGTATTAAATGACAAAGAACACATTCCTAGATTTTCTCAATCATTGGAGTTACATAATTACTCTATATTTTCTCAATAATTTAATGATATTTTGTTAATTTATTGTCCAATCATGATCCTTAAGTAGTAGGGAGCAAGTCCCTAAATTATCTCTTTCTCCAAATCTTCAAAATCTGCCCAATATTATCAAAATATTTTTCAAAAATAAATAATATTAGGCACAAATATTTAATTATATCTAAACCTTCCTAAGAACATATTAAAGCTTAAGAAGTCATTATTAAGTGTAGGAGAGATTTAATATATATTTTATGTGCCTAAGAAAGGTTAGACGGCCTTAATTTATGTTCAATTTAGAAGCCCATCATACCCCCCTACTGAAACTGTTGCTAATCCTCTAAGCATCCTGTTCATCCTCCTTTCTCTGTGCTTCTACATGTATGCTGGCCTGGCCATTCTCTGTTTGTTGTTCTATACGTTGCTGCTACTGTTGCTCTTCTTTCTACGCTTATTCAATTGTAACTGTTTCTATTTGTGAGGGAAACACCTTTCTTTGGGTTTTTCTTCTTATTATTCCTATGACATTTATCCTTGTGAAAAGAAGGATTTCTTGGCATCCATTAACTCATTACCAGTGTCATTCTCACTCAAGTTCAAGCCTCTTACTGATAATACAAATTATTGGTCATGACACATCATATTATCCATCAAATTCCTATGAATACCCTTAACTAACAATCTGTATTCTATTCATTAAATTATGGAATTGAAAACACTTCACAAAGAACTCTTTCTTCTCACAGAGGAAGAAATGATGGTTAATAAACTAAAGAAAAAGAAAGGAATGATGTGATGATCAAACTGGTGACTTGAATACCTTTCACCCTTGGATAATTTACCATGTTGGTAGCAAATATTTTTCAGTTCTGTTGTGTTTTCTTGTACCTTTTATCTATTAATTAAGCATTATACCATACCCTAGTAGAAGAATATTTTTGTTGCAGCCCTCTCTTAGCTTCCTGTAGCAAATTTTTCTTTCTTGTAGCAAATTTATTTTTCTGTATCAAATCTGTTTTTCCTGTAGCAACTTCCTATAGAAAATTTTTTGCTTGTAGGAGCTCTATTTCTCCTATAGCAGCTAATATTTGCATGCCGAGAGGTGGTTTTCCACCTTTTATTTTTTATTTTTCTCCTTTTCAAATTTTTTCATTTTTTTCTCGTTTTTCAAAATTTTCCATTTTTTTCATTGCATTAAAAATAAACTCAGAGTTATTTTTCTGTAAACAAAGTTCTCCCTCATTCACCCCTTGGCATTCGTCTTCCATCAAAACTTAATTGTTTACTACCCACTTTCTCAAGTCCTCTTCACTTTTGTCTTGTTCCTCTCCCACATGTGCATGTGCCTTGGTGGACAAGTGAAGTTGACTGCTAGCTAAGGTCGAGGTTTCTCTGCTACTGATTTTCGCTATAAAAAACTTGTCCTTGTCACACTGTGAATGTTTTCTTAATCTAGAATAGATTCGAAGGGTGGGATTAGAGAGTTGCATACATAAGCCTCACCCTTGATGTGTTTTTTAAGGTGATATTGAGGTTGCTGATATGACTGTTGAAGCTCCCTTTTGTGGTTCTGAAACTACTACTAATGATCCTGAAGTTGCATGTGATAATTTGTTGGAGGTCATATTGCTGAGAGCCTTGAATATGGGGGTCTTCTAGGGTTTTTTTGTTGTTGTTGTTGCTAAGTCTTCACGTGTATTTTTGTTGGTGGAGGATCCCCCTTGTAGTACCATTTTTGTATTTAGATTCATCTCACAAGTCTTATTGGTCTTCAAGATTGGTTAAATCCATCTTCAACGCTTTTTTGTTGCTTACATAGGGCTTGCTACATGAGGTTACTTTTTCTTGTATCAACCTCTTTCTCTGCTTGTTTTAGGCTTCTATCTCTCTATGAGTGATGAGGCAGAGTGTGATGTTATATTATGGAAATGGTGGAATGATTATTAAATGATGGGGAAGTGATTCTGCCTTGGAAAAATGGAGTGAAATAAGTCTGTGTTTTTTCCAGAAAAATTTATGCTACAGAGGTGACAAAATGTAGTGTTTGAGTGAAAAATCCTTGTGCTTGAGATGGAGGAGTGATGAGAAGGTGGAAGGAAATGATGGGAAGAATCTCCTAATTATTTTTTTTACACATCAAGGAATTTTGTGAGTATTTTTTGTCCTTGACTCACCTGTGTATAACTTGATGTAACTTCCTGTAGAAATTATAGAATTTCTTGTAGCAGTTTAGGACAACACCTTGTAGCAAAATTGTTTTAGCCATATATCTCAAATAGTAAACTAGACTTACCTGAAATGTTTTGAGCATGTTACAATCATGCTTATGCACCTCCCCATAAAAAATCTCGGCCATTGGATGCACGACTCGTGAGAAAAAATAAAAATGGATGCAGGTGACAGAGGTCAATTTCTCACAAACTGTGCACCAAAAATTGTTGAAATTTCTTGAGAATGTTACCATAATATATATTAATTCCCCCCTAAAATATCTCGGCAAATGGATGCACAGTTTTTGGGATATAATAAAAGCAATTTTCTGCTAAAAACCAGGACTTCCTCTAGCAAAAATAGGGTTTCATATATCCTTTTAGGACAACGAGTAAAATGAATGAGAAAAATTTGGAAATCATGGGTGGATATTGGAAATGGATGATGGTAATGGATTGACATGACCTTGGTCTTTTTATAGCATATGAGAAAATGAGGTGGAAGTCCAAGTTTGAATTCCTTTGACTAGGGTTTTGACCAACTTTCACTTTTTGTGCCAACTTGTTTTTTTTGCTGCTTGGAAAGGTTGGAGAGAACCTGTTGGTGAATTATTGGAATTGATGAGTTATCCACTACAATAAAAAAGAACATTGGTGAGGGTCATGGCTCTGACGGACCTTTAAGGTCCGTCACCAATGTCACATATAGTGACGGTCCTTAAAAAAGTGTCACTATAAGTGTATATAGTGATGGTCCTTTAAGGTCCATCACCAAAGCCATTTTCAATGACACTTTTGGTGAGGGTTGTTAAAGGCCCATCACTAATTCTTTCTTTGGTGACACTTCTAGTGAATAAATTTTAGTGACCCTCACTGATGCTCTTTTTGTTACTTTTGGTGACGGTCAACAAATGTTCGTCATCATTGATCATTCCAATCAGTTTTTTATGAAGTTATTTTCTTGTTAATATATTTTTTGTCAAAATATAATGATTTAATACCATTATTGTTTAGTATTTTTTATAATATGTCCAAGGCCATAGTGGTTAGAGTCAGTAAATGTTTTAAGAAGTAATTAGTGTGTATCATTTCCCTCAAGTAATGACTAGTCGAATAGAGTTTTCGTATGAGTCAACACATGATTCATATCTATTAAGTTTATTATCTAGAAAATTCCCTTTAGATAAAGTCCCACTAGTGTGTGTAGGAAGTATATTATTTAATACATAATCAAGATCTGTCAATTCTCTTAATGAGAAAGACCTAACACTCCTCAACACTCTTGGCACACCTTAAAATAATGCTTTGGAACACACTAACATTTCTTAGCACCTCGCATGTCTTGGAACATCTTTGTACGTAGAACATCTTGTCATGACACTGACACCCAAGCACATGGTGGCATGCACTAGCACAACATAGAACTATCCTACCATGCGTTAGCATGCATGTAGTCCATAGCATGCCTTGGAACACCTTGGTTGAATGCATTGACATACATTAGCGCTTGGCACACAATTCCACTTAGCATGTATTGGTATCTATTATTAGTGTGGCTAGCATGCCCCGTTTGAAAAATATAAAATATCGAATTATTAACCCTCTTATTGGTTCTTCCTTTTGGTTCCTTGAAACTTCTTGAAAAATATTGACATACCCTGGCACCCTGCACATCCTTAGCACCTGGCATGTATTGGCATATCTTGCCACTATTTGGCACATATAATTAGCACACCCTGGAACTCCCAAGCACACTTTGAGTCTTCTTGACATGCCTTGATATTCCCTAGCATGCCGTACCAATCCTTAGCATACATTGTCACTCCCTCCTTGGCATGACAACTAGCACTCATTAACACTAGTCCTTGGCACACATTCCTCATATTAATTAACTTCCATGAAATTGACCTAGTGCTCCCTTAATTTTTCCTAGTACTCCTTAACACTCCTCAACATGCATTAGCACTCTCTAGGACACCTTAGCACTCTTCAACATGCCCTTCCACTTCATAGCAACAAGTGACACATATTGGAACTTGGCACATATTGGCACTTGGTAAGTCTTAGAATGTATGGAATACGTTGACATGCATTGGTATGATTTGGCATGGTTTAATATTAAATTTATTTGAGATCAATTGTTCGAAAGTAGATGAGAAGAAACAAAGGAAGACTTGGCACTTAGAATGAACTAAGACTTTTCACTTGGCACCTATTTGTGCCTGGTGTTGGTGTGCATAGCATGCCCCTCTTGAAAAAGGTAAATTAATGACTTATTAACCCTCTTATGTGTTCATTTCCTTGTAGCTTAACTTGTTTCTCCCTTTTTTTCCTTGACATTCATTGGCACACATTAACACACCCTTTCACATCTTGGCATGCCTTATCACTTTGCTCATCTTAGCATTTTTGACATGCCTTCGCACTATCTAACACACCTTAGTATTCCTTAGCACGCCTTGGAACTCATGTCCTCCCAAATAGCCTTTACATTTTTTCATGACTTGGGAACCCAATCAATTCCTTGGCTACTGCAGTTCATGTGACAATATTGGCTTGCTTCAACCACAACAACTTGACCAATTGCACCTACTACAAGTAGATTGTGCCTTGTTCACCTAAGAACTGCCTATAACTCATATTATGCCATTCATGTCCAAGCTCAACTTGTCCCACTTATCTAGTTACCAAGACAGGATCACATGATCTACCCATGGCCATAAAACAACTAAGCAACATAGCGTACATAGGAAATATTTCACATGTATGTTTAGTTCATATAAACAATAAAAAATTAACTGAGAGTTTGCAAGAACCACAGGATGCGCAAGGCACACGAGATATAAGCCGACACAAGTCGAGTGCCCCAAAAATTATACACAACAATGTACGATATGCAATTAAATAGAATATTTTAAAACATGAGCATGTAGCCAAAGTGTGCCACATCTCATATAAAAAAAATAGCTAAAGGAAGATCAATGTTGTGCCTAGCACAAAGTGATCTCCCTTTGTCTAAAAATTTTATGCCGAGCCCCATATAACAACCGTAGACTTGCCTCCTATAAATCCTATTATGAACTTCTCCTAACGCACTTCATCCTTAGCACACTTAAATTCATTGACACTCCCTAGAACACACTCTTATTCGTTCCTTTCCATGCATTTTGACGTAGTTATCCCTTGATATGCCCCGACACTCCCTAATTGTTAGGTCCCTGTATTACTAGTATAGTCCCTTATTTTTGTTAGTGTAACCCCCTTATTGTTATTATTGTACCCCTGTAACCTCCATATTGTTATTATTGTGCCCCTAAACTATTATTGTTAGGTCGGCTAGGATTACATTGTGGGCCCACTAGGATTACATTATGGCCCCATGGACTCCTATATATAGAAAGGAGGTTTTGTAATTTGTATCATCCAAGAATTGTTCATTAATGTAATTTATTGGAGGTTTCCCCCTCGAAGTGGCTTATTTCTAAGGCATTGAAATCTCTTTTCTTCTATTTTTGGAGCTGGTTTCACAACATTTGGTATCAGAGCTTTGGATTCTAGGGTTTCGCTACTCCAAACAGGTCATCGTAGAATTTTCGCTATAGCGTTTTTCTATGAAATTTCTGTTGGAATAAATACTGAGAGGGGGGGTGAATCAGTATTTAGAGCTAACTGAGAACTTTTAATTTTTCTTTCTTAAAACCATATGCTACTTTACTGAATCCAACTTGTATGTTCAGAGATCTTATTATGTCTTTACTTAGATCATTGCATCACTCATTCATCAGATGTTAAGCAGTAAGTATGAACAGAAATAACAGAACAAACCATCAAACATAAGCAACACATATGAACACCAGTGTTTAAGGTGGAAACCCAATTCGGGAGAAAAGCACCGCTGTTGTTATCTCAGTCTTCAATATTTATTATAAAGAAAACTTCTTACAATTTTATGCTGGCGCAGACTTATACCAGCACGCAGGCACCTACCTGTAGAAGGCTACCACCTTCTCTCGTTTTCCAGTCACCACTGGAAGGGAGCTCCAATCCCATGATTTAACACAAGTTTGTAGAAAGCTTTCACTTTCGCACTGAAGGCTTCAACCCTCAGATCTACCAAATTTCTCTTAATTTCTTCATCAGATTTGCGTCAGATCTTCATGACTTCATTTTCAGATCTTCCTAGAGATTCATCATTTCTAGATATAGAGATCATATCCATAGGTGCATCATAGATTCAGATTCATCAGAGACAGATTTCGATCATGCAGATATCTCTTAAAAAATTTATTCATTAACAACCCCTCAATCTGCACCCACATTGTAGTATAATCCTCTTCTCCTTATATAGTTTAGCCTTTATCAATACCATGAGTAGAAAACCACTCAACCGCTAATGGTATTCATATTAAAAGTCGAACCAATCCAAATTGAAATCCCAATCTTTGTTCTTTCATACACGAATCGTCCCAAAGGTAATCTTTATCTCCGCCAAATAATACTATAGCGAAGGTTAAGAAACATTAACGTACCGCTAATGGTTTTCTTTCTTTTATTGGAATTTTATTTATCAAATTCGTGGAATTTGATAAATAAATATTATTCAAAACCTTTATATAATAGAACTTTATATTAATAACCAGCTCTTTTATCAAATGGCTTTTAAATAGACCTTTGGTTCTGGCCCCACATACATAATCGACGGCTCAATAAATATAATTTAAAAACTGGGGCCCATCGCTAATGATTGTTTCCATCCGACGACGAAGAGCACATCGCTCGGTCTTCAGATGATCCGACGGATATCGTTCGTTGATGATGCACGTATGCTAACGCGCGATGGCGCGTCGTACCTTGGGTAACCTTCGCTCATCTATAGCAAATGAACACCGTCCGATGACCCCTTCCTAGATCAACGACGTTTAATAATATCGCTCGGAGTCTTTGGTCGAATGTTAACATGCGATGACGCACTTTGATAGCGATTTTTGTTGGTCCAACTTTTATACGTGTCAACGTTTCTATGGAATTTCTCCCCAGCCAGGAAATACCGCCTATCACTGAAGGGTGGTGTGATGAAACCCGGAACCCGCCTTCACTGTTCACTCAGTCATGGTTCTGCTCTTCCACGTAGGGTTCCGTCGCGCTTCCTTTTGTTACATTCTACCTCTTTCCTTCCAGGTTCCGTTCATGATTCCAAAGAGTTAGTCCATGTTCTATTGAGATTTCAATGCCAAATACTCTGTTTTAGTTCTTCCATGTTATAAATGATTTGCTCTCGCTCCTTGTTCCTTTCTCCATGAAAGCCAGTCAGCTCCTTACTAATAGCGTAGATCCTTCCATGTGGAGCTTAAAACCATAACTTTGTTCATATCATATATTCAATGAATATATAGCTCCACTGTCTACCAGTTTGGATACTCTGTCGACCGTATTAACAGCGGTTCCTCGAACAACATACAGAGCACCATTAATTCCCTCATAGGGTTTCTTACTTATCATGGATTTCAATTATCCTCCATCAGGATGTATACATATGTTCACAAATGAATTAATTCCACAGGGACTCAAATATCCTTCCTATTAAATTCAATTTTCTTTTTTGACTGATACTGCTCTCTGTAGATGCACTCTTTCTCTGTTCTTCTCTGCTGACCTTTGTTCTTTGCTACAATTATTTTCTCTGTTCCTAGTTACTGTTTTAGATGCCAATTCCTTTGCCATCAATGAAAATATTTCCAACAATCTCCCCCTTTGGCATTGATGGCAATACTCTTCCTCTGATTGTCTTATAGAAGCCCCTTTTTTGCTTTTCCTCCCCCTTTGACATCAATGGCAAAGAGTTGACCAAGATCCTTTGAACATCTTCAAACATCATATAACAAAAATTACTTATAAATGCCAACAATGCATCCTTTTCATATGACCAATGCTCCCCCTTAGCCTGTGCATTCAGAGATGCCCAACAGCACCTCACAACCAATTTAATCTTTTATATTTAAGTAGATCTGATCTTCTGCATGGCAGAGACTACTCCCAGTTTCTGTATGAGATATTCGAACGCTTCCCTGGGTAGAGGTTTGGTAAATATATCAGCAATTTGTTCTTGGGAGGGAACATACTCCAATTTCACCTTTTGTTCAAGAACTTGTTCACGTAAGAAGTGATATTTGATGGGAATGTGCTTGGTCTTGGAATGCATAACAGGATTCTTTGAGATACTGATCGCACTTGTATTGTCACACATAATGGAGATAGGAGGTGAACATTTGATTTGAAAGTCTTGTAAGGTTTGCATCATCCAGAGAAGTTGAGTGCAACATGATGTGGCAGCCACATATTCTACTTCTGCTGTAGATAAGGCAATAGAGCTTTGCTTTTTGCTGAACCAAGATACTAACCGGGGCCCCATATAGAATGCACCACCGCTAGTGCTTTTCCGATCATCAACATTTCCATCCCAATCTGCATCAGTGTAAGCATGAAGAGTAAGATCAACATTCTTTGGATACCATAGTCGAAAGTCTTGAGTTCCTTGTAGATATTTGAATATTATTTTCACAGCCTAAAGGTGAGACTCTTTTGGATTGGCTTGGAATCGTCAAACAATCCCAACTGCATGCATAATGTCTGGTCTTGTCCAAGTGAGATACAGTAGACTTCCTATCATAGATCTGTATTCTGGTTGATTCACCGTGGGGGAATCATCATTAGAACTGAGATTACATCCAGTTATCATTGGTGTACTTACAGGTTTTCAATCTTCCATGCCATACTTCTTCAAGATTTGCTTGAGATATTTTGCTTGTGATAAAAACATGCCATCTGTTGCTTGCTGCACTTGTAAGCCAAGAAAGAATGTTAGTTCCCCAATTAAAGACATTTCAAATTCTTGCTTCATATCAGAAGAAAATTTCCGACTCATAGATTCTTCATTACTTCCAAAAATGATATCATCAACATATACAACCACAATCAATAGTTTATCATTTTCAGTTTTTGTGTATAAGTTTCTATTAGCTGACCCCTTTGAAAATCCTTGTTGATGATGATATTTGTCAAGACGATAGTACCAAGCCCTTGGAGCTTGTTTGAGACCATATAGAGCCTTTTTAAGTCTACAAACAAGTTTTTCATCATTTCCCAAAATGAATCCTTCTGGTTGTTCTATATAAACTTCTTCTTCTAGATCACCATTGAGAAAAGCAGACTTAACATCCATTTGATAAAATTTGATTTGTTGAAAGCTTGAAAAAGCAAGAAACATTATTATGGCTTCAAGTCTAGCTACAGGGGAAAAGGTTTCTTCAAAGTCTATACCTTCTTGTTGAGCATACCCCTTGCAAACAAGTCTAGCTTTATTTCTTATAACATCCCCATTCTCATTTAAATTATTTTTGAATATCCATTTAGTTCTAATGACATTTTTGTCATGAGGTCTTGGTACTAATTCCCAAGTGTGATTCCTTTCAATTTGATCAAGCTCTTCATTCATGGCTTGAATCCAACATTCATCTTTGCTAGCTTGACTGACATTGTGTGGTTCAATAGTGGACAGAAATGCTAGATTGCTAGAAGATCCCACAAGAGTCCTTCTTGTTTGTACACCTAATCCCTATTCTCCCAAAATTTGAGATTCCGGATGATTCTTTTGAACATATCTGGATGGAGCTTTTTCAGATAAATCATCTTCGGATTCTTCATTGGGTTCACTGTATATATCATTCCTATTTGATGGAGAAGGATATATTTCATCATTGTCTTCATCTGTTGTTTGTTTTTCTTCTTTTGGAGCTGCAGGAGACTCATCAATAACAACATCAATACATTCAACAATCTTCCGAAGTCTTTTATTGTAACATTTATATGCTCTACTCCTAGAGGAGTAACCGAGAAGTATTCCTTCATCTGCTCTGGGTTCAAACTTGCCAAGCTTTTCATAATTATTTTTGATAAATCATTTACTTCCAAAAATTCTAAAATGCTTAATAGTGGGAGGATTACCATACTAGAGTTCATATGGAGTTTTATCACTATTTACCCGAACATGTGCCTTGTTGAGAATGTTTACTGCTGTATGTGCTGCTTCTCCCCAAAATTTGTCAGGTGTTCCGGAATCATCAAGCATAGCTCTAGCCATTTGTTGAACTATTCTATTCATTCTTTCTGCTACACCATTTTGTTGTGGAGTGCTAGCTACAGAAAACTATCTTTCTATGCCATGTTGTTCACAAAATTCAAGGAATTCATCTGATGTATATTCTCCTCCTCGATCAGATCTAAGACACTTGATTTTTAGATCTAATTCATTCTCAACTAGTGCTTTGAAGATCTGAAATTTCTCAAATGATTCATCTTTGTGTTTAAGCAACCCAATCCAACTCATTCTAGAGAAATCATCAATAAACAAGATATAGTATTGTTCACCACGTGGTGAATTTTTCTTCACAGGTCCACATATGTCAGTATGAATGATTTCAAGAGGCTTAATTGATGATCCTTCCTTGGCATTAAATTGTACTCTGGTTTGCTTACCGAATTGGCAAGATTTTCATATGACATTTTCAGGTAGAGTAATATTGCGAAGATCACGAACAGCTTTAAGTCTGCTAGATTTGTTGATTTGAGAGAAGCTTAGATGTCCCAACCTTCTATGCCATAGCTAGTTTTCTGAAGATTTACTCAAGTAACATTGTTCTTTACAGTTCTTCAATACATACAAGTTGCTTGGAGTTCTTTTCCCTTTTATAATTGTTTTACCTGTATCAAGATCACGTACCATACATTCTTTTGAACTAAAGACAACTTCAGTTCCTTGATCACACATTTGACTTACACTTAACAGTTTATGCTTTAATCCATCCACATACATGAAATTATTAGCTTTCACCTTTTCTTTTAGAAAAACAGATCCTTTACCCTTAATGACAACAAGAGTATCATTTCCAAATGTAACGTTCTTTTCCTTTTCTAGAGCACTATATGCAAGAAGTTTGTTTTTGTCACCTGTCATGTGTTTTGAGCATCCACTATCAATGTACCATTGATTTTCTTCTCCTTCTGCAAATAAAGCTATGCCACAATTTTCAACCTGTAATTCCTTATTTTTCCATACTTTGGAGCTTGAAGGAAGATTCTCTTTTGGCTGGACTTTGCTCCTGCATTCAAATTCTTCATGGCCAAAGTTATTGCAATAAGCACATTCAACTTCTTTCTGAAGAGGAGAAAAGTTGTTATATGTATTCTTCTTTGTTTCAATATCAATCCTTTTATTTCTTGCTTCTCTTTTCATGATGGTTTTATATGCAACACATTGAACAGCTTTATGACCAAAATTGTGACATGAGAAACATTGTCCATTGAAGAAGAAATTTCTGCGATTATAAAATCTTCTACTTGAATTTACCTGTTGATTGGTGTTTCTTTGAAAGGTACTCCTGTTAGTGTTCTTTGAATTGAGATGATCATGCTTTATTTGTAAAAATTCTTTATTCCCTTGCTGAGGGGTAGAATGTTGTGTACTGGCTGTAGCTTCTTTTAGATAATTTGGTGCTGAAGCCTGAGAAGATTCTCTAATATATCCAAGACCTATCTTTAGAAGAGGAGAACATTGTATCTTGATAATCTCATCTAAGGTTTCAGATCCTTTAGCAAATCTAAGATTCAAAGTCTTTACTTCCTCAATTTCTTTTCTTAGACTTACTATTTCACATTTTAATTTCTCATTATGTTTCTCCTTTTCTTGAATCTGGTTTTTCAGAGTCTCTATGGTTACTTTAATTTATTCTAAGCATATTTTGAGTTGATTGATTTCATCAAGGAAATCATTGTCCTCTAAAGCATCCATAAAAGTATCCTTTTCTTCTCTAGACTCCTTTTCAAATTCCATGAGAAGTCTAAGATCTTGTTCACATTCTTCCTCACTGTCCAATAACCCATCACTGTCTTCATGAGTATAGTAACTTTTTCTAGTGCTAAACCGATTCTTATTCCTTCTTGCTACTTCCTTTCCTTTTTCATGTGTTTATTTGTGAGGACACTTAGCAGCATAATGACCAACTCTTCCACAAGCAAAACATTTGAAAGGAAGCTTACCTCTGAACCGTCCTGTACCAAGTTGGAGTTTCTTTACAAAATTTACCTCATCTTCTTCTGAGATATACCCTGATCTTTCTGTCTCTTGTAATTCTTTCCCTTTTGTAGAAGCTCTAAAGATGACTTCCTTGGCTTCAGATAGTCCTCCTCTTCTCATTTCATATGCAGTTAGTATGCCATGAAGTTGCACCACATTAAGATTTTGAAGATCCTGCTTTTCTTCAAGAGCAGACACTTTTGACTCAAATTTTGTCGTTAGTGATCTTAAAACTTTCTCAACCAAAGTAAATTCAGTTATTGTTTCTCCCAGATTTATCATACGATTTACAATATCATCAAGTCGTAAAAATAAATTAGCAATGCTCTCCTCATTATGCATTTTTAGGTTCTCATATTGAATTCTGAGAGTTTGGAGTTTAGAACTTTTTACCTTTGCATCACCTTCATAGCTTAGAATGATTTTGTCCCATATTGCCTTTGCTGTATTCAACTGCATGACTTTGACAAATTCTAATTCAGTTAGACTTCCCAATAGAGCATTAACCGCCTTTGCATTTGTTTCATAATTCTTTCTTTTTGTTGGATCTGTTGGTACCGCGGTTGGATATTGATATCCTACTTCAACAATAGCCCATACATCTGCACCCAGAGACTGGAGATAGGATCTCATCCTTGTTTTCCAGAAGATTAAATTGTTTCCATTGAAGAGCGGAGGTCTGATAGATGCTATTACATCTTGATTGCTCATCTTGATTGATCTTCCTTCTAACGGCTAAGCTTTCCAGAAGGACCTGCTCTGATACCAAATTTTGGAATAAATACTGAGAGGGGGGGTGAATCAGTATTTAGAGCTGACTGAGAACTTTTAAGTTTTCTTTCTTAAAACCATATGCTACTTTACTGAATCCAACTTGTATGTTCAGAGATCTTATTATGTCTTTACTTAGATCATTGCATCACTCATTCATCAGATGTTAAGCAGTAAGTATGAACAGAAATAACAGAACAAACCATCAAACATAAGAAACACATATGAACACCAGTGTTTAAGGTGGAAACCCAATTCGGGAGAAAACCACCGCTGCTGTTATCTCAGTCTTCAATATTTATTATAAAGAAAACTTCTTACAATTTTATGCTGGCGCAGACTTATACCAGCACGGAGGCACCTACCTGTAGAAGGCTACCACCTTCTCTCGTTTTCCAGTCACCACTGGAAGGGAGCTCCAACCCCCTGATTTAACACCAGTTTGTAGAAAGCTTTCACTTTCGCACTGAAGGCTTCAACCCTCAGATCTACCAACTTTCTCTTAATTTCTTCATCAGATTTGCGTCAGATCTCCATGACTTCATTTTCAGATCTTCCTATAGATTCATCATTTCTAGATATAGAGATCATATCCATAGGTGCATCATAGATTCAGATTCATCAGAGACAGAGTTCGATCATGCAGATATCTCTTAAAAATTTTATTCATTAACAACCCCTCAATCTGCACCCACATTGTAGTATAATCCTCTTCTCCTTATATAGTTTAGCCTTTATCAATACCATGAGTAGAAAACCACTCAACCGCTAATGGTATTCATATTAAAAGTCGAACCAATCCAAATTGAAATCCAAATCTTTGTTCTTTCATACACAAATCGTCCCAAAGGTAATCTTTATCTCTGCCAAATAATACTATAGCCAAGGTTAAGAAACATTAACGTACCGCTGATGGTTTTCTCTCTTTTATTGGAATTTTATTTATCAAATTCATGGAATTTGATAAATAAATATTATTCACAAACTTTATATAATAGAACTTTATATTAATAACCAGCGCTTTTATCAAATGGATTTTAAATAGACCTTTGGTTCTGGCCCCACATACATAATCGATGGCTCAATCAATATAATTTAAAAAATGGGGCCCATTGCTAATGATCGTTTCCATCCGACGGCGAAGAGCACATCGCTCAGTCTTCAGATGATCCGATGTATATCGTTCGTTGATGATGCACGTATGATAACGCGCGATGGCGCATCATACCTTGGGTAACCTTCGCGCATCTATAGCAAATGAACACCATCCGATGACCCCTTCCTAGATCAATGGCATTTAATAATATCGCTCGACGTCTTTGCTCGAATGTTAACGTGCGATGGCGCACTTTGATAGCGGTTTTCGTGGGTCCACTTTTGCTATGTGTCAACGTTTCTATGGAATCGCTCCCCAGCCAGGAAATACCGCCTATCACCGAAGGGTGGTGCGATGAAACCCGGAACCCGCCTTCACTGTTCACTCAGTCATGGTTCTGCTCTTCCACGCAGGGTTCCATCGCACTTCCTTTTGTTACGTTCTACCTCTTTCCTTTCAGGTTCCGTTCATGATTCCAATGATTTAGTTCTTATAGATTTGAGGCTTCTGCGATGAGTATCTTGTGTAAAGAAGTTTTCTTGTTCCATCGAGATTTCAATGCCAAATACTCTGTTTTAGTTCTTCCGTGTTATAACTTATTTGCTCTCGCTCCTTGTTCCTTTCTCCATGAAAGCCAGTCAGCTCCTTACTTATAGCATAGATCCTTCCATGTGGAGCTTAAAACCATAACCATGTTCATATCATATATTCAACGAATATATAACTCCACTGTCTACCAGTTTGGATACTCTGTCGACCGTATTAACATCGGTTCCTCGAACAACATACAGAGCACCATTAATCCCCTCATAGGGTTTCTTACTTATCACACATTTCAATTATCCTCCATCAGGATGTATACATATGTTCACACATGAATTAATTCCACATGGACTCAAATATCCTTCCTATTAAATTCAATTTTCTTTTTTGACTGATACTGCTCTCTGTAGATGCACTTTTTCTCCGTTCTTCTCTGCTGACCTTTGTTCTCTGCTACAATTCTTTTCTCTGTTCCTAGTTACTGTTTCAGATGCCAATTCCTTTGCCATAAATGACAATATTTCCAACAAGTTTTTCGGAACGGATAAATCGTTTGAGCATTAACTAGTGGGGAGATTCTGGAAACAACCCTTCTAGATATAATATTCCCAATTTTTCATAAGATAATTGTAATATTAGATTTCTTAATTTTCCTAATTAAGTAAGTAAATAAGAGTGGGGAGGGAGCCACAAACCCCATAGATGAATAAAATCCACTTTTGATGTGTGAATGTGGATATTTCAGATCTAGATCTACATTATGGAGTAGTAGAGCAACTATTTAAATGAAGTAGGAGTGGAGATCATGGATCATTAATTGAAAATCATGAGGATCTTGGAGGAGGTCAACTGAGATCATGGTGATTAGAAGTAAGATCATAAAGCACTTATGATGAGATAGTGGAGGAAGTGGTGCATCCAATGCATACATGATGGAGAAAGTCAGAATTAAATGCAGACATGATAGAGATCATGGAGAGAAAACACAATCTTCATGGAGGCTAGTGGCCACATGTACAACACAGTTATGAGGTGGGACAGGGCTATGGAAGGCTCATAATATATATAAGGAAGATGAAATCACAATAGAAGGAAGGTTTTATATTATTTTATTTTTGATCAGTTTAGATCTAAATTTTTTAGTTGACATTTCTATGCACGCTTATGCTCTTTAGCTAAGTCTCCAGTGCTATTTATCACAGATTGTTTCCAAGTGGAAATCCCACCCTTACCCACAGGGGACATCGAGTGCCTACTCTAGGAAGGTTTCTATTGAGCTCCATTCATCATCAATAATTGGTGCCACACTCAGCCACACTCATATGCACTTCCAGCTACAGGAATAACACAATTCCTGGCTAAGGGTTTGAGAGGTGGTGGTTGTTTCTAGCACTTCAACTAGGAAACTGATGGAGGATTGATCCTTTCACCTTGTTCTTCATGTTTAGCCTTCCAGGAGTAGCATATCTATATCTGTCAGTTATGCCATTGTATTTTATCTCCATGCATCAGTAGTCACCTCAAGGATTGCACAGTACAGTCTTGTAGATCTATTGGAGGAAGGAAGTTTCCAGTATATCAACTATAAATCCTATGAGGGTCCATCTCCTCACCTTGTATTAATTATTTCCATCATTCTTGAGTTGATTTGACATATCCAGTAGCAGGCTATTGAGCCTCCCTATCTGACAATAAAGTTTTATAGATGTTGTTGAGTGATAAACAACCATATCCAATGGAGGATATTGGGGGAGCTAGATCTTTAGCTTTTAGCCCAAGTATCTAGTGAAGGGATCAACCCTTAAAACATAGATATGATTCTATGTCATATTGCAGCGATATTTTTGTCAGATATTGCTTCAGAAATGCATACCCAGTTGTTATATGTGCAAGCGCTAAGAGGGTGATTTTCTTAGATTGATAGATCTGAAAAATCCGTTATGGGTTGTCTTGGGTATCCATCATAGAGCCCAGATCTAAAGTTTCAGCATCATCGAAGGTCCATAATAGCCGGATCTACATAGCAATATTTTCCAGCAGTTGCTGCCCCGAAATTTCTAGTAGGGACAACGTAGGTTTCCTTGCAGCAGTCAGACAGTTACGTAGTCCCACTTTTCAGATCATTTTAGGGTCATTCTAGGCCATATCTTTAGCTTGAGTGTCTCATATTCTGAGCACTGTTGTACTGGTTTATCCACCTCCTGTTAAATAAAATGGCCTAAATATTTATGTCTATTTGATCGTGTATTTAGATTATTTGTTTACATTGCTACAATTATTATATTGTGTTTTAGTATTAATTTATTCTCCCTTTTGGGATATTACAGTTGTATCAGAGCATGATCTTTGGCTCAAATTTTAGGCACTTCATCTTTAACATCGAAAGAAGAAAAATATAATAGAGATCTAAAATGTCAGACGGTTTAAGTTTTTCCACTCTTCTCTTTAGATCCATGCAATATCTCTCCAAGGAGGTCAAAAAAATGAAGAGAAAAAGCAAAAGGAGGTTCCAAGAATATTTGATGAGGAAGGTCCAAGCACATCCTATCAGCAACAGAAGAAACCAGCAATGCATAGTCTCCACAACATTCTACTAGATCCCCTTTCTTTTAGAAGGAAGGTGACTAGTATGAATATGAAGGAGACTTGGGGTATGAGACCCTAAGTAAATATCTGTCCGAGTAAAAATCACATCCTAGTGCTCTCAAGGAGAATCTAACTCTCTAACATTTTTTGCAACTCAAAGAAGAGAGGATATCCCACAACAGCAATAGATGAAATAGACATATATTATTCTTGCCTACATTTGATGGATCTCCCACAAGAAAATTAAGGGCTTGGAGGGAAGATTTAGCTACATTATTTGAGCCATATATTGTAACCGAAAGAGAGTCTGTGTACATTGTAGTGCTGCACCTAGAGGGTGAAGCAGGAGATTGGTGGTTCGGTCACTTGTCACACATGAAAGTGTCTACTTATGCAGATTTCATTCAAAGACTGAAGAAGAAGTTTGGTAGAAAGAAACTGAATACATCTCACATAGTGACATGTCCCATCATTGAGGAAATAGTACATGAATATCCAAAGGAAGGTGTCCTCATTATTACTCAGGAGAAGGAGCCTCTTCCACCACCATCAGCTGCAACAATACTTTCCTTAGGAGGAAGAGCAATTACATATTTTCAATATGGCCTTAAGATCTTGAAGTTTGGAGCCCCATGCATGATTCATGACATGCATGAGTAGGAGGCAGATACTAGTGCTAGTACAATATAAGAGCATCGATCATTAGTACCAGTATTTGGAGAGACCATTGCACCGATTGGAGGAATTCTTGTAGATGTGCAAGATGTTCCTGAGATTCAACCTATCAAAGGTTTGTATATAATTTCATCTCACATTATTTTAGTACCTCATATTGAGATTTGTGGGACCATGCCATAAGGGAAAATACATAACCAAGGATTAGAGCACCTTGTTGATTTGAAGCAGCAAATTATCACTGCACAAAGGGCGCTTAACTTGATCAAGAAGAAGATGTATTGCTATGAAAATTTTTCATGGTTGAGCCACACCCAAAAATTTGTGTTGAAGTTTGGAGTTTTAGAATATGGGAGGAGCACAGTCCTATTTAGTAAAATTCCAGACCTTGAGTTTATAATTGTATGTGGACATGAGACAACACATGTTTCAGCTGGCATATCTACATCGATGTCACTTAGCAGTAGTGATGATGAGAGGGCCCCATTATTCTTGGAGAATTCTAAAGGTAGCTTCAATCATGAGGCACTAGAGGGGCAGATGATTGAGAATAGACATCTTGTGATGGTGAGCATTCCCCATTATCAATATGAAGATTCTTTGATGAGCATCTCACAGCTCAAAGAGGAGATTCCACCTACAGCATGTATGGAGCCTTATGGGTTCTAATGGGCCATTGATGAGAGGATCTCATGGAGAGACCTCAATGGAGGTGCAATTCAAAATTTCATGGAGTGAAAAGCTATTAAGTTGTAGGATGTTGGTATTCTACAATGGGAGGATACCAAGAATGAGCTTCGCATGATTCATCATCCCCATTGGGATGAATGGATTTGGATGAGGAGCAAGAGGTTGCCTACCTTATTGCATATCTATAATACATGACAGTAAGAAGCATGGTTGCGCTAGTTACTTTTGGGTGACTATGGATACTACCCAACATCTCACATTTCCATGATCCATGCCATGTATATCACTGATGACATGCAGTAACATGAGGCATGGTTGTGCTAGTTATTGATGAGAGTGTTTGGACACATCATGATGTATCTTATGTCCATGCATTTTATTTTTTTGGGATATGTCTCATGTCCTTACATGTATTTATGTTTGGGATATATCTCATGTTCATGTATGTACTTGGGTTTGTGAGAAAGCATAACTCTCACATGATGTCGCATAAAGGAGCTTATTTGTATTGTTCTGATGAGACATTCCACATGTCCATTATTATGTTGTTTCTCCATGACTTGCATCATGATGATGTAAGGAGGTAGCAGGAAACCTTGTTGCTTTGGCTACTATTGGGAGAGTATGGGATGAATTATCCACATGCATTGCAAGTCATTCGTGGAGGATGGCAATAGAAGGCCTTACAACGTTGGCTTCTATTGGGGGTTTTTCTTTATTGTACTTGGTATGATGATTATGTAATGGGGCAGCAAGATGTCTTACTACGGTGGCTTCTCTTGAGCTAATATGCCCACTAAATTTGGTACAATGATGATGTGGTGTGGCAGTAAGAGGCATTGTTGCAGTGGCTTCTATTGAGACAGTATGGCTCTCATACTTGGTTTGATGTTGATGTGGCATGGCAGCAGGAAGCATTATTGTGGTGGCTTCTATTGAGAGAGTATGGCTCTCTTACTTGTTTTCATGATGAGCTAGCATGGCAGTAGAAGGCTTTGCTATAGTGGTTGTTGTTGGGAGAATATGGTTTGAAATTGTTCATGTTCATCCATATATCTTGTAATATCCCATTTCAGGGATATTTCTAAAACACGACAAACTCCAACCAGAGATAGACTGGGAGGGAATTTATCGTATATTTCACCTCTAAAAAGAGGACGAGATCTGGAGGCTACTTGGCCCTTTCCAGACTCTATCTAAGAGCGGAAGATAAACGCACCAAGTGGTATAGAACTAGAATGCTCAAAAAAATAATAGATATACAATGGAAAGAGAATATGACAACTACGACAACTCATCCAGAAAACATAGAGAAGAAATGCTGAGCCATTTTATTAATATGAGAAATGTAATGGAGTAAAATAGGCTAATATTGTGCAAGGCAAGTGAGAAAACAGTCTCAGAGAATACCGGAAATGGTTGTTCTAGGAACTACGTCCTAGCTGCTGGAAACTGTCGTGTAGCTGATATTGCTAGAATGGACTGAAAACTAGGGGCTGATCCCCTTGCTGGAATAAGCTGAAAATCGGAAAACCTCCTCTCCTCGGCAACCCAGACAAGATCGAAAAACCATCCCAAGAATGGCCAACCCCGGAGATTGACAGAAACTGCCTCCCCGATGGTCTGGCCTCCAAGGCTGCGCGTGTAGATGAAACGGCTGAAATGCACAAACTTTGCCAAAGTCTCCTAGGGGCAAAGAGGTGACTCCATACTCAAAATCTGATGAAATTACACTGCAGAAACCCCAATCCAAAGCTCCTCCACAATCGACTGCGTCCTCTCTCCCAGTGACTGCGCAGTCTCAATAAGTTCCAGCTCCGCAACAAACCCAAACAATGAAACAACACACAAAATGCTGAAAAACTAACCTTGCTCGAGTAGGCACTCGAAGTCCCCCAGGGCTAAGGGCGAGATCTCCGTCTGAAGACACTCAATGCACTAAACAATGCTGCAGACAGGCTAAATAGCCAACATGCTCGAGAAGACAAATGTCTCACTCAAAAATCATCAACTCAAGAATGAATGAAATGAGAAGGCTCCTCCACCTTTTATAAACTTGGTTTCCCTCCAAAACCCCAACGTAGCCTCTCTCTCTTGCCACATGCTCATCCTCGTCTGCGCAGTAGCTTCTAGAGCATACGTGGGCCCCCTCTCTACGTGGTGCTTAGCCCCCCTTGGCTCCCCTTTAAGTCACAACGTTGTGCTACTAGGGAGGATGTTTTATTCCACTAAGTGAGTTAGACCCTCTCTACTCACTTTTTTTATTTATAATTTAATTATATAAGGCAAAATTGATCAAAATTAATATTTCCAATTAGCTGCTGCTAATTGGGAATATTACAGTCCTCCCCGCCAAAAATTGCTTGTCCTCAAGCAATGCCTGAACAAGCCTCCTCTCTAGCTGATGCTCCCCACCGACACTACAAAATGTCCCTGGGTCCCAGATGCGCCACTGAATATTCCCTGTCCTCTGTATCACCCTAATATGAAGGGATCTCTCAATGCCATGATCCCAAACTGATCTCTCACGATAACAGCCAACCATCAATCCTCCCAGATCCCATCACCACCATGGCCAATAATCGCCCAAGTCCCACGGCTCGGACTGCGCACTGCCTCTGGCTATGACTGATGCTCTAAGAGGCGAAGACCATGACCCCTATTGTGCTGTATCTATGACTGTGTAAGCTGTCCCATCAATTGTGTACCGACTCATCACCTCTCTCCAATCCAAGTCCTGACTCAATCCCACGCTGATTCTGCTCTGCTGAAATCGGGATGGAGTGCTGAAGAAACAACGACCTGTGCCCCCCTGCCAGCTGGAATCTGTAACATCTGCTATGTCCAAGGGCCCCTACTCCACAATGCAGTCCCACACACTATGGTACACCACCATGCAACTCCATGTCCACCAGTAGTCCACTGCTCAATGCTAGAGGCTCCCACACATCCCTGGATGTGATGACCTAGAGTTGTGCCTCTACATGTTGGACTACCCCCAATCGGTATCATCGTCTCCACCGTTGCATCACTATACCCGCCGACGAATGGATCATCACTCCAAACCCTCCTCGAGGGGTCCGAGAAGTGAATCTCCCTATGTGTCAGTAGTGTTACCACCACTGCTCGGCTCCGCTGTGTCCTCTGTGCCCCACACAAAGGTGAAGAATCCTTGGCCCCATACAAGGCGCCATCTGGTGGCCTGCCAATGCCACCTCCTCCGACAAGCTCCTGCCAAGGTATGTTGACCACCCCGTGATCCCGTGTATAAGTGTCATACCAAGACAACCTAGGGAGTCTGTCCATAAACTGGTTGGCCACTGGAGCTGACCGAAACTCCCCTAGTGAATGCGCATGCTCTACTGCTAGGCCAACTATACCCTCCAAGACATAGTCAACCGACTTGCCTGGGAAATGATAGGTGATCCCGCCTAGATCCCAATGCCAATCTGGAGTTCCTGTATTCCCAGCACCTAGGAACTCCTGCTAAACTACACCCGGGTCCACCACTATCTCCATAACCCACTCCATCGGGTACCAACTCAAAATCTCTCACCATCCAACCTCAACATGTGGATGCTACACCCTGTGCAACCCCGATCGTCTCATCCTGCTAACCAAGTCAACGTATGAGATCTGACTAGGTGACTATGTCTCTCTCTCTCCAATGGGAAGAGGTGTCCCAACAACGCTGCTAGTCCCGTCCATGCATGCCTGAAGGGGAATGATCTGACGCTCCAACGTGCCCTCTGGTTGTACCATCAGGGAATCCAGTCGTTCCCCAATGCGGGCCAACTTGGCCGCCGACTCGGCACAAGCCACTCTCATGCCCTCCAGCTCCTTGTCCTGCAACAAAATGGCCTCCCGTACTGACGTGGCCTTCCCTTTCAAAACTAGAAGGTCTGCCCGAAGCCGATGATACCACTGTCTGCGACCATCATCCAATACCTATGTATCTCCTAGTGCCTCATCGAAGGTGGATACATCTCCTGACACCTCACCCATCTGTCGTGTGCTGCTACCACCCGAAGACTCGAACACGACTTCGGTCATCACCTCAATGGATGGCTCTACTGGGGTAGGCTATACCTTCTCCACTACGGTATCAACTAACACGGTCAAGGAGGTCTCCAATGCGAGTGAGTCCTGTGTCACACTAGGTGTATCATTGAACTGCCTGCAGTCCTATGTGCCCTCATCCTCTAAGTCCAAGGTAACCATTTTGATGGTTTCCCCCTCCGATACTCGGTCAAGCTAGAAAGAGGCATCCAACTTCTCCACCCAAGATTTTTTTGAACACTTGGATGACCCGTCAAATGTTGGTAAATGGAATCTTCCCACTGTGCGCTGCAAGCTCCCGTCATGTGAGTGCTTGCTCCCTCAGTGAAATTTACGATGTCTGCTATCCCGCTGGAGCTAAACAAAATATCTGAATGGAAGGGCATCCCTAAACTCCTGCTCGTAGGACTGATACTCTGCAAAATAATCATCTAAGTGTCTAGGCTTTGCCTCCTGCTGGGCTCCTGCCCCTGTATCTGCTCCCAAGAAAGTGAGCATAGTAGAGCGGGTAGGTGCACATGAAGCCATTGGCTGAGGAGTATCACGCTGAGCAGCACCCTTCTCCGGTGAATGGTGGGATGTTCCTGATCCCTATCCGACCTAGAAAACCCATGGAGTCTCACGCTTCCTAGCCTCCACAGCTGTGAACCTCTGTCCCATCACCTCTATCTGTCGAGCTAAATCCTGCACCGACTTGAGGAGTGCCTCTCCAAATTTTTTGGCCTTTGTATCATTTGCCATCAGCTCTTTCTGCCTCAAATCTACTACAAGCTCCACCTGTTCTGCATCTGTCACAGGCTCTCTCTCCTGATCTGCATCACAGTCTCCCTCTTCATAGGTGGTCTCCAGCTTACGCTGACGGTCTCTATACTTCTTGCCTATGTAAGGTCTCTTTCCTGATGTCATAGACCACCGGTTGAGTCAAAACTATGCTCTGATACCACTGTAATATCCTGTTTCGGGGATATTTCTAAAACACGGCAAAATCCAACCAGAGATAGAATCAGAGGGAATTTACCGAATATTTCACCTCTAAAAAGAGGATGCGATCCGGAGGCTACCTGGCCCTTTCCAAACTTTGTCTAAAAGTAGAAGATAAATGCACCAAGTGGTATAGAAGAATTCTCAAAAACAATAATAGACATATAATGGA
Organism: Pinus albicaulis; assembly: GCA_034641835.2. Lineage (NCBI taxonomy): Eukaryota > Viridiplantae > Streptophyta > Pinopsida > Pinales > Pinaceae > Pinus > Pinus albicaulis. Next base: position 415,056,583 of record CM076578.1, on the reverse strand, counting down.
AAGAGAATACGGCAACTATAGAAACTACGACAACTCATCCAAAAAACATAGAGAAGAAATGCTGAGCCATTTTATTAATCTGAGAAATGTAATGGAGTACAATAGGCTAATATTGTGCAAGGAAAGTGAGAAAACACTCTTAGAGAATACCAGAAATGGCTGCGCTAGGAAATGCGTCCTAGCTGCTGGAAACTGCCATGTAGCTGCTACTGCTAGAATGGACTAAAAACTAGGGGTTGATCCCCTTGCCAGAATAAGCTGAAAATTGGCAAACCTCCTCTCCTTGGAAACCCAGACAAGATCTAGAAACCATCTCAAGAATGGCCAACCCCAGAAATCGATAGAAACTGCCTCCCCAGTGAATTACACTGGCCTCCAAGGGTCTGTGCAGTGGCTAGATGAAAATAGCTGAAATATTGCCACAAACTCCACCAAAAGTCTCCTAAGGGAAAAGTCTGACTCCCTACTCAAAATCCCAGTGAAATCACCTACAGAAACCCCAATCCGAAGCTCCTCCATAATGGACTGCATCTTCTCTCCCAGTGACTGCGTAGTCTCTCTAAGATCCAGCTCTGCAACAACCCAAACAATGAAACGACTCAAATTACCTGATCAGGCACTCGAAGTCCCCCAGGGCTAAGGGCGAGATATCCGACCAGAGACACTCAATGCACTAAACAGTGCTGCAGAAAGGCTAAACAGCCAGCGTGCTCAAGAAGACAAGTGTCTCACTCAAAAATCATCAACTCAAGAATGAATGAAATGAGAAGGCTTCTCCACATTTTATAACATTGGTTTCCCTCCAAAACCCCAATGTAGCCTCTCTCTCTTGCCACATGCTCATCCTTATCTGTGCAGAAGCTTCTAAAGCATACGTGGGTCCCCTCTCTACATGGTTCCTGGCCCCCCTTGGCTCACCTTTAAGTCACAACATTGTGCTACTAGGGAGGATGTTTTATTCCACTAAGTGATTTAGACCCTCTCTACTCACTTTTTTATTTATAATTTAATTATATAATGAAAAATTGATCAAAATTAATATTTCCAATTAGCTGCTGCTAATTGGGAATATTACATATCTCTACTTCTTGTTTTTCAATATGTTGATGTTATGTTTGGATCCTACATGGCCAACATGGCTAATGATGAGAGCATTGGTACATGCAATATACTCTATATATCATGGGTTGGAGAGATAGTTAATGAGTTGGGACTTTCAACTTTGGGAAGGGACCACTTCATTTCATGTATCTAATGTATAGAGGAGATCTTTGGAGATCATATGGTTGCCACTTGGAGGTTAACTGATGAGGATGGGTATCTAAATTTTCAGTTGGAGGCCATTCTAAACATTCTAGAGAGGAAGATTTGAAGCTGGACATGCATGACACATTATGATGGATGGGAAGGCCTTCCATATGTGGATGCCATTTGGAGGTAGGATGTTTGTTGTATCATACACTTTTGCAGTTGCTTGAGGACATGCAACATTTTGGTGGGGAAGACTGTAACATTCCAAATTTTTCATAAGATAGTTGGAATATTAGAGTTCTTAATTTTATTAATTAAGTAAATAAGAGGGTGGGGGGACCCACAAACAACATATATTAATAAAATCCACTTTTGATTTATGAATGTTAAAATTTCAGATCTAGATCTACATTATGGTGTAGTGGAGCAACTACTTAAATGAAGGAAGAGTGGAGATCATGGATCATTGATGTAAAATCATGAGGATCTTGGAGGAGGTCAACTGAGATCATGGTGCATTAAAATTAAGATCATAAAGAACTTATGATGATATAGTGGAGGAAGTGGTGCATCTAATGCACACATCATGGAGAGAGTGAGAATTAAATGCAGACATAATGGAGATCATGGAGAGACAACGTAGTCTTCATGGAGGCTAGTGGCCACATGTACAACGCAGTTATGAGGTGGGCCAGGGATATGGAAGGCTCATAATCTATATAAGGAAGATTAAGGCACAATAGAAGGCATGATTTGTATTATTATATTTATGATCTGTTTAGATATAGATCTGTCAGTTGACATTTCTATGCACACTTATGTTGTTTAGCTAAGTTTGCAGTGTTTTTTACATAGGGTGTTTCCAAGAGTAAATCCCACCCTTACCCACGGGGAACTTTGAGTGCCTAATCTAGGAAGGTTTCTATTGAGCTCCATTCATCATGAGGCATTGGTGCCACATTCAACCACACTCATATGCACTTCTAGCTACATGAATAACACAATTCCTGCCCAAGGGTTTGAGAGGTGGTGGTTATTTCTAGCACTTTAGCTATGAAAGCGATGGAGGATTCATCCTTTCAACTTTTTCTTCATGTTCATCCTTCCACAAGTAGTATATCTATATCCAGAATTCAAGCCATTGTATTCTACCTCCATGCAACAGTAATCCCATCAAGGATTGCATACTCCAATCCTGGAGATCTATTGGAGGAAGGAATTTTCCAATATTTCAGCTGGAAATCCTATGAGGGTCCTTCTCCTCACCTTGTATTCATTATTTCCATAATTTTTTAGCTGATTTTCCATATCCAGCGATAGGCTATTGAGCCTCCCTCTCTAACAGTGTAGTTTTCTGAAGCTGTTGAGTGATCAACAACCATATCTAGTGGAGGATATTGGAGGAGCTATATTTTGAGCTTTTAGCCCAAGCATCTATTGAAGGGATCAACCCTTCCAGCATAGACCTAATTCTAAATCATATTGCAGCCATATTTTTTTTAGATCTTTCTACAGATCTTCATACCTAGCAGTTATATGTGTAATCCCTAGGAGGGTGATTTTCTTAGATTGATAGATCTGGAAAATCCTTTCTGGGTTATCTTGGGTATCCATCATAGAGACCAGATCTAATGTTTCATCATCACCAGAGCTCCAGAACTACTAGATCTACATTTCCATATTTTCAAGTAGTTGTTGCCCCATCATTTCCAATAGGGACAACGATGTTTTCCTTCTAACAGTTACACTATCCCTCTAATGGGAGAATTTTAAGGTCATTCTAGGCCATCTCTTTCGTTTGAATGTCTCATATTTTGAGCAATGTTCTACTTGATATCCACCACCTATATAATAAAATGGCTCAGCTATTTTTGTCTATTTGATTATGTATTTAGATTATCTATTTACATTGCTCCAGTTCTTATATTGTGTTTTAGTATTACTATATTCTCCTTTTTGGTATATTACACCAAACCACCAAGACATGTTTACGAGTTATGAAGCTATAGCCATTCCTTCGGCGAGGCTTGATTTTCCATGGATTTTGCTTAAAACAACTATTTTTTCTTGTTTTTTTACTTTGAATACTTTTTCATATCAAGTAGGTGAATAAGATGGGAGTTAATATATTGATATATTTTAGAGATTCTGAGCTTGTAGTTCAACAAGTTCACAACAGATACCATACCAAACATCCTCGTATGAGATCTTATAGAAATAGATATTGGGATCTCATCCATAATTTCTTTAATGCTTTCTATATCATTTCACTTTCTTGTGGTTAACAATGAAGACACACTTGCAACATCAACCAAAGGATTTTTGATCACTTTCAAGCGATCAATAATCCCTTCCTTCACCATGTCAACGTGTTTTCGTATGCTTGATTAGTTCTTGCATTTATTAATTTTAGTACCATGATCTAGTTTTGGTTGACACCTAGAGCATTGAAATAAATCAAATAGCATGTATGATTGACATCTCTAGCCCATTATTTCAATTGTAGATCAGTGGTTTTAATTCATTCCTTGTTTATTTTGTAAATTACAAGAACCAACACATAATTGCATCGTTTTTTAGTCTCCGTTCACAGGAATTATATACTTGTACAACATTCACATGTCTTTTAATTTTTTGGTGCTTTGTTTACACTGTATTAGCTCTCCACTACACACTCTCTATACAAATGATAGGTGGTATATATAGCCCCTTTTATGTTATATTTATGATAAAAAAACTCATCCTTGAGCACCGATTACACTATGTATTAGCTTAGTGCCCCACATTCTCTATTGAAAGGGTTGTGGGTACCTACAACCCATTATATGTTATATTTGACTTTCCAAATCCATACACTCACAAAAAACTCATCAATGAACACTAAATTACACCTACAACCGTACTTTGATGGTTCAACCCAACATATCCTAAAATGTATTCACTAAGGTATTCCCCATGCCTGTGTATTTTTTCAATCTTGGACAACCATTCACATATGAAAAAGCACACACACATATATGGCGTTGATAATTGGGAAGAAATAAAACCAAGAGAGTTTTAATGCTCATGCTTGGTCTGGAATGTACAATGCAATGGAAAATCAGTGATAGATGAGATATTAGTGAGAAGCTCCAGTGTAAGACCTTAGATGGATACTTCATGCATCCTTTAATAATATAATATATAATTTATTTCTCATGGAAATACCACTGAATGAAGGTAAAAATTTCCCACCCCTAATATATATTTGCACTGGACTACCACGGTTATTTGATCTGGGACCAATCAGTCATCTATCATCTTTCTCATCATTGCCAACGTCTTTGTGTCCATCTATACTGACACTATACTCTATTCATGCTTCTTAATAAATCAATATATTATAGGCTATCCATAGAGAAACTCAAAAAATAGGAAAAAAACAAGTCATTGACAGATTCCTCACTTGTCTTTACACAATATAGAGATTCCATGATCCTGAATATTTATCTTGTAGAAATTATCCGAAATTGAAATTTTATTGTCTAAAGCTAATGAGAGAAATATTTTAGCTTTAAGAGGAATTTCTATGTTTCAAACTAAGTTCCACCATCGGGATTTTTCCCTCATCTTTCCTTCTTCCATATTTACCACGTATGACCCCTCATTTTTTGACCACTTAAATTAGCTCATCTTGTTCAAAAAGTTTAATGGACCTATAATTTAATTTATGGTTCCTTTCCTCAAATTTTTCTCCTTGCCAATTCAAATCCCATGCTAAATTCAAGTCATGGGATCAAAAATTCATGCCATCATTTATTGCCACAAAATATCCTGAAGAGATGGAAATCTCTTATTATCTCCTTACACAATTTGAACTTTACTTTACAAATAATGTAGGGTTATTCCACTATTTTTACCTTGTTCCTTTGAATCAAAAAAATCTACCTACCTTCGAGTCTATAATTGGGCTTCTAAGTAATATATTTTTTTCTATTGTCTATGCTTGTCATGTCCTACCTCTCTATGCTACGGAATATTGTTTTGAAGTCTTGAAATCTAATACTTTTGAATTTATATTTAACAAGGGTTACTAATTATTACCGAAATGTTGATAAGTTGATACACAATTCTGCAGTATCAACTTAATTTCTCAATACACAATACTTTTGAATTTATATTTAACAAGGGTTACTAATTATTCGAATATCTCATATCATTGTGCAATTTCGGTAATTTCGGATCAGTCCTATACTTCGTGTAATTTACTCTTGACCTTCCTAAAGTGACTATGATCCAAAATAGGGAGCCTTTATCACCACTATACTCCTTCTTTTCTTCGTTGAGTAGACCTATCTCCTTGTTGTAATAAACTACTGACTTATCCCCTCTTTTTTCTTCAGACTGATCCAAAATTATATGAGATATTCGAGTTGTTCATCTGTGATTTCTATGAATTCTACTAGGGTATATATATTGGTTTGCCACTATTTCGTAGCCAACATGACCCAGTGAATAGTTGTGTCATATTTCAGTGAGCGTACATGATATAAACCGACTTCTACAATGAGTATATACATTATATTTTGAGCTGACTTGGGGAGTGTCTGACATGGTCTTGGAGGCATACAATTACATAAGTGAATGAACTTTACAAGTGTAAAAACACTTCATATACATGACTCTAAATTATACATTTATGAAAATATGAAAAATCCCTAAAATACATCAAGAAGAATTCCTTTACGTCTAATAAAAAATCATTTCTCAAGAAACCCGTGAAGCAAGATTTACAAAAATATATTTTATCATATTTATTTTCTTCATTAGATAAAATCATAATTACTAGTGATTATGAATACCAAACCTAGTTACACTTTCCAACACTCTCCCTTAACTAGGGAGGTATTGATAATGGTACATGGTTGCTTTCAATCTGAAGAATCTCATAAGAATAATCGAAATGGTAATCACACCTATATAATATCATATCAACCAGCATTGTCATTGTGTAAGGCCTTGACTAACAGATCCATCTCTCAACCCAGGTACCTAATCCACTCGGGTGTTCACAAAGTATTACCTTACTATACTCTTCTTATATTGGGTAGCTAATCCTCAAATAATATCATTCCGCAACTACTCTTACCTTGAATTCCCTATCACATTCTCAAATATTATCGAATGCCATATGATTAACCAATCCTCCATTATTTTTTCCCAAGTGAAGACTAGAATGATGTGTATATATCTCCCTCTTAACTAGGAAGGATATATTCCATAAATGAATGTACTCATTCCTATACAAGGAAGGTACCTAAGCTCATTCTTAGTAATTACCAAGTTTCTTCCAGCTAAGAAACTTAGCACGAGACTCCCTCTTAACTAGGGACGTGCAACAGCAATGGTGAGACACCCAACTGCTCATGAAGAATTTATCCCTTCGATGTCATGAATTTATTAAATGTGGAGGAGTATTTAACTTTGGGATATTCTCATAGGGCACATATCATCCATCACTTTCATCCATGAGTCGTTTCATTTACCAGAAAGTAATTCATCAGTCTTTCTCATCTGGTCTACCTTCATGCCATGTTGCTTTCCTTCAAACCATATTTCTTCAAGGATGTCTCATCCTTCCATATGGTTATCATATGTGGAACTCATGTACTTCCCTTTGGAAGCCCTGCATATACCTATCCAGATATACATATACATCTGAAATTTTAAATCAAAATTTACCTGAGTGATGATATTTCAGCATGACATCTTCTTGTAGGCATCGACATCCTTCACACAAGTTGACACATCTCCTAAGTATATGTATTTTCAAGAGTCTTCATCTTTAGCAGACTTCTATTAGAGTCTGCATATCTTCCTATAATATTTCCTAGTAAAGTCTTGTTTGCTTCAGGAAGATAATTGACTCTTATCATGGTTGCATTTCATGGTCTTCTTTTCTTACACTGTTTTACTCCATTCCCATGAACTTCTAGCATGCAGTTCCTTTCTTGTATACAACCACCTCATATGAGGACATATTATGTTCCTTCCATTGGTTGTTGATCATGCCTATTGGAAACATGTGTATCTGGGAGACTCTTATATCTTGTAAAATAATTTTGTGACTTTCATGGCTATGTCATGAGATTGTTTCTACTATAAAATGAAAACTGAGTTTATCCTTCACTGATTTAGTTTTGAGAGAGCTGAGCTTGTCAGATAGGGCCCAATCCATTGGCCTCACCTTCTCTTGTGTATTTATGTTTACTTTACAAGCCATTGTAACTATATTATTTCATGTGTTGTAGTTAGTTTTCTTACATTTCATTTTGTTGTGGTTAGTTTCCTTCCATTTCATTTTGTTTGTAGGTTCTTTTAGCTCATGGTATAGTAGCGTATAAAACTCCAAAGTTTTGTTTCAAAGCCTCCCTCTCTCACCTCTTTCATTTTAGCTTGAGGCAGGTAGATATCCACCACAAACACAAAATTTATTTCAGTTTATGATTTATTTGATAGGATATATATGTTGATGTATTTAGCATGAACATGTTATGAATGTTGAGTTAGGTTTCTGGTTCAATTGCATAGGTAGGTTTTCTTATTAAATTGAACTAATCTTTTCCACCATTTTCATCATAGATTTGTCAATGTTAACTGCATGAAGATGTATTTTTTTTGCAGGCTTGAGTAGAGAAGCAGGGGAGGTCTCTAGAAGAATCCCTAGCTTTAGTTTCAACCCTCCACCACCCTAATTTCGACAAAATCACCTTCAACCACATTTTTTGAGATCTTCACCACAATATCGAGAGCTACCCTAGAAGTTCAAGACAGGCTTTCAAAGAAGCTATGATCTTCGACAAGGGGTTGGCCACCTTCCATCCATATCATTACACCTTCATCCCACCTTTCTTATCTGTTTCCTCGTAATTTATGGCCTCAAACTACCCTCGGCGAGTTTTTTGTAGTGTTTCAGGACATCCTATAGCACTACAAGAAATGCTGTAGTAGATCTTGTAGCATCTCCAATCAAAAAATTCTTCAGCCCAAAAACCATCTCTCATCACACCTAGACCTGATACAACCTCCTAGACACCTTCAACTTTGAATCCATGATTCCAATACCTTCTTAAGCCACCTCAATGTCTCCTTCTTTTGCTGCAAAACATAGTATTGACAAGCTTATCTAGCTCAAGAATAGAGGCATTGTTAAAACATAGTATTCAAGCATGAATTAGTTAGAGGTTAATTATCCATTTGACCCGGCAATGTGTTATTAGATCAGTTTCCCTTTCTGGAAGTTTAATTCATTAATTTACTTTATGAATGCCACTTAGTTTAACTCTATTTATTTCTTTAGAATTATTGTGGATTTCCTTTCCTACAAATTTCTAGGTGTGTCCTTATGCTTTAGTCTAGTTTCTTTCTTGCTGATAGAGTAATGGCCTTGAGTCATTTATAGTCTTAGGTTTCATTCAGAAGTGTGACAGACTTCATCCCCTAGAAGTAGCCATAGCAGTAGCAATCCTTCATGGGACTAAGAAGAGTATGACATGAGTGGAATTCATATGTTGTCTATATAAAACTATCACCTCCAAGTTTGTATGAACCCCGGGTTGATAAAGTAAAGTAGAATTTCCTCTGGGAGTTGCGGCACTCTTGGTGCAATACCAGGTCTCACCACTTTTGGCATCATTTCTAAGGAAGTGTCTAAGTAGATGCTTTGATTATGTTTCAACATTATTTCTTGCTTTTATTTCACATTCAGTTACAAAATATTGAAAAATAAAAAAAAACAATTTGACTTTCATGCCTTGTAGGAGTAGGGGTAATGAAAGAAAAGTTTTAATGAAAAATCCCACATCCCGATATAGTTTATGGGCCTCTAAATTAGACATAAATTAAGACCCATATAACCTTTCTTAGACTCATCTACCTTCCATATGCACATGGAAATATATATTAAATCTCTCCTTCTACACTTAATAATGATTTCTTAGGCTTTAATATTTTCTTAGGAAGGTTTAAAGGTAATTGCATATTTGTGCCTAATATTAGTTATTTTTGTAGAATATTGTGAGAATATTTGGCATATTATGCAGATTTGGAGAAGGAGATAATCTAGGGACTTTCTCCCTGCCACTGGAATATCAAGAGTGAAGAATATCAGGAAATTAGGGACAAATCTTGGAGATATTCAAGGGGTTTTTCCACCCTCAAAGGAAACTAGATGATCCTCATGATATCCCCTCTAGCAATTTGAATTCCAGAGGCAGCTAAGAAAATTAATAGAAAGTGCACTGAAGCCATACTTCACTTGGAGTCTCCAGCAATTTGAGTTCCAGAGGCAGCCAAGCAACTCAAAGAGGAGGGCACTCAATCTCTATTTACTTGGAGTCAAGTGGACTCAATCACCCCAAATATTATCTCCAGCAATTTGAGTTCCAGAGGCAGCCAATCAACTCAAACAGGAGAGCACTCAATATTTGTTTATTTGGAGTCAAGTGGACCTAATCAGTATTTTCTAGGGAGTTGTTGGTAGCTTCCGTGTAGAATAAATAGAGCAGAGCTACAGCTAAAAAAGGAGGCATCGATTCTTTGATTCCATTTTTGGGAATTTTGTTGCAAGCTATTAAGCTTTTTATTGTACTCAATGATTAGAATTTAAGAAATGTAAGAAGGCTCTTTTCTTCCTGAAATGAGTAGAGAGACTCCATTTTACTGATTTAGTTCTAGAGAGCTTGGCTCGTGGGTTAGGGCCCAACCCATGTGCCTCGGATTCTCTGTCGTTGTCATGCTTTCCTTTATGTTATTTAGATATTTTTATTTATGATATTTTCATTGCTATTATAGCTACTACTATAGATTTAATCCACTTATCTGTGTTGTATAATAGATGATAAACTCTATAAAACTTTGATGTAGTCTTCCCCTCTCATCTCTGTCAATAGAATTCAAGCGGGCTTGACGTTCCCACAGGAAAAAAAATGCTTTATGTTCATTGTTTTTATCATGTCTTTTGTCTATCTTTTTTGTGCATAAATTTGTAGGTTTTTTTGCAGGAATAAGCATCAAAATACATAGGAAGATCATCAAGCCATCCCACTTCCTTTCCCTGCTCTATTTTAATGCCTGAGCATTGCTTTTGTGCCTCCATTTCCCTCCTTTTTCTCTTATTTGAAACTGCCGCCCCTTTTCATTCCCAAAACGCTTGGAAAGCATTAGAATTAGACCTCTTCCCTTTCTCCTCCAAACTCCCACTTTCCGTACCTTGCTCCATCACAAATTGCAAATCACTTGTGATCTTTGTTAACTCTCTCTCATTCCAAGCCCAAATGCGATATCCCTTTCAACTTCCCTTTGCTGCTCTTTTATTAAAAACAATCAAAAACATTAAAAACCTCATTTTTTCCCTTTAGAATTACCATCACTCCTTTTTTCAATCATATTTCCCATTTGGTCCTTGTTAACAACTTTCGCTTCCAGACCCTGATTCTAATATTCCTTTTTCGCTCCTTTCTCCTTCACTCCTCATTTCTATGTCAAAAACCTTTGAAAGAAACTTACTCTGCCTTTGTCTGAAAATCCCTTTACTTTATCGCACTTTTCAATTCTTGTAGGCCTTCGTTAACACTTATCGCTCCTTTATACTAATTGTGATATTATTAAAGTGATCTACCACTTCTCCTACCACCACCTTTTCACATTCCACAATCATCACATTTCACATTTCGCAATTCTAGCCTTATCGCAATTCTTGCATTTCACATTATCACATTTCGACCCTGGACATCACTTACTACCTTCCGCCCTAAACCTCGATTGTGAAATACCGCAATCTCACCACAACATCGCAATCGAATTTCACATCACATTTAGTATTGCATTTCCCACTTCGCATTTCCTCTCGACTACACTCTCGCTTCTCCTCCAGCCTTGCAACATTGCAATATTGCGATATCACATATATATCGATATCATATATCACACTTCCAACCCTCCATCACAAATCTTCCATTACTCTTTCCAAAGCCTCCCACTCTAAAGCATTTTTGCGATATTATGCACTTTACTAAATTCCAAACACCTTTTTCACTCCTCTAAGCCTTGTTTCATGTGTTTAAGCCTTCTATGAGCACCTTTAGCCATTTTCCTCCAAACTGCAATAAAGACTTTTTCGGTTAGAATTAGATCATAAATAGTTGCATGGTTAGAAGCATGGTAGATAGATCATAGGATAAGTAGATTTTGTTTATCCATTTGTCAAACTCAATGCAATTTAGTTTAGTTTCTTTTCTGTCATTTCCTTTCTGCAATTTAGTTTAGTTCCCTTCCTATCATTTATTTTCAGCAATTCAATTTAATTTCATTTTTGTCATTTCCTTTCCGCAACTTAGTTTAGTTTCATTGAAGCATGACAGACTTCAATGAGAACCCTTAGAAATAGCACCCTTTCATAAAGCATAAGATGATGACATGAACATAATGAATCTGTTGTGTATATAACACTATCACCTCCAAGTTTATACGAACCCTGGATTGATAATGTAAAGTAGGGAAACTCATGGGAGTTGCAGCACTCTTGGTGCAATATGAGGGCTCACGACTTTTTGGCGCAATTTCTGGGGAGGTGTCTAGTAGATGCTTTGATTTTTTTTTTAGAATTATTTTATGCTTTCCTCTATTTTCATGCCATTTCAGAAATATTAAAAAAAAATACAAAAAGATTTGATTTCATGCCTCATAGTAGTAGGGATAATAAGATAAAAATAAATAAAAAAATTCATAAAATTAAAAAATAAAAAAAAAATAAAAAATAAAAAATAAAAAATAAAAAATAAAAAATAAAATAAAAAATATTCTCCAATACCAAACCCCCCACTTGACCACGTGGTGAAGTAAGAACCACATCACCATACACTTTTGAAGGTAGAAGAGATGGATGGATATGTTGACAATGAAGAAGATCTTATTGGGTTTCCCATTCAAGATATGGACATTAGTGTACATATGAAGAACATCCCTCCATCTTTCCTTCCCAACTCATGGTATCAGGAAAAACGATCTTAAAACATTTCTCTTTGAATTTGAGATACTTTGTAGGTCTTATGAATACTTATCACACACTCAAAAACTAAGATTGTTTCCTACAACATTGAAGGATAGAGCTCTTAAATGGTTCATCAGTCTAGGTACTAATTCAATAAGATCATGGAATGATATGCAAAATATATTTCTTGAAAAATACAAAGATCGTGATCTTAGAGAAGAAAATTTTATAATGAACGAAGAAGAAGATGAGAGCCTTGAGGATATAATAGATAGGTTCATGTATAATGTTAATAGGGAAAATTTGCATCCTTTAGGATTTGACACACTAAAAACCCTCTTACTTAGAACAATTAGGGATGAGTGGATTGATCTCCTTAATCTCATGAGTAGAGGATATGTATACCCATTTTCATTTGAAGAAAATTGTGAAACATGGAAGCACATATCAAGAGGAAGGGAAAGAGTACGCAAGTCAGCATCGGCATTGGTAAGCCAAGATGAACTTGGAAATTCGCTTGATAAATTTAAAACAGAAATTCTGAGCAATATAAGTGAACAAATAGAAATGTTAAGAATGAAAAATGAGAAAAAGAAGACGTTGATATTTTTGTTATCCATGCAGAATCTTATGCTACTAAATGATGTTCATCATTCCCCAAGTTTAAATAATTTTACCAAGAAGACAATGGAGCAAGACAATCACCAAATAAGTTATGTTATATAGCTCCAAGGATACCCTAGCAGCCTAGTCAACTGGATATGATGCAAGGACCCACTTCACAATTTCAAGCTTATCCACATCCATCTAAAACTAATTGGGACACACTCCTTACTTGGAAACCTTGGCCATCTCAACCCCAAACCCAATATTTGAAACATGGTTGGTAAGGTCCTTATTGGGAAAATACTCAACATTCTCAATATTTCCCTTAATATCCTACATACCCAACTCCATGCTATCCCTACCATCCACCTCCACAACAACCACAGCCTCAACTACATCCATCTCATATATCCACGCCAACTCAACTACTTGTACCACCATTTCCAAACCCACACAATGAAGTATCTCGGCCCACTTAATATGTTTAGGTACAACACTACCAAACATATCCTCTTGATCTAAATGGTATACATCTTAGTTCACGAAAGGTATTGTAACGAAGAGATTTTCTTAATGCCACTAAAGGAAAACTCAAGAAGAAAAAGATCCAAATGAGGAGATCAAAAGATGGAGGGATACACTTGATGAAGAGAAAAAATTGGAATCAGATGTTGAGAAAGTTCCCTCATGTTTACCATCGTTTCCTCCATGTGTTCAAGAGAAAAATCACCAAAAGTAGGAATATTTGACTTTTGTAATAGAATAGGACATCCAAGGTGATCCAACTTAGCAAGTGAACTAGGGGCATCACAACTATATTGACATATGGCTCCAAATAGTGATTAAGTGGCAGAAAAAGACTCTTCTCCAATAGTACTTGATACAATCCCAGTCAAAGTAATTCATCTCGCATATTCAGGTACATGTAAAAGCATGTATTCCAAGTGTGCACATGATTTTATCTATCATATTGATGTGTACATGGCTCCATTGGAAGTATTCATATACTTGAATTAAATTTTTTTTTTTTTTCAAGCAGAGTAGGAAAGTGAAAAAGAATAAAAAAAGAGAAAAAGGTAAAGAATAAAATCTCAGGTGAAAACCACTTGTCAGGCATCTGAGATTGGCCCACTAGTTGAAAACCTCCATGAGGCGGTCATTGGGTTGGTAAAATATGAGATAAATAAAAGATCCTAGTTGAAAACCTCCTTTGAGGCACCTAGGAAAACCTACTAGTGGAGAACCTCAAAGAGGTAGAGAGTAGGCCTTATAAAAAAATTGCATTTCTCCATGTATCTCTCTCTAATGAATGTAGGTGCTCCCCAACCTTTGCAAGCCAAAAAAAATCAATTTGGCACAAAAATAAAATTAGGTCAACAACTTGGTTAAAGGTAGTAAAACTTGGACTTCCTCCTCCTATGTTCAGAAGCTCCAAAATGACCTCAAGAATATTATCACATGCAGCTTCATAACCACCGAAGATAGCTTCAACATCCATATCAGTAGCTTCAATATCACCTGTAAAAATAAATAAATGGTAAGGCTCAGGTATGCAATCATCTAACCCTTTCTTCAAATCTATTTTAGCTTAATAATACATTAAAAAGTGTGAGAAGGAAAGTTTTTTTTTTATAGCCAAAAGCAGTAGCAGAGCAACCTCAGCCTTATCTAGCAACTAGCCTCACATTTTCTAGCAAGAAAAGGACCAAGACAAAAGTAAAAAGGACTTGAGAAAGTGGGCAGAAAGAAGTTCATTGTAATAGAAGACAAGGAGTGATAAGGGATAACGAAGGGTGAACAGAGTTACCCGAAAAAAAAAAAAAACTTCTGAGTTTAATTTGCATGCAATAAAAAAATATATAAAAAAAAAGAGAGAAAAAAAAAATATATATCAAATAAAAGGTGGATCCACCATCTCTTCACATGCAAAACATATTTGATTAAGTCATATGAGGACTTCCATTAAGCACCTACAAGAAGAAATGCAAGAAAAATAGCAATAAGATTAGCAGGAGGAGCAACACATGGGCCAATAAACAGAAAATTAAATAAGCCAACATGCAGGAAAAGCCATAAGGCAGGGAGGATGAATAGGTTGCTTAGAGGATGAGAAATAGTTTCAGTAGGGGGGTGATGATGGGCCTCTAAATCAGACATAAAATAAGGCCAATCTAACCTTTCTTAAGCCCATATACCTTCCTTATGCACATGAATATATATATTAAATCTCTCCTTCTGCACTTAATAATGTTTTATTATGCTTCAATATTTTCTTAGGAAGGTTTAAAGGTAATTGAATATTTGTTCCTAATATTTGTTATTTTTGTAGAATATTGTGAGAATATTTGGCAGATTATGAAGATTTGGAGAAGGACATGATTTAGGGACTTGCTCGCTACCACTAAAAGATCAATATCGGAGAATAAATTAGCACAATATCAAGAAATTAGGGAGAAATATTGGAGAGATTAAAGGGGGTTTTCCACCCTCCTTAACTCGCAAAGGTAGCCAAAGGATCCTCATGAGATCCCTTCCAGCAATCCAAATTCCAGAGGTAGCCAAGCAACTCAAGACCAATTGCACTCAAGCCATACTTCACTTGGAGTCAAGTGGACTCATTACCTAATTTTTAGGGAGTTGTTGATATATGCCCTTAAAGATAAATAAAGATAATAAAGATCTAATTAGATTCGATTCTTCCATTCCATTCTGGTCCATTCGATCCAGTCCATTCCATTGCATTTTCATTCCATTCCATCCCATGTCATTCATTTTCCATTCTATTAGGCTTTTCTTGTTTAAGACCTTCAGGAGGTAATAATATTTAATTTTTAATGCAATGAGTAGAAATACTCCATTTTACTCATTTAATTCTAGATATATGGGCTCATGGGTTAGGGCCCAACACATGTTCCTCAGCTTCTCGATCATTGTCATCATTTCCTTTCTGTTATTTAGCTAGTTTTATTTATTATATGTTCATTGTTGTTATAGTTTGCTGTTGTAGATTTAATATGCTTATCTGTGCTGTAAAATAGTTGATGAAATCCATAAACCTGTGAGGTAGCCTTCCCCTCTTATCTCTGTCGATAGAGCTCAAGGAGTGTAGACCTTTGTACAAACCAAAAAAACTTTCTAGGTTATGATTCTTTGTTTCTAGGATTGGGCTAGAATTTTTTTTTGTCTTTGGCATGCACTGTCCATCTTTCTTGCATAACTTGATAGTTTAATTGCAGGCAAACATAGTTACGAAGAAGCTCATTGGCACCTTCCTGATTCATTTTCCATCTCTTTCTTCATATATTTCTTCACAGCCTAAATACTATTGTTACACCTCCATTCCCATCCTTTCTCTTCTTATCAGCTGTCACACCTTTTTTTTTAATCACAAAACACTTCAAAATGCTGAAAGTTTGACCTCCGCACTCACTCTTTGAACATTGTGCTACCGTACATTTCAATCACACTGCACAACCTTTTTTCATTTTTCCCTGAATGCTTACTGCAATCCCTTTATGCTATTTCACTTCACATCTCACATGACCCCTTCCTTTTCCTTTGTCGTTCTTCAAAATCTCAACGATTTTCCCTTTTCACCTCACCTTTACCTTTTTAATGCAAAAACGCTTGAAAATAATTAAAATTCAATCCCTGCCTTTTCTCCTTGGTTCTCCTGCTACTGTACTTCACAAATCACTAATCACATTTCTTATTTCATTCATGTTAACACTTACCTCTCGTTTTCATCGATTGCGATAATTGCTTCGTACCCCACCACATCGCAGTCGAAAATTTCAATGTTTCCCTTTTTCCTTTAACACTTACCACTCTCGTCTATCGATTGTGATATTGTGATCATGCTACACCATCGGTACCACTGCCATGTCATCCATTTCACGATCACATCTCGCAGATTTTACCTTTTCACAAATTGTACTTCGCATTTTGCTCCCGCTCCAGAACAACATTTCCACTATCCCTTTAATTTTGCAATATTGCGATTGTGATATCGCATATCACAATTTTTTCCTCCATCGCATCCCTGCCATTGCAATTTTCAATTCATTCCTCTCGATATCCCTTTTCGGTGCTATAATAAGGTTTTATAAGGTTTAAACCCACCTTTTCACTTCTAAGCCTTGTTTCATGCGTTAAGCCCTCCATTAGCACCTTTAGCCCGTTTTCCCCCAAACTGCAAGCACAGTTATTCAAATTATATTTTGGTCATGAATAGATTCATAGATAGGAGCATGATAGATATATTAGGGTGTGTTTAGCCAATTGGAAAAGTTAATTATGGTTTAAATTAGTTTCCTTTATGCAACTTAAATTAGTTTCCTTTCTATCATTTCTTTTCAACAATTTAGATTATTTCCCTTTCTGTCATTTATTTTCAATGATTTAATTTAGTTTCATTTGGTCATTTCCTTTCTAAAATTTAGTTTATTTTCATTGAAGTATGACAAACTTCACTGAGAAAAATTAGAAATAACACCCTTTCGTAGAGCGAAAGAGGATGACATGAACATAATGCATCCATTGTGTATATAGCACCGTCACCTCCAATTTTGTACAAACCACGGGTTGATAAAGTAAATTAGGGTAGCCCCTAGAGTTGTAGCACTCCTGGTACAATACTAGGGCTTACCAACAGTCTCCCTTCACTCTTCTTCACTGACTTTAAGGTTGAACACACCATAGGTGAGTCTCTTGAAAACTTTGAAGAACCTATTGGAGAAGAAGAAGAACTTTCTTCACTTTAAGAACATGCTTCACCAATCCAAGCCATGGATGAGGCTAGGACCCAAGGTGTCTTTCCCATTATAGAAATAGATGGGGAAAATAGGATGAAGAAAATCAGTCCCTCAACCCTTCCACATTTCCATGGACTTACCTCCGAGGATCTTGACACCTTCAAATTTTTTGTTCTGTGCGGGACCTATGACTATGCTTCATATGACCAAAAGTTGAAATTGTTCCCATCCACCCTCAAGGATGAAACATTCCACTGGTTCATTGGTTTTCCTAGAAACAACATCAATACTTGGGAACAAATGCAATAATCCTTTAACAATAAATACAGGGGATACTGTAGATCCAAAGAAACTAAGGAGGATATTTTTAGGATGACTCTAAGACTTGATGAATCCCTAGAGGACTATGAATAAATATTCCAACTTAACTACAAAATAGCTAACTTCACCCTTTATCCTGGATCACTTAAGATGGTGATTCTTCGAGGGATCGGGGAGGAGGTGATAGAAACCGTTAATATGCTATCAGGTAGATATCTACAACTGTCTTATGAGGACATCAAAATTGTCTCTAGGAATCACTCTAGGGCTGCTAGGAAGAAAGAGAGAACTATAAAAATAATGAGAAACATCCCTTCCTCTTCCACCTCCATCAAGCATGAGATTGAAAATATGTTGAAGGAATTCAAAAGTGAGATGTTCCACACTTTTTTTTTTCTTCTGCAAATGGATACAATGTATATCAAGAGGCATCAAGAGGAAGTAAGAGGAAGTATAAAGGGCCTTGGCTCTCTTCTACCCTAAATGTACTATAAAATACCCTTGGAACTAATTTGAACTAAATGGCATAGAGGTTTTCTTATTCTTTGAAGAGAACGATGCCACGGAAAAGTCTCCTTGCTTCCCTGCACCTAACGCTTTATATCAGGGTGGGGAAGTAGGACCAAAGAAACTTTGTTTCATAAATCATAGAAGGCCTCAAGGCCTTGGTAATATTAGTAGGGTACGCAAGGTGTTCCTTAATCCTATTATCATACAATCCATAATGCACCTATGAAATATCAATACACTTCCACTCCTCCATGATGGGCTATACATCCTACTTGGCCTTACAACCCTCCATATCACCCCTAGCTTATGAACCAACCATTCCAGTAGTATGTTCCTCAACCACCTCGGTGGAGAAAACCATCACAAGGGTGGAGGCCCCAACATAATCAACCACTTGCCTTACTTCCTTCACCCCAACCTCAACCTTATCTCCACCCAAGCTTCTTCATATGCCTGCACAACCCAATCTGAATCTGAAAAAGAAGCAAGCACAACAGGTTTATAGTGGAGAGACATCCTATCTAGATTATGTTGTGAAGATACAAGAGATAAATCTAAGGCGAGGAAGAGTTATCCCGAAAAATCATCCTCCATCTCCACCTGTAGAGGTTGAGGAGGAAAAGGAACAGAGTAACACTCATATCCAACAACCTCCTTTTCCTGATCACTTGACCTACTCTAGTTAGCAAACCCCACAGGAGACTAAACTTCTAGAAGAATTAAAAAATTTTTATGTGAAAATACCCCTTCTCCGAGCCATTAAGGATGTTCCTATCTACAATAGGCTCATAAAAAAAATTTCCTTAAGAAACCTGCGAGAAAGAAGAAAGATACACCCACCATTAATTTAGTAGGATAGTTGTCAGACTTAATGTTGGGAAAGGGTGATCTTTCCAAAGTACGTGGACCCGGGTAGTCCAGTTTTGGATGTACACATAGATGGTGTCATAGTCTGCGATACTTTGATTGATATTAGGGCTGCCATAAATTTAATCACTAAGGAAACCATGCTTAAACTCAAAATCCAAGGGACTTTGAGGAAAACCACAATGGTTTTGAAACTTGCAGACTGGTCCATAGTAGCTCTGGAAGGAATTGTTGAGGAGGTTATGGTTTCAATTGACTCTTGGGAGTACCCTGCAGATTTCTCAGTCCTCTAGCCAAAATCCAAGTTCAATGGATATCCTCTCATTTTAGGAAGACCTTGGTTAGCCACTACCGATGCTTATAGCAAGTGTCAGGATAGAAACATGACTATCAACAATGGGACCTTATATAAACATGTGGTATTATAGCCCCTACCCAACCTTCCAGTGACCATAACCTACCTTTGTAGTTGTAGAATGAAGAAGAATAATATGAAGTATTGATCCAGTTCACTCTGGACACCCTCAGGAAACCAAGAGGGTTATAGGTCAAAGTTCAAAGTGGTCGGATGGATCTCTAACTAGATTTATACCGAAGTGCTCATTGCCATGATTCCAACAGTGTGAACGAATCTCCAATCCAGGCCCGTATGCAGAAGTTGGAGTGAGTCAACGTTTCAGTCAAATTTGGGCAGTCAGCCAGGTTTATGTTTCCCAGAAATTCACCGTCAATTGGAAGGAAACCTAGCACCCCAAAATGGGCAAAATTGTGGCCTCGTTAAATTTCTGAATGACCCTTATTTTTGTTAAAATAAAAAAAGACCATTTTTTTTTAAATAATAGAAAAATAATAAAACAATGAGTGGCGGGCCTTGACCGCCGCCACCCCCACAGAACCATATTACAAATATTAAAATATATATATGGGTTGACGGGCCATGATCCCCACCAAACCCCACGGAGCCAACCATTATACAAATGTTACGACCGTTTCATATATGTTGAAGTGGGTTAGGTCAGGGCTACATGGAGTGAGCCATGCCCACCTCATCTCTATCTATATACCATCGTAACCATATGATATGAAACCATTAACATGGGCCAGTGAGAATCGAACCCACCCGGCCACATAGGCTAGCCTGATTGACGGGCGACCCAACCAACAAACCAACAACCAAATCAAACTACAACACATGCGCTCGACCATCGTAACAATCCAACACGCAGCTCCAAAATTAAATCACACTCTGTTAATTTTAAAATGTGGAGTTTTGAAAATAAAAAACGCAGCAAAAATAATATGAAACAACATGCCAAGATAGATTTTGAAATTGGAACCACCCAAATCTAAATCAACCCGCCAACCATTATGCCAGAGATGCACAATTGGTAAGTCTTCCCATTAAAACCTATAAAACCTCTCTCCAGTCAACCAAAATGGAGGAACTTGGAGGTTGAATGCGTTTTTGAAGAAGCGTCAAAAAGATTGAATGGAGTACAGACCAGTAGATCAATGGAGTGAAACCACGACCCCACAACATGGTGGACCCATGTGTGGGCATGCATTTCAAGGCAAAGAATTTTTGCAGAGAAGATTTCTTGATGCCCGAAAGATTCCATGGGGAGGTAAATTTTCATTTTGTCAGAATGATATGAATTTTATAGTCATTTTAACCAGAATTTTGCAGGGAACATGATGGTAAAGTCATAATGGCCATCTAAGTAGCATATTTTTAGATTCCCTGCATAACAGAATCTTACAGAATCTTGAGGGAATAAAAAATATTCTTTGAGGCCCAACAACTTGCCGGAGTGCATTTTCGACAAAATTTATGTTGATTTTACACCTCTTGAGGAAAAAAACTCAATGGCGATGCCCATTTCGGTAGTAGAAATTCCCATTTCTCAGCCATTTTCCATATGGCTATGACGGTGTGTGATTCTGAAATGTGAAAATTCGACTCTATGCCACTCGACGCCATGATTTCGATGGAACAACGAGATTTAGAAACTGAGCATCCTCTTCTTCAGCCAAATACAGGGGTTGAGGTATATGTAGTTGATTATTTGCCTCTTTATGCGATGATATGTATTATTATTTCTAGATCCTTTCTCGATCTATGTTATAGGATCTTGTTTTGCTTCATGTGAGATTATTTCATGCTGATAGGAGGTCAATTGTGAGTGAGAGTTCTTGTAGCGGAATGTATCGTGTAGGGAAAAGCAACTCATGTTGAGGGCACATCCTTGTATGAAAATCATCCATGTACATATTCCCATTTCTATCACTATATGAAGCAGCCTACCGCATTTTCACACTAGGCTCGGAGACGTAGCCCACACTGAGTGAACTCCGTTATCAATGTCTTGTGATTTATGTTGCTGATGGTTGTCTTGTTTCCTATTCTTTACAATATGCACATTTGTTATTTTATAATCTTTTAAAATGAAATTATAACAACATAATAGAAGTAAAATATCATGGGTAAATCTGGTAGCTTACAGACTTAGATCAATTGGTATCAGAGTGGTCTTATTGTTGATGAAAATTGTGAGCATGAATGGCGATTGAACGTGTAGAAATGGAGGATGTCAAAGACATGCACGAGGCCATGCTCAGGATGTCCAAAATGGTGGACATGTTGTATGAAGTTCATGAAATATGAGAGAAAGAGGAACCAGAAAGCGATGCTTCATCCGCATCTTCTGGTGTATATTTATCGCCCTCACTGTCTTCTCATCATTAAAATTATAAGATAAACCATAGCCTTTGAGTAGATAATGATGAATTGAAAGTGATTCTACAAGAGGATAAAGATGATAAGAAGAGAGTGCAACTTCAGTTTCAAGCCGCAGAGGTAACCCTGGAAGAACTGAAGCACAATGACCAAAGCCTTCAAGCAAAGGATGTTGAATTAAGTAGGCTTCTACAAGAAGAGAAAGAGGATAAGCGAAAACTATAGCTTCAATTAGGAGTCGTGGAAGAGGCCTTGGAGGAGTTGAAGCAAAATAAAGGCTTGAAGCAGCCATCATCACCTATCTATGAATCAGCATCTGAGGTAAACTATGTTTATTTTTCTTCAGCTTCATCTTCACGTGCTATCATTTGTGTGGGAAATGTGGAGATATCCATTACAGTAACTGGCATGAGACTCCTCATCAAGATGGGATACAAAGGAGGAGGACTTGGTGTTAATGGCCAAGGCATGATTTAGCCATTGGAGATTGTGAAAAGACCTTTATAATTAGGTTTTGGATACACAGAAGGATAATGCTCAAAGGTGTCAGAAGCTCCCTGTAATATTCCCAATTTTTCACAAGATAATTGGAATATTAGAGTTCTTAATTTTCATACTTAATTAAGTAAATAAGAGGGTGGAGGGACCCACAAACCCCAAAGATAAATAAAATCCACTTTCAATGTGTGTATGTGGATATTTCAGATCTAGATCTACATAATGGAGTAGTGGAGTAGCTACTTAATGTGAAAGGAGTGGAGATCATGTCTCATTAATGAGAAATATCATGGAGGTTGAAGCATTCAACTAAGATCATGGAAGGAATAAAAGGTAATATCATAGGGAATTCATGATAGGATGATGGAGGAGTAGTGTATTTAATGCACACATGATGGAGAGGGTGATCATTACATTCATACATGATGGAGATCATGGAGAGACAATGAAGTATACATGGAGACCTATGTACACATGTACAATGTGGTCATGAGGTGGGCCAAGGCATTAGAAGGCTCATAATCTATATAAAGAACATGAAGGCACAATAGAAATAGGCTTTTGGATTATTTATTTGTGATCTATTTGGATTTGGATTTGTCATTTGACATTTCTAGCATGCTTATGTTGTTTAGTGAAGTCTGCACTGATGTTTAGCATAGGGTGTTTCCAAGTGGAAATCCCACCATTACCCATGGGGGACTTGTGTGCCTAATCTAGGAAGGTTTTCTATTGAGATACATTCATCATCAAGCATTAGCGACATATTATTCCTACTTTATGCAACCCACTTATCTTCAGAAATAATGCATTTCTGCATCAGGGTTTGAGAGGAGGAGGTTGTCCTTCAATATTTTAGCTGAGGAACCGATAAAGGATTTATCCTATCAAATTGAGCTTCAAGATTAGCCTTCCAACACTTCACATCTGTATGAGGTATCATGCCATCTATTATTCATCTCCCACCAGCAGCATTTCCATCAGGAATTGCGCATTCCATTCCTGTAGATCCAAGGGAGAAGGGCAGTTTCTAGCATTTCAGTTAGTAATCCAGTGGATGACCATTCCTTCACATTGTATGCATTATTTCCATAAATATTGAGCTTCATAGCCATATTTTGCAGAAAGAAACATCCTCCCCTTCCTATTTAGCACAGTTTATCCACTTGTTGTGTTTGTAGTAGCTGCATCTTGAAGGAGGAAGAAGAAGAAGGAATACATCAAGCTTCTAGGTTGGAGATATGAAGGAATGATAAGCACTCGAAGAATAGATCTGATTTTTACTTCAATTCATCCATCTTATATTCAGATCTGGCTTCAAATTTGCATAACCTAGCAGACCAGGGATCAAACCCTAAGGGGGTAAATTTCCAATCCCATAGATCTGAAATTCCTTTTTGGGCTATCTTGGGTTTCCATCATAGAGCCCAGATCTAGAATATTGGCATCATCAGAGCTCCTGAACTCCATATATCTGCATTTCCCTTTTCAACAGTTATATGTACATCATCAACAAAAGGGACAGTGCAATATTTCTTCCCGAGCTCTCCAGTTACACAGTGCTTGATGTAGAATGTTTGCAGGGTCATTCTAGGACACCTCTTTGGCTAGAGTACCTCTATTTATACACTGTTGTAACTATAATCCATCTCCAATGAATAAAATTGCTCACCTATTATCTATATATATGTGTTGATCATAATCTTTATGTACATTTACTATGTTTCAAATATTGTTTTTGTGTATCAATGCATTATTCCATTTTTTGATATTACACTTACAATTCATGGTTGAAACCATTGGGGAAAGAGAATGATGGGAACACTTCACCATCATCCTATGACAATTCATATTGTAGAGAAAGAGTTGAGGCATCCTCTCGTCACCATGATTGCACCAGAGAGAACCGGGAAAGGTATAACAAGGCTAGATATTCTAGTTTTCATTTCGATTACAAGCATGTTGCTAATAATGAACCTAGATCATGGCATCAGAAAAAATGTAGTTTTTGTGGATTACATAACCATGTATTTGCTGAGTGTTCAAAAGTAATGGTAGCACAAAAGAGGATGAGGCGCAAAAGGCCTTCTCTATCGCAGGAAAATAAGAAGGTAAAGTAGGTTTGGAGGAAGAAGAATCATTGCATTCATTGCAACATAAATGGCTATAAAAGAGCCACGTGTTGGAGGCTCCATCTAGAGCAGTGCCTTAAGGACAAAGCATTAGTGTAGGAACTGGTTGAAACATTGGTTCAACAAGAAAATGTGCCACAAAGAGATGACCGATTCAGTCTGATAAATGAGAGATGTTTTTTCTTCTAGGTTTGGCAATGAGTTTGGCCTTAATTTGTAAATCATGTGTTCCAGTTTAAAATGTAAAAGTGATGATGTGTTTTCCATCACTTGTTAAGAAATAGTGATGTTTTAGGCCTTGTATTGATAGTTGGGGTATTGATTCCATTTTATGTAAACTTGACCACCGAGTATGTGTTATAAACTTGTGGCAAGTATGGGATGCTTGGGTCATATATTGGTCACTTAGTTAAGCATGTAATTTTCAAAATCATGTACTACAGGTTTGTAGAGGGTGCAGGTGTCGACTCATCGCTCATGGCTCTAAAGCATAAAGGTGGAGGAGAATGAAGGGTGACCTTTTAGGACACTTGTGGCACAAAAAAGATACAAAGCAACTGCATATTATTTGATGCTTTTGGAGGACCAAAAGCTCCTCATTAGGGAGGATTGATCCAGGTGGCTCTAGACACCCTCATGAGACCAAGAGGGTTGATGATAGGTAAAATTTAGAAGTGGTCGGATGGATATCGAACCAGGTTCATGCTGAAGTGCTCCTCGCCTTGATTCTAATAGTGTAAATGGATCTCCAATCCAAGCCCATATGGAGAAGCTATATTGATTCAAAATTTTGGTCAAAGTTGGGAAGTGGGCCATGTTTAAGTGTCCCACAAATTCACTATCAACTAGCAGGAAACCTAGCACCCGAAAATGGGAAAAATTGTGCCCTTGTTAAATTACCCAAAGACCCTTATTTTCGTTAAAATAAAAAGAGACCAATTTTTTTTGAAATAACAAAAAAAGAATAAAAAAAGGAGTGGAATTCCATGACCCTTGCCACCCCCATTGAACCATATTACAAATATCAATATATATATATATATATATATATATATATATATATATATATATATATATATATATATATGGTTTGGTGGGCCGTGATCCCCACCGAACCCCATGGAGCCAACCATTACACAAATGTTACAACCATCGAATATATTTTGAAGTGGGTCCGGTCAGGGCCATGTGGAGTGGATCCCACCCACCTCATCTCTATCTATATACCACCGTAACCATATGATATGGCACCATTAACATGGGCTGGAAGGAATCAAACCCATCTTACCATGTAGGCTAGTCTGATCCATAGGTGGCCCAACCAAAAAAAAAAAAACCAAATCAATCTACAATACATGTGCTCAACCGACATAACAATACAACACGCACTTCCAAAATAAAATCCTACCGTGTTAAGTTTAAAACATGGAGTTCTGAAAAACAACAAACATAGACAAAATAATTTGAAACAACATTCCAAGCAAGGGTTTCAACTTGGAACCACCTGAATCCAAATCAACCCGCCAACTGTTATGCCAGGCAGGCACAATTGGTAAGTTTTCCCATTAAAACCTAATGGAGGAACTTGAAGGCCGAATGCATTTTTGAAGAAGCTCTGAGCATATTAAAAAAAGGACAGGCCAGCGGACCAACGGAGCGGAACCATAACCCCACAGCAAGGCGGAACCATGTGCGGGCATGCTTTTCGAGGAAGAGAAATTTTGTAGAGAATATTACTTGATGCCTTGAAGATTCCATGGGGAGGTAAATTTTCATTTTGTCATAATGATATGAATTTTACAGCCATTTTAACCATAATTTCACAGGGAACAGGATGGTAAATTTAAAGTGGCCATCTATGCAAAATATTCACAAATTCCCTATAGAATATAATCTTAGGGAATATTGAGGGAATAAAAAAGATTCTATAAGGCCCAAAAAATTGTCGAAGTCCATTTTCGACAAAATTTATGGAAATTTTACACCTCTCAGCGATAGGAACTCAATGGCGATGTCCATTTCAGTAGCATATCTTCCCATTTCTTTACCACTTTCAAGATTGGAGTGACGGTGTCCAATTCTCAAGTGTGGACAATCAATTCTATGCCCCTTGACGCCACAATTTCGATGGTACAACTAGATTCAGCAACTGAGCATCCACTTTTTCAGCCAACTTCATGGGTTGAGGTATATGTATTTGATCATGTGCCTCTTTTTTTTGTGAGATGTATTATGATTTCTATATCCTTTCTTAATCTATGTTGCGGGATCTTGTTTTGCTTCATGTGAGATTATGCCATGTTGATAGGAGGTCAATTAGGAGTGAAAGTTCCTGTAGTGGAATGTATCATGGAGAGATGAGACACTCATGTTGATGACACATTCTTGTATAAACATGATCCATGTACATATTCCCATTTCCAGCACTATATGAAGTGGCCTACCCTATTTTGACACCGAGCCCAGAGACGTAGCCCACACAAGGTGAACTTCATTATCAACATCTCGTGTCTTATGTTGTTGATGGTTTTCTTGTTTCCTCTTCTTTACATTATGCACATGTGTTATTTTATGCTCTTTTAAAATGAAATTATAACAAAATCACAGAAGAAAAATATCATGGGTAAATCGGGTGGCTGACAGACCCAAATCAAGTATACAAAACTACGCCCTATCCCATTTGTACCATAGATGTTGTACTTAGAGGGGGGGAACCTGATGAGGATGAGATCATCAACCACATCATTCAGAGCCAACCCCCCTATGATAATCCACTCGATGACCTGGTCAAAGAGTCTGAAAGCCACCCTTGGATGGAGTTGCACTCAATTGATTCAATCTCTGAAACAACCAAGGTTGTGAAATTGTGCCCATAAAAGTATCTGAAAATTAACTCAACCCTCTCAACAAAAGAATAAGAGTAGTTATGCTATCTCTTGAATGAAAACATTGATGCATTTTATTGGGACTACAAATACATGAAAGGGGTGCATCCATCGGTGTGCGCACATCATATCTACATTTAAGAAGGATGCAAGCCTGTGTGCCAACCCCAAAGGAGGATGAACCCAGCTCTAAAGGACATAGTGAAGGAAGAACTACAAAAATTATTGGATGTAGGTTTCATCTATCCCATATCTGATAGTGAGTGGGAATCTCCTCTTGTCCTAGTCCTGAAGAAGAATGGAAAATCGTGAATTTGTGTTGACTACTAGGAACTAAAGAAAGCCACTAAGAAGGACCATTTCCACTTTCCCTTTACAGATCAAGTCTTGGATGGCATTGTAGGGTAGAAGTTATTTTATTTCTTAGATGGGCTTAGTGGGTATAACCAAATCCAAATTATCCATGAAGACCGGGACAAGACTAATTTCACATGCACCCTAGGGAAACTTCGCTTAAAAATTCCTTCCCTTTAGGTTAAGCAATGCCCCAGCTACTTTCCAAAGAGAAGTCTTGAGCATCTTCTCTGAGCTATTCCATGACTATGTTGAAATCTACATGGATGATTTCACACCTTATGTGGATGACTTCCAAGAATATTTCTCAAAATTGGGAAAGTGATAAGAAGGTGTATCGAGATCCATCTTTCCCTATGTCTGGAAAAGTGTGAATTCTTAAAAAGAGTAGGAGTAGACATGGGCCACTCAATATCATTATCAGGAATCCAGGTAGAACTAAACAAAATAACTATCATAAAAAGGGTGTCTGTTCCTCAAAATCAAAGAGATGTCAGAATTTTCTTAGGTTTGGCTGGCTACTATAGAAGGCTCATTAAATACTTTATCAAATTGGCTTCGTCATTATTTTGATTATTGGCCAAATATTCTAAGTTTTTCTGGACCATTCTCTATCAAGAATATTTTGAGTTCATTAAGTAAAAATTAACTTTTTCCCCAATTCTCCGAGGTCCAAAATGTGCTGTGCCTTTCCACATCAACACAGATGCATTAGAAAAATCTTTGGGGTAAGATTTGGAGTAGTTAGAAGAAAAATTTCCCTATTCCATCTATTTCATTAGAAAAAATTTGTCCAAAGCTTAAATTAGCTATACTGTCATAGAAAAGGAGATTTTAGAGTTTATTAATTCCTTAAAAAAATTTAGAAAGTATATTACAGGTCATCAGACCTCTGTATATACTGACCATACAACCATCAAGTACTTAATGAATAAATCTGATGTTAATTCAAGAATAATTAGATGGTTGTTGTTATTACAAGAGTTTTACCTAGCAATTGTTTATACACCAAGAAAAGAGAATGTTGTTGCAGGTTCCTTATCAAGACTAACTCTACATGTAGATGAGGAAGGGATGGTGGATTATCACCTTTCGGATGAACACCTAATTTCTATCTCAACATTCTCTCCTTGGTTTGCTGACATAGCTAACTACTTGGTTGATGAAAATTTCCCTCCAATCCTTTCATCAAGGGAGAAGAGAAAGATTGTCATGAAAGGCACCCCTTCTAGCTAGATTGGTGGAAACCTTTTCAAGATGGGTCCAGAAAAAATTATTGGAAGATATGTGAGGGAGGAATATGTTTTTGAAATCTCTCGGCATGTCATTATAGTCGTCGTGGAGGCCACTTTGCTGCAAAAAGGACAACCTTCAAGGATTTGCAGGCAGGTTAATATTATCCTACCTTACACTAAGATGGAAAGAGATACACTAGTAGGTGTTAGCAGTGAAAAATAATGGGGATACCTACACCAAAGGATGAAATTCATTTGTACCCTCAAGTGGCTCTAGATCCATTTGAAAAATGGGGCATGTAATTCATTGGACTCATTGATCCACCATCCATATAGAAGTGGTATATCATATTCTGCACTAACTACATGACCAAGTGTGTTAAAAAAAGACCCGTAATGGTAGCAACAAAGGAGAAGGTAGCTGAGTTTGTAAGAGAGAATGTATTCTACAAGTTTGGATACCCCATATAGGTATCCATTAATTAGGGGTGCCAATTTACATCTCATATCATTGATAATATCTTGAGGCAACACAAGATAAATCACAAGACTTCCACTGCCTATCATCCTCAAGAAAATGGTCAGGTGGAAGTGACAAAGAGAGCCTTGGAGAATATCCTCACTAAGGTTGTGAGAAACAAAAAAAAATATTGGGCAGAAAAGTTGGTGTAAGCCACTTGGGCTTACAATACCACTTGGAAGAAAACCACATGGTTTACTCCTTATGATTTAGTATATGGGAAGAAATTTGTGCCTTCCATTGAATTTGAGTGCAACAACTTGAGAATGGCAGCTAAGCTAGACCTAGATATCACAAAGGCCCAACAAGAAAGTGTTGTAGTTAAGTGGTTTGGATGAGTTTAGAATGCAGGCACTCCATCACATAGAGGTAATTCAGCTACAAAGGAAGGTTTGGCATGAAAAACAAATTAAGGAAAAGACATTTCAAGAAGGATATTGGGAACTACTCTTTGACTCAAGGTTCAAGGAATTCAAAGGAAAATTAAATACAAGATGTTTGGGATCTTACCACATGGAAATATGTTATGACAATGGCACTTTTCATATTACAACCATAGCTGAGGACAAGATCCCCCTTCTTGTCAATGGTTACAAGCTCAAAGTGTATAAGAATCCCCTCTATAGGTATGAGTTTATTAAGACCATAAATAGGGAGGTGTATGTCATTGGAAGCTCCATATTTTACAGTACCTCCCCTTCCTATAAAAAATGAAAAAAATAAATAGGCATCGGTGAAAACCTCTCTGAGGCATCAAAGTCCAACTCTTGGGTTGAAAACCTCTATGAGGCAATCTTGGAGAAAAAAAGAGAATAAATAAATAAAATATCCTTAGCTGAAAACCTCTTTGAGGCACCCAAGGGAGGATAATGGGTTGAAAATTTGGAGATGGCCCACCTATCTTAAAAAAAAAAAGGAAAAAGAAAAACAAACAGAAAAAGAGAAATATAAAAATGGAAAAAACACCGATGCACTCATTGATTTCTGTTTGCAGGATGTTGATCAAGAGCTGTTTACACAAAGAGGAGAATTTATCTTCCTCTCTTCTCTCTCTCTTGTTCCTACCCACTCCATAAGAAAACCCAGCATGCATCCATCCACCCATTTATCCCTTCAGGTGACCAAAAATCACATATTTTCGTCTTGACTGTAATTGCTACAAGATGTCCTAGCTGCTACAGGATCATGTGTAGTGCTACAGGAAAGCCTGTACTACTACATGAAAGTCATATGTAAGAAAGGAAGCTCTCTCAACAACATCTAATCTTAAAAAGAAAAATTAAAATCATTTTTTTCCTGTACCTACCACTCCTAAACCTCACTTCACTCCATGCATGATGATTCACTCTCTAAACCCTATTTTTTGCCACTAGCAGCTAGGTCACCTATATATTGACATGGGACATCTGCTAATGTCTCCCCATCACTCCAATCAATCCATAGCTCCATCCATAACCTCCATACACCATTTCTCCTCATTTTTCAGCAACCTGGAACTCCAAAGCAACAGAAAGAAGTTGATCACCTCTTGTAGAAATCCTGTACATGACACAACAAGCCTAAAAAATGAGAAGAAATTGATGTAGATGGCACCAATGACCACCAGAATACTCCGGGAGGATGACCACACCAACAACAACACCTAAGGACCCCCATGATATACCTGCAAGAAGAGCAAGAAAATAAAACTGTTAAGAAAATCACTCAGAAATAAGTTGCTCAATAAGAAAAATGCATAAAAAAAAACACAACAAAGGAAAAAAAAAAATGGCTATCATAAAACTATAGCTCCCTGCATCAAATAATGTCTACAACTCCTCAGAAATAGGTAGGCCTAGGTGTGGCCCTTCACCCTCTCATTATGCATCATGCTTATGAAAATGAATTAATGTCGATAATTAGAGGTTAAAAATGAAAAAATGTGGCTAGTTAACTTGGCCATCCTCGTGAAGCGAAAGTGAATGAAAAGGGAAGTGTACATGCTGCCTAAGTAGTCAAATAATATAAGGGTGATCTCATGAGGACATGGAGGTGACTCTGAGGCAGAAGAGAATTATTAATTGGAGTGGGACCAACATTCCAAAAGAGGAAAATCTGTGTTGAAGTCGAAGTCACCACTCCACTCCAAATTCATTCAAGGTTCCATAAAGGGAAATTTTGGATCATTATTCTCATTCCATTGAAAATTTCGAGAGAAATTGGACGACAGTGACATGAGCCATCAAAGAACTCGACACCAAGGCCGAAGTCTTCATGAAAACCCCGTACTATAGGAAACTATTGATGCTACATGAATGTTTACAGAAGGCTGAAAAATGCCCAAAATTGTAGTGAGAGCCACTCACAGGTGGTATTCAGACTTAAAACCACCATCTCCCATGAAAGAAACACCAAAGTTCAGAGGTAAGAGGATTTCACCTCACAAAAATTGTAAATTTTTTCCATGAAACATTATACACAGTCACAACATTAATTTGGAATTTGAGAGGCCGATTGATAAAAAAATCATTTAGACACCTTATTAACAAAAAAAAAAAATGGGAGGAGGTTTTAACAGAAGGGAATCCACAAATATCAAGAGAATCATATTTCATCCTCATGTGGTGGAAATTTTCAGGAATAATCAATGGCTATGATTCTTCGATCACCTTAAGGGCTTTGATGAGGAGGTGGCTCGAGCATTTCTAGTGGCCCTCCATGCACAAGAAGATGATAGCGCGAACACTATGGTGAGAGGTCTATCCATCACCATTACACCTGAATTGATTAGCAGAGTGACCACTTTTCCTTCGGGAGTCAAGTGGAATAGAGATGATAAAGTGTCCAACACTGTAGCCAAAAATAGCTTATTTATGCCAAATGAAGTATTCATTGAGGAAAAAAATGGAGTGAGAAGACAAAGCCTTCCATAGCCTTGGGATGAAGTAGAATTTAACATAATGAGATACATTTTTTGCGAGGGAAGACTCAGTGTGGATTATGGATACCACTTCAGACTACTGAATGAGCTTAGGTTTTGAGGATATCTCCATCTAGAAAAAATGTTGAACATTCCCTACTTCCTCCTACATTCAATTAGGGACATGAGCCAGAAGGTGAGGGGAAGTAAGTACCAAAAATTAGCTCATAATGGCCTCATCGACCTTATAAAATGATATGCTCTAAATATATTTAAAAATCCTGTATGTTGATCCACTTTCATAGATATGGATAGGGAAGCATTCATAGGTACAGAAATTGGAAAAATCACTGCCTCTATTCTTGGAGGGAGGGAAATGGAAGAAGAAGGAGTGGGAATTGAAGAGACATAAGGAGAAGATGAAGAAGAGGAAAATAATGGGACTGAAGTAGAAAACACAGAAGCCCTAAAAATAGAGGAAGGGAAAGAAGAAGAAATAGAGGAAGATGAAAAATAAAAGGAGGAAGAAGAAGATAAATGGATGGTGAGACAAGGGAGGAAGAGACATTATAACCTATGTTAGGCACTGATACCTCTCCCCAACAGAAAATAATTTCAGAAAAATATCAGATAAAGAATTTGCTGCTACTAGCCACTTTAAGCACACTAGTGAAGGCTAAAAGAAAAATACAAAACCCCATGTACTTTAGAACTAGAAAGAGTGACAGGGTAAATAAATGGAAGTCACGTACTCTAACCAAAATCCCTATAACAATTGAGGAGTCACGCAAAAAGGAAAAGGAGACAATCTTAGAAAAAGGGAAATTTCAATAGGTCACCTCACCTTAGAGGACACCTATTACCTATAGAAGGAAACATTCTTCAAGTTCGGCATCCCCTAAACATGTACCAACCCCCACAGACTCTCAAGAGACATAAAATAATTAGCAACAAGAAAAAGAGGGTTTGCTACAAGAAAAACAAAGTTTTCTACAGGAAACTTTATCTGTGCTATAATAAACTCTAGCAGTTCCACAAATAGAGCAGAAAACCATTCGAGAGGGAGATGAAGAACCCTTGGAAGGGAAAGAAGCCCAAGATGTTGTTGAAGAGGCACATATTGAAGGAAAAGATGCCAAAGAGAAGGAAGAGAAGGAACAAAAGTAGGAGCCTACCTCTCCAAATTTTGTCCCTAAAGACATATTAGCAATTTCACACCCTGACCCTCAGCCAAATCTTAGTTCCTACTAAACATTTATTGAAGGAGGAAGAGCGACCCCTCAAAAGCTTGCAGTCCCCCCTATTTTATCAGCTAGAGAAAGATAGAGAATGCACACATCATTGGGTGAAAATTACAAAACAAAAGGTCTGCATAAAATAGGAATCATGGAAGAGAACATTACTAAAATGGGGAGGGATTTAGCTGATGTCAGACTTAGAGAAACCATGTTAAAGGATCATATTCAGGAAATATATGAAAAAAATGCAACGTTACAAAGCTAAATCTAGCAAAAGGAAAAACATGTTTCCACCATGGCAGATTTGTGCATGGAGGAAATCCAACATAGATATCCTTCAAAATCATATGCCATCTACCTAAAAAAACATTGGTTGCAATTTTAGATTGGGACACTAGCATCTCATGGATAATTGAATTTTCAAAATTGCAGGTAGTTTATTGACTTTTGCAATCATTCAAGTATAGGAGACAAGGCCAAGATGGCTGAATTTTATATGCACAATCTTGTTTTGACTTATTTAAATATTTGGGAGCCTAACGCTAGTTTGACAGACATGTAGTTTATGGCCTTAGCCTCTCGGATGGTCAATGAGGAGGCAAGGGTAGAGGAGGTAAAAAGGGCGATGAGAAGAGAAAATAGAGAGACGCTACATATACGGCCAAATCTATCTAGCCCTAGGGGATTCATTAACAACAACATCATGATAGAATATGATTCCATATTTGTAGACAAGTACCTCAGTACCCAAGTAGAAGCCATTTCACACTTAGATGATATTTCTATATTGTTGGGAGATAAATGTGTACTGGAAAGTCAAAGAATATGGAATGGCCTTTCCCATAGTCTCAGGAATATGGAATATCTACCCCAGAGAGATTAAGAAATTCCCTAGAGAGGGCACCATTGTACAAGAGGGATATGTATACAGTGAATATACAATGGATTGGCTTGAAAGTTAGTCCACCTTTGTTGTTGTGACTAGGTAAGAGAAGAGAAAAAGCTGAGGAAGGCAAAGAATGGGAAGAGGCAAAAAAGAATCTTGGATTCTACCCTCTTGAGGGAACTCCTTCACTTCTTCCTTGGGATTTCAGAGAGGCCATTAAGGCACTAAAAGTGATGAAGAAGGCAGACTAAAGTTTCTCTGAGGATGAGCAGCCATTTGGTAGGGGGGTGATGATGATAACCACCATTAGGTATCCTTTGAGGGGTTAATTGTCACCTTTTTAGCCTTATTATTCTCTCTTTCTCGCATTTAATTACATTATGTTTATATGTTTCTTAGTGTAGATAGTCATTAAGGCTTGTCATACTTTTAATTCCCAATATGGTTTAAATGCATGATAATCATAAAATATGCCAATTTTTTTTTAAGATTGTTGAATCAGATCTTAGAGTAGACACCAAGGAGATATTATAGGGGGGTTGACCACCTCCTTAACTCCTAAATGGAGCCAAAGGATCCTCGAGATTCCCTCCAACAACTCAAAATAAAAGGAAGCCAAGAAATTTGAAGACCAAGTAAACCAAAGCTCCACTTCTCTTGTAGTCAAAGGGGATAGATCACCTACGTTTTAGGGATTTGTTGGTAGCTACCCTTTAGGTTAAATAGGTCAGAGCAAGATCTCATTAGGATTCAAATTTTGGAGATAGCTAGGAGACTCTTAGCTCTTGTAATAGACTTTTGTGACTTTCATGGCTATGTAATGAGATTTTTTCTGTAATAAATGAGTATTCAATTTTTCGTTCACTGATTTAGTTTCAGAGATTTGAGCTTATGGGTTAGAGCCCAATCCATTGGCATTAGTCTCTCTTGCATATTTCTGTTTTATTTCCATGCAATTGAAGCTAGTTTATTCCATTTGTTGTAGTTAGTTTTCTTACATTTCATTTTTCTGTGATTAGTTGGCTTCCATTTCATGTTGTTGTAGTTAGGCTCTTCTAGATGATGGTACAATAGCATATAAAACTCCAAAGTTTTGTGTCAAAGCCTCCCTATCTTACCTCTTTCATTGGAGCTCGAGGAGGGAAAATCTTCACCACATACTGAAAATTTCTTTTAATTAATCATTTCTTGGAAACGATAAGTAGGTTGATGTATTTTTCATGAAAATGTTATGAATTTTGAGTTATGTTTCTTATTCAATTGCATAGGTAGGTTTTCTTATTAAATTCAACTCATCTTTTCCACCATTTTCATCATAAATTTTTTAATGTTAATTACATGAACAAGTATTTTTATTATAGGTTTGAGTAGAGCGGTAGAGGAGGAATACAAAAATATCCCTAGCTTCAGTTTCCACCCTCTACCACCTTAATTTCAAAAAAATCACCTTCAACACTGTTTTTTGAGATCTTCACCACATTACTGAGAGCTACCCTAGAGGTGCAAGACGAGATTTGAAAGAATTTCTGAGCTTGGCCAGGGGGTTGGAAACCTTCCATCCATCTCATTTTACCTTCATCCCACCTTTCCTACCCCTTTCATCATCATTTTTGGCCTCAAACTACCCTTGGTTTGTTTCATGTAGCATTTTCAGGACATCTTGTAGCACTAGAGGAAATCCTATAGAAAATCTTGTAAGAGCACCAGTCAACCATCTCTTCAACCCATAAAATATCTCTCACCTCACCCCGACCTGACACAACCTCCAAGACACATTCAAATCTGAATCCATGAGTCCAAGACATTCTTAAGACACTCAACGCCTCCTTCTTTTGTTGTAAAATAGATTATTTACAAGCTTTTTTAGCTCATGAATAAGTGCATTCCTAAAACATAGATGCATGAAGTAATTAGATGTCAATTAGCCATTTGGCCCAAAAACGTGTGATTATATTAGTTTTCCTTTCTATAATTTTAATTCAAAAATTTACTTTATGAATTCCACCTAGTTTAACTCTATTTCTTGCTTTAGCCTAATTGTGGATTTCCTTTCTTGAAAATAGTTAGGTGTGTCCTTATGATTTAGTCTAGTTTATTTCTTACTAATAGAGTAATTGTCTTGAGTCATTTATAGTCTTAGGTTTCATTTATAAGTGTGATGGACTTCATCCCCTAGAAGTAGCCCTAGTAGTATTACCCCTTCGTAGGACTATGAAAAGGGTGGCATGATTTGAATGCATCTGTTGTGTATATAGCACTATCACCTCCAAGTTTTTACGAACTTGGGGTTGATAAAATAAAGTAGACTAGCCTATTGGAGTTACAACAATCTTGGCCCAATACCAAGTCTCACCATGCCTCATCATTTTCCTTTTGATTGATCTTGCAAAATTCTTCCTAGAATGAATAATTTCATTCCCTTGACAGGCTTCATCAATATGTCATCATATCCTAATCCCAAAATTTTTCAAGATAGAATTCTCGATGAAACCTTTTGATTTATTTATAACCATTGAATCCAAATAGGACTCCATTAGAAAATATAAATACCTGTTTCCATATTGATTTTTAATGATGACCCTTGATCTATATGACTTCCTTCCATAAATATTATTTTAAGTGAGGTTTCCATGAGTTACTTCTTTCATAGCATAGTTGTATTGCATACATCCCCCTATGACAAGTGCTACTTCCATGCTTCTATCATGATTCCATTTCTAGAGTGATGCATTAATTTTTCCTAACATATTATTTTTGAATCGAAAAAATCATCTTAAAGAGGAAGATGATCTCAAACATAGTAGAGATGTTTCACTTCTTGTTTCTTAGATTTATTTGCATTAAGATCTTCTTTTTCTTCTATGACACATGTTCTTCATTTTTACTCTTTTCATTTTTAGTTTTAGGATAGTCCCTTTCATAATTCCAAAGTTTAGTACATCCATAACATTTTACCTTGTCCATACTACTCCTTTTGTTTTAGGACAAAATTTACCAGATGGCTGCATAGGCTTGATTTTCTTCACCTAGTCATGTATCAAGTTTAGCTTTCAATATTCTTTCCTCTAGAGACCAAATATCCTCATATGGTGTTTCTTATTTCTTCCATATATACTTGAAGTGATTTTTCCCCACACTACGGTGGATCATTTAGCACCACTGTAGTCATTTCGCTGTCAGACATTTCTTCTCCCAATTCATGTAGTACTTACCAAGAATAGCTCCCCCAATTTTGTCATATATTTATTTTTGAAGACTCTAGTATTGATGCATCAGGGATGAGAGAGTCGTTTATGGATTCTCTAAGAATTTTCTAGGATATTATTTCTCCCTTCATGTATTTGGAGTGACTTCATTCTCCTTTTCTTCCATGCAAGAAAGTTTCAAACCGTAACCAATTTTTTAGTTTCTTTGCAAAGAATACATTTTGATAGATTCGTATGAAGTCAAAAAGATACATACTTGAGTAGATGATTTTCTTCTTCTATCAGCTTCCTTGGTTATGATGACTTAGATAGTAGCATGGGCTCCCTCTTAGATAGAATTATTTAAGAGTGGTGTAAAGTAGTACATCAATTTGGATCCTTTATGATGATGATGATCAATGATGGCTTGATGATGACTTGAACAAAAAGATGTTTTGATGATGTCTCCAATATTGTTAACTTGCCTTCAAATGAGATAGCTTTGGATCACCTTCTTGGTCTTTCATTTCTTCTTGAAAGGACCTTGGAGTATAAGGTCTTTGATCTAACGTGAGGGTTTTTAAAATTTCTACAAGTTTCCTTTTGAATGGAGGTCTCTTCCATTTTAGTGTAGATCTCTTTTCTTTGAATATTCTCTTGAAAACTGACCTTTGACCTTTTTCCCAGAATTCAATTATATTGTCTTTTTGAAAAAAATGATCCTTAATTTTCTTCAGATGGCTCGAGAGTTTTAATAATTCTCTAAGATCCTCCTTATTTGAAAGAATGAATATCTTCTTATATTTCAAGGTTGATTCTTCAATGTAGACTTTGATTTTTTCTTTGACACTTTCTAGAAAAACTAGTCCTTTATCTTTGATCTTTGAGTGTTATTCCTGTCGAATATCCCTTTGTCTTCAACACCATAGCTCTGATACCATGTTGAGAATTTAGTTTGGCATAGTTTAATTCAATTCGCTACTTTAGTTATTCTTATCAGTAAGGTTAAAAGGCAAGATTTTTCAACAAGATCCTATCTAAATACAAGGTCAGAATACACTTGGAAAGCATGTATAGCTTGTCAAGATAAGCATGTTTTCTTTCCTCTTCCATAAGCATATAAGGTGAATTAATATTCATGTTTTGGGC
Source organism: Pinus albicaulis (assembly GCA_034641835.2). NCBI lineage: Eukaryota > Viridiplantae > Streptophyta > Pinopsida > Pinales > Pinaceae > Pinus > Pinus albicaulis. The sequence continues at coordinate 415,017,527 of CM076578.1, read as the reverse complement.
CTTTGGACAAGCATTTTTGAGGGGATGTACAAGGGTTGAGAAATATTCTTTATGCAGTTTTACAGCAACAGAACTCATCATTGTCTCACATGCCAATTCATGGCATACTAACAGTCAAAAAATTATATTTTTTGTGAAAGATCTAGCATAATAGCAAGATGAATTTTCATGACCACCACATTTAAGTAACCAAGATGGTCATGTTCTATACCATGTAGAATGTTCTCTAACCATCACTGCTCTCTAATCAAGAGAGCTTACTTCTATGACTTTTTTGGTAATGGAATTGATCTTTACTTTGCTCTAACATCTTCTCTATCACCTAATTCTCTTATTGCTCACCCTTGGATGCTAAATATAAGCATACAATTTTGAGTGTTAATATTCATTAATTTATGTATCTCTTGAATTGGAGTTGTGTTAGGTAGCTAAATAGAAACTTTTCATTTTCTTCCAAGTCTGGGTACTTGTCTATGATTTCTAGCACATATGAAAGCCTTGAAAGCATGAGAATGTGCAAGAATAAAATCCTGGGATAAATACCCATTTCATTATAAGGGATTCTCTTACATTGATCATTGATGTCATAATGTCAGCAAGGAAATTTGTAGATAGATTGACACAAATTCAGTGCCAACAAGGACATTTTTGAGCATGCATATTGATGTGCACTTGTGGCTTCTTCAGCACAGGCGTACACCATAGTGATTATTCAGTTTTGTGCTTGTGTTGAGCTGAGACATGGAATTTTATGAACAATGCTAGTCAATGTTCCCAGAATGGAGTTTAGATTTTTAACATTGTTGTTGACATGGGAACGGTTGTTAGACCTTTTATATTCTCATGTTGTAGATGTATTGATTAAGTTAGTGAAATTGGCACCTCCCCATTGAAAAATTTTCATCACCAAATTTCCAAGTGCTATAAAATGGTTGAGTAAGGTTGAAGTGAGTGAAATCCAGTGTTTTTGCAGAGGAAAACACCTTGCTTCTTTCAAGTAAAATGTCTAGTGTTGAAATTCTCAGAGTACTTTAGGACTTGGTCTCTCTTGCTTCCTCACTTAACAAGGAAAACGTTGATTACGTACTACCTTATATATATCATGATGAAAGTGTTATTTAATTAAGAGTGCAAATCTAGTTGTCATCCATTTTCTTCATTTGAACTGAATGTACATATCTTCTCAACAATAAGGAATAAGTGGACTTATTGGACTTATAGAAAATACTTCCACCTTGTGAAAATTATCTTTATTTTATCTAAGAAAACCATCAATGATTATGTTATAAGTATGGATAGTGGGAGAGAACCATGCATATTTAATTGTTTGATCAATCATTTCCATCAAACTCCAAATGTAGATAATAGTATATCGCGGGTTACAATAGTGGGGATACAAATCTCATACCTCTTCATGTCTTTGAATACTAACAACGCCTTCTTTGTAAGTCATTCGAGGATGGTACTGTGAAGTTACCCTGTTAGTTTCTAGAATTCTGCAAACAATTAAATCATCATTATTTGCTCTCAAAAATCACTGATTTGGAGTACTTATCTAGATCAACTGATATCTCAAATTGTCTTTTGTTTTCTATAGATTCCTTATTGGCTCGAGGAACTAGATCTGGCCTCTGCCCACTATCAGATTTCTTTTGCAATGTAATATTGTTGGAAATGTAATTGTGTTTGTGCTAGAAGGAAATATATGATGTGTTGGGTTTCATTTTCCCTACAATATTATTGTTGGCAATGTGCTTGTGTTTGTGGTAGAATTAAATCAAGCGCAGGCTAGATATCTTCCACCCTGCTATGTTGTTTATGGAAATGTGATTGTGTTTGTTCTATAATAAACTCTATAATGTGTAATATTTCTTTTACTTTGCAATGTATTTTTGAGTAATATGATTCTACTTACATTAGAAGGAAATTTAGCATGTGGTGGATTTCATTCGCCTTAGAATATTTTTTTTTGCAATATGCTTGTGTTTGTGCTAGAAGGAAATCTAGCATGTGCCTGATTTATTTGACCATGTAATGTTTCTTCTAGAAATATGGCTATGTTTGTAGTAGAAGGAATGATATTGATTGTTAGCTTTCATTTGAGGTGCAATTTTGTTGTTCAAAATCAGGGAAAATTTTAGGGGCTAATATTTGCAAGTGGGCTATTTCTCTATACTTTTTTTTAAAAACATATTCGCCAATTTCGATTTTTTCTAAAAATAATTCACCCAAATTTTATTATATGAAATTATTTTTATCTTAAAAATCGCAAATATCTTATATATACTAATATAATATAATTAGACACTTAGATATTTTTGCAAAAATATTATCAAACATTTTACAATTTTTCTATTATAGATTACTAAGATTCACTAAGGTTTATAAAATTTCAAATAGATATCTATCCTTCAAATTTTCTCTGTTCAAGAAGGGCTACTACTTGTGATAAAAGGAAATCTAGCATATAGTATCTTTCCTTCATAATGAAATGATGTTATTAGAAATATATTTATTCTTATGCTAGAAGTAAGGATATAATGTGTTTTAAATTTCCTTTATCTTGCAATGTTATTGTTTAAAATGTGTGTGTTTGTGGTAGAAGTAAATATTGCATGCGTTATATTTTATTTATTTATTTATTTATTTTCGCATTGGAACATTATGTTGGAAATGTGCTTGTATTTGTGTTAGAATGAATTATATAATGCACTAGATTTCTTTTTTCTTGTGCCAAAAGAGAACTATCAAGATTTCATCCTCACCAAGGTTAGTGCTCTAATATTGTTCTTGGTAGTGCATTTGTGATTATGCAAGAAGAATACCTAGTGATATTTATCTCTCTTCTAGACACCATTACACTTATGCAACCAATTCTCTAGGGGTGACATTGTCTCAATAATCACAATGGTTAGAGTTATATCTTTCAGTGTGCCCTTTTATTGAATTTGGAACAATTTATGAAGATCAATGATAGTTAAAAATGAGTGTATAAAAATATATGTTGTTGTTGGCACTACATTTTTCCTTGAGTTTGAAGGAAAGATAATGGTATACCTTTCCTTTTGGCACAAAAAAAATAATACGATCATAATTATTTTATTCATGAAGAATAATGTGATCTTTGTATAATTTTGAATTTTATGAATAAATGTATTATTGAAATATATTATATTTTTCTTCCAATACAATTTATTTTCTTTTAGAATAAAATGAGAATTATCTAGTATTTATAGTACTAAAACTTTTATTTGGAAGAAAAACTCTAGTTTGGGTTTTGATTATCAAGTTCCAAAAATCAAACATCCTTACTAACTGAAATCTAAAGATAATTTCTACTTCTCATGGGGCTTTTAGACATATTATGTAGCATCGATATTGGAATTTTTTAGATTTTCCAAAGGACCATGTTTTTGTTCTTGAACTTCTACAAATTTGTTATGATCATTATTCGTACACATGCATCAAGATTACAAGTGTAATTTTTCAAATTAAATAGGAACTTGTTGGTTTTATATGAGTTGATATTTGTAATTCTATGATACTATCTACATCTCTAATTTCCTAGTCTTCATATATATATATATATATATATATATATATAGTAGGCACTAGATTTTGAGGAACAATATTTCATTACATAAAATATGACTACCATACTATTTGAATTATTGCATCTATATTACATCTTTGAAAATTGTGTGTCTTTGAAAAAATATAAACTCACACTTTACATGGCTCAACATTTTAATTGAAAATTATGATTTAATTGTTTTTATAGAATTGGTACAAGGTATAATGGAAAATATAATTTTGTCAAAAAGGGACTATGTTGATATCCTTATTAATGATCAAGTCATTGGGCTAGGAAGTGTCGAATATATAGAGTCTGGAACTTATTATGTTGGAGAAAGGGTTAATGCATGTTATGCTACAATTTTGATAATTGATGTCACTCAACCATATTTGATGGAGGAGGATGCTAATGAAGGGGACATACATCCATGGAAGATCATGTATTTGAGACACAACATAGGTAAATCAATATATCAAAACATGTGTTAAATATTATTGATAGTATAACAAATTTCCTTTTTGAGTAAATACTATCCTTATTTACATTCGTTTATAAGTGAAAATGTTTCTTCTACATTTTCTATTGGATACAAGGTAGACCTTCTGCAGCATGGAGTGAAGTTGGATGAGGGATCCATATTCAATACACAGATTAGACATAAAGTGCATGGAAAGATGGTAAAGAAAGGATGCATAGTGATTAAAATTGAGAAGGTGTTAAAACATGATGCTCCTCTACCACATCCAATGTGATTTGAGCATATGCTACAGGGTGCATTGGAATCTTATGAGATTTGGCCAGAATTAGATTTGGAACCTTACTTTCATGATCATGCCATAAATATTCCCCAAGATAGGGTTAGATTTATATGTACAAAGTTTTCTCTTACAAATTATTGCATGTGAAAAAGCATGTGCATTACCAAAGGAACGCTAGTTCATGCCGGCGAGGATGTCATTGTTGAGGGTGAAACATTAGGTGAAATGGAATTTGGTGTTTTTTTGGAAGAGATAGATGGAAATTGTGAAATATGAAGAATTGGGGATAAGTCTATACATTGTTTGGTTAGATTACCAATAAATAAGTTGGTGTCCATCAAAGGTGTGATATTAAGGGTCAAGCAAAAGTTCGAGGATTCACCTAAGGAAATGGTGATATGGGATGTTAAAGAAGAAACAAATCCCAAAAAATAATGGGATGAGTATATTTTTAATGAAAAATATAGAAACTCAATTTATATGCATGTAACGAGGCCATATAAAAGGATTAAATGAGTTATGGCTACAAAACAATTTGCAAAATGTTAAACAAAAATAGATGAAGAAAAATAAATTCGACTTTTGGTAGCAGATGTATGTTTTAGAAAGGATTGTCTTCAACATGTGGATATGAAGGCCAATACAGGTGAAAGAATGGGTATGAGAAAAATAAATAAAAATGCTATTAGGAAATTTGTCTTGAATTAACTCATGTTAAACACAGTCATGTCAAAGAACCATGGCCATGGCCTACCACCTATTTCTAGAAATATAAAGGACATGAGATTTAATGGGAGTATTATTTGTAATAAAGCATGGTATAAGATACATAATATTCCTCAAAGCACCTTCTATAACAACCAACATTATTTACAACATGGATAGATGAAATCTATTCATGGTAACACCAACACATGCAAAGCACAAGCACACACCATGACAACTATAGAAATATTGCACGTAACTGTAATGGATAATTCAGAATTCTCACCAAACCAAACATGTCAAGTTGAAGAAGATAAAACATCTACTCCTTTAAGGTTTCTTCCTTTGAATTACACACACAATTTGTTGTTAAAACAGATTAATGAGGCTATTCAAAATCTCAATTACTCGTCAATATCATAGTAAAAAATGAGCAAGATCTAGAATACTAGGTTTCGAGATGTGGAATTTTCAAAGAACACCAAATTCAGTAAATGCAGTGAATGTATTGTGTTGAAAGCATAAATTAAGTCATCGGCTACAAAAGGGTTGGAAGAAAAGGCATGAGGTAGGTTGAACAAACATAACAATATTGTTATGTGTGGAAGATATTGTTACTATTCCCATAAAATTCTGTCAGAGCGGTTTCTAAAGGAATATTTGAGAATTATCCATGATAAAATGGATAAAACAAAGAAATTAATCCCAAGGCTACATGTGAAATCATAATCTATTGTAGGAAAAAATTTAGGTTTTTCATTGACATGTATGATAAGACATGGGAATAAGGTAGGAGGTTTTGGTCATTTAATCCTACCATTTGTGCATATGGGATCACAATTTACTATTATATCCCTTGCAAAGTGCTTAAGGGACCTTGACGATACCCAAATTGATATGTATGGTGATCTACTTTATGAGAGCGGAAGTTCAAGAAACCCACTTAAAAATGCATTAGTTGACACCTCTATTTACTCAAAATGTCAAGTGTACAAGGATGATTTTATATCTCATGGAGGATAAAAAATTCAAACAGTTCATTTTAAACCTCTTCCTCCATATTTGTTGTTATAGTTGGACAACGCAACAAGTGACAAAAATAATCACTATATTTTCATGTTTCTATCACTTTTAACTGCACTTGGTGTCTTCATCACTATTGAGGTTGGGTTCTTGCCTATGGGTCACACCAATGAAGACATAAATGGAACCTATGGAAGAATGTCTTCCAACCTCAAAAGTAAAGATGTGTATACTCTAAGTCAAATTATGGATACGTATCGCATAATTGAAGAAAATTGAGTGTTTCCACCTACACTTATTGATAAGGTCTATGAATTCAATATTTTCCTTAATGGATACATCAAGGAGGGAAAAAATGCACTAGTTGGACATATAAATGTCCAATACTTCCAATTTCTTGTACTCAATGATGTTCTAGTTCTAAGGTACAAAGAATCCATTAGAGATATTGAGTGGATAGAAGCAATTGAGTTATGGAATACAGATGATTAAGGTCGACCTATAATTCCCATAGGGAAACTTTATTTCTTATCTTCCAAATAGAATGATGCTTATTTAACATAACTAAAGGAAGGGATAACAACATACATAAAAATTTCGAAAGAAACTATCCGGAATGAGGTTTCACCAATTGTTAAAGGGGAATGTAAAAATAAAGAAGTGTGTTGGGAAATATTTCTTAATACATTAGATGGAATCTATAATGATCATAAAATAATAGATGGAAGTGATTCATATTCTAAATATTTTTGGCCCAAGAAAAGGCACATTATTGATGTTGATCATAATGCAGTCCATGTAATCTCAAGTTTTGTGGATGGATATTTTTATAATGTGATAGATGAACCATTATATGTTGGACCCAAATTCAACAAGCCAAAGAAAACATTCAATCCAATGATTGATGTTGAGAAAGAAAATATGTTGCTAGTTAGATCAGGAAATGAGGATGCAAGAGATATGATTTGCATGGAAAAATAAATCTCATATATATTTAGGGATAATGAAAGTGAGAACCTTCATGTAAAGGTTGATTGGTGGAAGCCTATGTCAAGGAAATACAATGGAAAATTATTAGAGAAATATTGGGTACCAAATCCTGTTGACACAGAACTTGGATCTATTCCAATAAATACCATAGTGTGGGTGTGGATGCCAAATAAAGAACATTGCAAGAAGACCAAGATAAATAAATAGGGTGTACAATTCATTCTTGATATACTTGAGCGAATATCTTAAGATTAGGTTTATATGATTCATGAATGTAATTTTTTTTTTTAAGGATCTATTAATATACATTCAAACACAATTTTCAATATTTGTTGCATATCAAATACTCTCTTAATATTATTTTTGGAGGAGTTTTATATTATTTAGTATTTCATGTAATCATGTGCTGATACAAATTACATGGCAGTGCCATAAAATATTTAAGTTTTAAAATCTTTGTTTGACTAACATGACCTCTCGCCATATCAAATATGCATAATCAAAATCAATAATGCACTTAAAAACATCTTCTAAACTTTGTCTACTAAAACAATAGTGGAGTAGCTAATTATTATTCTATTTAATATAAACCATTTAAACACATTATCAATAAATGCTAGACACTTGTAATTATGTTTGAAGTGAGTTGTTCTTAATATTCCTTATTGTAATTTATTTAAATCAAATTTTCTATTTTGTTGCATTCTAATAAAAATGATTTTGATCATTAAACAACACAACTAGACTTATAAGATATTTCCTCTTATAGATTTTGAGGTGGTGCCAACATTGTACTACTATAATAAATTTGTACTCAACAAAACAAAATTTGTTAGTGTCCATTTAAAATGGTCAATACTAGTAAGAAACACAATATTAATATATTGTTATATAACTTTATAGCTAAGATTTTTTTTTACAAAATCTATTATTCATGAATCAAATTTAGTACATAAATAAAAATATTAGCGATAATGGAAATAATGTAAGGAATATAAGTTTTAGATGAATGCCAATATTTTCTTGTCAATATAATATCCTTAGACACTACATAAATAAAAACTAAACATTTGTAATAAATAGTTTAGTCAATTTTCTCTCCTTCTTGTATTTTAAAATAATCAAACTGTACTAATTTCTTACTATTCTAATTCATTTTTCATTTTGATCTTTAAAATGATTAGTAATTGATCCTAGCGGCTCATTCTACAACCCAATATGAGGGGTTGTGTAAGTTTGTCTATGCGCCCGTTCCCCTTTAAAATAAGAATGATGTTCTAAGTAATAAAATAATATCAGCTATAAATAATAATAAAAATGAATATGTTGTAAAGTAATTAGAAGTAAAAAAAGATGTGTGAAGCACATACTTCAGCTAAAGATTCAAATAAATTATTTGAAAATCTATGTTAACTAATTTATGTCGATATCAACTTCATATATATCTATATATAGAAAAAAGATTAAGTTTTTGTTGTTAAAATTTTTATTTGGTCTTATAGATACTCTATTTAGAATTAAAAAATACAATTTCAAAAAACAAAAATAGCACATTGTATTTTTCACTCTAAAAATGTTTGCATATGAAGACATTTGATCCTCTTGGCTCATGTTAGATCCATACTTAAGATGGATCTATGCTCATATATATTGGACACATTACTATGATAATTTTCCATTAAATAACTTTATACTTAATATATATCTTTTATATTAATCTATTATTCATTAAGTAAGCTTCAATCAACTCAGTTTTAGGAAAAAACATACAAATACTAAACAAGTATAAACTATGCTACTAGTGTCATTCAACATTTAATTTGATAGTAAAAAATACTTTCTGCAATCAACTCTAAAATGGTCCAAAATTCCTACAATAGTATGTAATGATGATTACCATCCAATAAGACAAAATATGGTATATAAGAAGCCAAAAAGATATTACTAAAAATTCTTTAGAATTTTATTGTTATGTTCAAAAAAACATTAAAAGACGTGCTTCAAGATCATCATAAATTTGTTTTTTTAAAAGATCAAGAAGTTTGGTAGTGTCACAAATATTTTGAAATTTAAATCCAATATTAGTATAAACTGGATGATCTAAGAGATGTTTTTCATCTTCTACCATATTACTAGTGTTGCAAAGGTGATATACTTTTAAATTGTGCCAACTGTGTTTTCTTAATAATCAGAACTTAACACATACCTGATATTTAATATATAAGATTATAATTAAATGGGTTAATAATAGTAACATAAACACCATTATTTTCTTAAAATAACCTTAAAAAAATTAGCTTTTAATACAAACCATAACAAATATTAAAAGAGATAATGTAAGGAATCCAAGGTTAAGATCTCAAAGATTTTAATTTGCAAGTTTATATAAGTTTGTTTTATATAGTTTATCATGATAATTGTTTCACAAAAAATGGTGAATATATCCATTAAAATTACTGAACTAAGTGATTTTCTAATTCTTCAGTTTGAAAAAACTTAATCTAGTTAAAGTTCTAAATTCTAGATCCACTCACTACTTCCGAATTTAATAAAATATGTGTTATATATGTTCTTCACGGTGTATCCACATTGAATTATTTTACTCTTATCAACAATATTATTCACTAATAAGGAATTTGGAATAGCTAAAGGTAATGAACCAATGATTAATTCATATTCTTCTGCTCTTTTATTTTGAATTTCGCTCCATACTTATCATATAAATATTCAAGCCCTCTTCATATACATAATTGCTATATTAATTTGAATTTTGAATCAACTTCAATATTTTAGGGCTGATATAAATTTAGAATGGAAGAAGCAAAGACAACATTCATCACTGCAATTCATAAAGAAGCATCATTTCATTCTCATTTTTGTGGATTTGTTTTATTTTCATATTCCTTAGGCATAAAACACTGTATTATTTTAGTTTATTGATTGCTTTAGAATAAATTTAATAAATAACGATTTTGGGTCAATAAATTTCTTCATGCTTTTATTTCTACTTAAAGGAAGACGTTATATTTTTTTGGAGAAAATGGTACCTCTTACATAAGATTAAATGCAATTCTCCAGTGGTAAGTTTCATGTGCCCACTTTCATTTATTTTCAATACTTTATTTTTGTTTTGCTTCTAGTTTTTGTTGATCTTGAATCTTCATGAAACTTTCACACCTCTACCATATCATTTTTGAATTTCATTCGTTTTTTTTCAGTTTAAACGGAAATGATCCTCAAGGAATAAGCTAAACTAGGGAGTTTCTGGACCCCTGATCAGTTTCTTTAACAATTACTTTTATTAGAAAAAGGTGAAGATTCTTTTTGCAGGGTTTTTCTTCGAAACAAGAAAGTTTGCAGCATACAGAGACTTCTCATTTAGCATATTATCAATCATCACTGATATTATTCCTCTCCATTTTGAAAGCCTCGCTTATTTCATATATAAATCTACAAGATATAAAAAAAATATCAACATAGGAAGGAACATACATATACTTATTTTCTTTTATCGTCTTTGTTGAGAAATTTGTATAAGTAGTCTTGTTGGAGTTTATCTTTTAAAAATTGGATTTTCATTTTTCCTTTTGCCTCCTTCATTTCTATTTTTGTTTGCTAATTTATTTTCTTACTTCAGTTCAGGAATTCTTTTCTTTTTTCTTTGAGTTTTTTATATTTTATTTTGGTGACTTCATCATGATTTATGTGAAAGACATTTTTTCCTCGCCCAATGACGATTAGCATATATGAGAAATCTCTTAACTCTATCTATTTCAGTCAATTTCATTTATCATTAAAGAGATATCCTTTTGGAACCGTAAAACCATCTTTCTTTAAATATTTTTCATAGAGGAACACAAATCCTTTCTAAGTAACTAAGTTTAATTTTTCAAGGAAAGAATTGATTTGAGTTTAATACAATGAATCCCTCCCACCCCTCCACATAAAAGCCTCTAATTGATAGTTCCAGGGAAAGAATTTGGAGTAAACATTATGAAAGTATTATTTCCATTAAACATAAATCTATATTACCATCCACCTATTTCACTCAAATACATCATAAACTAAAATTTTGCAAATGTAGTTATAAAAAGGGTGATTCAAATAGGAGGCATGAAAAATACAAGTAAACTAGGCCCCACTATGAATGCTCCCTGGCAGCAGGGCTAGGTTTTTATCGCATAAAGGGAAACATCATCTGGGTACTATTCAGGCTCACTAGCATTGAAGCGATGTTACAGACCGCTCATAAAAATTGATATATGCTTTATCGAAAACTCCTATCTGTAACTTTTTCTATCTTTCATATGAGGTACCTTTAAAATAATTTTTTCTCAAATTTGGATTCATCACTTTTACTTGAATCTTCTTTAAATACTTATCTTTACAAACTTATATTGCATAATCTATTTATGTGGGACCTATGGAAATTTTTTACTGTTAGACAATTTCATGAACTCCTCTATTTTTAACCTTCACATAAACAACAGTCCATTATCTTCAATCAAAGATAACTGGTCATTTTCCCTTGTGTCACCATTGTTGTAGGGAAAACTCAACACCCTCAATTTTTGAATGGGACCCTGTCTATTAATTTTTGGGTAAACGCCATTTATGATTTTCATTATGTTAATTGTCCTACAATTTTTCCATTTTTTCATTTTCATCAGATTTTCATTGTGCTAGTTTCATTGAATTCGATTTTTAGCAAGATTTCCATCAATACTTTTTTCGCCTCATTTGGTCAACCACTTCGTAAATGACACTCCTTTGAAGTTTGATCATCTTTTTCGCAAGGGTTAAAAAAAATGTATAAAACGTATAATATTTTAAATTTCACAACTAAAATAATTATTCATTGTAAATATTAATTGTTAGTTAACATTTATTATTTTTTAAATTTTTCACTAACGATCCTACAAAATGATCTAGGTAAATTGTACGAAAACTGAAAACGGGTTTCAAATCTCAGTAATTTACTCCAATTTATTATTTTAAAACAAATTTCCAAGCCCAAAATTTTAAAATTTCAAAGTGGTTATGGTTCAATTTGTAAAATTGTTAATTCCACATGGACCCTGCTTCTCATCATATCCTTCCTTAAAAAAATCCCTAGATTAAAAAACTAAATTTAAAAAAGGCCGAAATATAAAGTGTGATGTGATATTGTGATATCGCATATCAAAAAAATCTTAAGCACCTCATTTAAGACTTTGCGATGAGTGATTTAATTTTTTATACGATGGGGTATCGTTAGTTTAATATAGGGTTTGTGTCAACTCCTTATGATTCCCATTCTCACATCCTTGTGACCTCACTGACCCTCCATGTCACGTCTCTATCCCTCTACTTCACCCTCCATTCACTTCACCTCCTCATCCCCCCATTAACACTCTCACCTCCCTCCTCCATTACTCCTCCTCTTCAAGTGGCTTCATGGCTTATGTTTTTTTATTTACAAAATCAAAAGATTATATACTATTATAAAATATATTATATTTTCATTTTAATTTTAATATAATATAATAATATTATAATTAATTATAAAATATTTTTGTAATTAATTTAATCTTGTTAATAATTAATATGTAAATTTTAATTAGTTTATTTTATGATTATAATTAATTAATACTAGTCAAAAGATAATTAAATTTGATTTTAGGATTAGACTGTAACTAAAAATTTCTCATCTTTAGTCCATGCAACATAATTTTCAGAATTATGGCAGTTTTGACTCATTAAATTTGTAGGCTCATATGTTGAGTTTTACTTGGCCAAATGAGGCCCAAGGTGACACGTTGGATGGATAAAATAATGAAAATTATTTACGAAATAGTTTAAAAACCATATTTTATCATTTAATAGGTCTAAAATTCAGCAAAAGATCAAGCTCTAAAGTTTTAAACAAAATCAATTTTCTGAGTTTTATTTTCTCCATTCTCATTTGCCCACAACCTCTACTGAGTGCAGATCCATTCATATATGTTATTCTTGAAAAATTAAATCATCACAAGAATCAATAGAAATCTAATATTTCTTTTTCATTTAATTATTTAATTAATTTTGATTGAATATATTTTATTCCAAATTTAATATTTTGATTTGATTTTGGTATTTTAATTTAATTTTGACATTTTTTTTGCAGGAAAATACTAGAAGAGATGAGAAGAAAAATATCTAAAATAATGAGAATCCTCCAGCAAGAGAAGAATGGGATTTTAGCCAAATGAAAATTGATGGAGCATATTTATTCTTCAACAAACTTTCTTGTTCAGAATTCTTTTTGTAAATATTATAAATAATAGATTGTAGAATGTTGTAAAGGGATTCTCTTCTCTTCAATTCATGAATTCTTGAAGGCACTATTGTAAAGAAGATTTAGAATATTAGGTGAGAGAAGAGAAAAATCAAATCTAGGGATTACTGAGTATTTTTCTTTTGCATGTTGAATTATGTATGGGGAATAGAGCTTGTACTATTTCAATCTTGTTTTAACGCCATATGTTCAATAAGTGTAAAGCGTTGTTGGATATCAAAGTGAGATAAATGGTTTCAATAAATTGGTATTTAAAATACTACTGCTTTAATACTAATTTCATTTTATAATAGCAGAAACTTGTGATTTTCAGTCATATTTGTGCACTATTGTCTATGTGAATGATTTATTGCAACTATTTGTTGTTTATCTCTTTTCTTACGTATTGAATTATGATTTCTGGGTAACTAATTATTTAGAGATTAACATTTTAATTATTTCTTAAAAAATAGTAATATTATGTGGACTAATTCCTTATATTATCGTTTAATCATTTGGATTACTGATTTAACAATCAATATCATTTTGTGAACTACTTCTTCAATTTTTTTGATTGATTATCTCAGTTAATAGGTCTCTGAACAGAATGTGTTTTTGCATTCATAATGTCACTTAATTGAACTACCTAGTTAGCTTGATATTTAGTATAAACGAGACATATTTTAATCCCAATCATTTAAATATCTTTCTCTCGGTTGGGTAAGATCTATATCTGCCTAATTGAGATAGGATTAGGGTATTTTCATTTTTCTTGCATTTTAGAATAATTTTTCATTTATATTTAATTCTACATTCCTAGAAGTCTTCTTCCCAACGAGGAAAAAAATAGTTGTGGCTAGTCTAAGCCCCAGATTATCTTCAGGATCACTCTTTTTCCTGATGAGAAAGAGGGTTGATCTGATGTCTCTTCTCCATTGGTAGATGAAAGTCATATTTTAAGCCATCGAAGATGGAGGGAAGGTAACTAGACCCACTTTAACCAGTCAGAACCACCATTTCAATGGAAAAGGAGTTGATTTAAGGTGCAGATTAGGTGGTCTCCCCTATAGTGCTGTAGGAAAATAATTTTGAGCCCTCAACATACTCTCAGATTATGTGTTGACTACAGACAATTGAACAAGTTGACTATCAATAATACGTATCCATTTCCACATATTGATGAATTTTTTATTAATTGAAGGGAGTTGCAGTGTTTTCAAATATTGATAAGATCAAGATATTATCAGGTGTGCATCAAAGAAGAGGGAATTTACAAGACTAAATTTTGTACAAGGATAGACATTATGAGTTTTTGGTGGTTCCTTTTAGTCTTCGCAATGCTCTAACCACTTTCATGTGTTTGATGAACAATGTGTTGTGTCTTTACCTGGACAAGTTTGTGATAGTGTTTATTGATGATATATTTATATATTCCAACGATGAGGAAGAACATGTAGAGCACCTGGAAGTAGTGTTGAGATTATTTAGAGAGCATTGGTTTTATTTCAATCTCAAAAAGTGCAGTTTATTTCATTATCCGATTCATTACTTGGGACATGTTATTTCCAAGGATGGGATATTAGTAGACCCAAAAAATAATAAATTTATTATGGTGTGCGTAAATCCTAGGAATGTGGGAAGGGTGATATTTTTCATGGAACTACCAGGTTATTTCAAGTGGTTGATCAGGAACTTCTCACAGATTTTCTATCCTATTACATATTTTTAGAGGAAACATAAGAAGTATGAATGGAATGTGAAGTGTGCAACTAGTTTTGTGTCATTGAAGAATTTTCTTAAAAAATATTCAGTCTTGAATATTGTACATATTGATAAGGATTTTGAGGTTTGTAAATATGATTGGAAGCAAGGACTAGGTGGGGTCCTGATGTAGGAAGGGAAGGTTGTATGCTATGAGTTTAGGAACCTGAATGAGCATGAGAACTATGTGACACATGATCTTGAGTTGGTAGTTATCATTCATGCATTCATGAATATGTGGGGGCATTATCTTCTTGGAATAATTTGTATTCTGGTTATTGATCACAATAGACATAGGTACTCATTTGACCAACACAATCTCAATTCCATCCAATCTATATGGTTGGATATCCTAACTGAGTTTGAATTCATGATCAAATACATCAAGGGAAAGGAGAAAAAAGTTGTAGATGCTCTTAGTAGGAGAGTGTAGGTGAATCATATTTCAATTATGAACTATTAAAAGAAAAATTTATAGGAGCATACCTTTCATGCAGGGTAGCATGATCATAAGTACCAGCAGGTGAAGCAATGGTTGCAGTAGTAGGTTGAAGGTTATAGGGATTAGGAGTATCATATCACAATGTATGGCTTAGTCAAATTCAGGAACAATATTTAGGTGGCAGATAATAGTGAGCCCAAGAAGCTTCTCTTGAGGTATTTTCATGTCAATTTGTACTCAAGTCACCCTGGATATCATAATACTTTGGCAGAAGTCAAGAAGTTCTATGATAGGTTGAATTTAAAGAAATATTTGTTTGAGTTTGTTACTAGATTTTTGGACTATCAATAGGTGAAATATGAGTGTAAGAATCTACCTGGTCTATTAGAGCCTATTCTCATTCTAGAATGAAAGTGGGAGGTCATTTCCATGGAATTCATTATAATCTTCCCAAGGATATCAAAGAAACATGATCCCATCATGGTTGTGGTTGACAGTTTGAGAAAGGTAGCTCACTTCATTGCACTAAAGTTTACTATTTCAGCTAGTGAGGTAGCTCATACCTTCATCAAGGAGAGCATGAGGTTGCATGGTGTTACCAAGAATATTATAAAAAATAAATATGCCAAGTTATATCCAAGTCTTGGAAGGATTTTCTTGTAGGATTGGGGACAAATTTAGCTTTCAATAAAAATTATCGTCCGCAGACAGATTGATAGATAGAGAGGGTTTTCAATACAAATTATTGTCCGCAGACAGATTGATAGATAGAGAGGGTTAACGAGATTCTTGAGGATATGTGGAAGATGTATGTAATGCATGAGCAGAGGAAGCGGTAGGAGTATCTTCCATTGGTAGATTTTTCATATAATAATGGGTATCAAGATTCCTTGAGGGTGTTTCCATTTTGAGGATACTTATGGGTAGATTTGTATACTACTATCATCTCCAATGATCCAATGAACATGGTGTTGATAGCACTAGACATGTTGGCTGACATGGATTAGGAGATGTAGTTTATTAAGAGGAATTTATAGGTAGCGTAGGACGGGAAGAAGAGCTATGCAGATAAATATAGAGAATTCTAGGATTTTGAGGTTGGGGAGAATGTGTACTTGTGCATGAATCCCAAGAGGAGATCCTTGAGGATTGGGTCATGTGCCAAACTGACACCTCAATATTGTGGGCCTTTTGAGATCATTGAGAGGAGTGGACCAGTGGCCTACATACTTTCACTACCACCAATAGTGAAATTCCATGATGTTTTCCTTGTTTTATTACTTAAATGATATTTCCAAGATTTTTATCATGTGATTTATTGGTTTGTATCACAGGTGGAACTAGAGGGAGATTTCTCGCTAGAACCTCAGTGCATTTTGTATCGCAAACTACTCATGCTCCAAAATCGAGCAATCAAGCAAGTTAAAGTGTAGTGGAAGCACTTTCGGCCTGATTAAGCTACATGGGAGATGGTTTTTCATATGTGGAATATGTATCCTTCTTTGTTTGTTGGTTGAGTATATGTATTTGGTTTATACTTATATATGCATATGTGTATTGTAAATACTATAATGATTTGTGTTATAAATATCCAATAAGAAATATGTTTTAAATACTACATTGAGTTGTCTTATAAAGCTCCATGCATAACATATTTTGGTGATTATAAGCGTCATTGAGCATCGAGGACAGTGTTCCCCCAAGGGAGATGGTTTTTTAACAACACTAAGTTGATTTTCCATGTAAATAAAATAAGACCAAGGTCATGGGACATGTATTCCAAGCTGAATGGTGTATAAAAATTATAGTGGGCCTCACTTATGGTTAAAAAATGGCTATGGAAATTGGAAAAAGAAAAGAGAAAATAAATGAAAATTAATTATGAAAATAAATGAAAATAGGAGAAATGCAAGGTAAAGAGACAAAAATTTGCATGAAAGGGATATTATATGAAAAATGAATAAAAATGAAGAAAAAGGGAGATTGGTGATAAAAACGCATAAGACAATTAGTACACAGCTTATGTTCAGTTGTAGCCCTTTCATATTTTTTAGTTGAGTTCTCCTTTCATTCTCCCTGTCTCATACACTCTTGCACACTTATAGCATTATTTGATCATATGTGGTTCACTCTAAGATTGAATTAGTTTGGAGAAAGAAAGAAAACCAAATAAAGTAATCACAAGGAGACAGTTGGATCAACATAGACAACAGGCTTAATTTTTAGGTAATAGGTTGCATGTATGATCTCCTTGCTAATTTTTGGATGCAAGGTATATGCATGTGGTTTTTTGGTTATGTATTTTCATTGGCATGGATATTTTATTGCATTCATAATGGTTTCATACTCGCCTTACCATTTCCTAGATAGACATGGTGTAGTGGGTTACCAATTTGAATTTTTTGATTGGTTCTTAGGTTTCCTATGGCTTTAGGTTGTAAAAAATGATCTAGAGCCTTGAAACAACTTGGGTTCCCTAGTGGCACCCTCGATGTTGTGGCTAGAGTTACTAGTCCATAGAGTCTATAGTTTGGCACAAATGCTCTAGAGCCCTAAAACAACTTGGATTCTCTGGAGGCCGTGGTTTGAGTTACTAGTTCATGGATCCATGGAAAACTTCGATAGAGACCTATCAAGTTGATGTTAGTGATTTTTGGATCATAGAGGTCAAATCAGTATGGTCGAGGGTTGAGGTGGTTTCGCCTCTAGAAGCCCTATGTGATTTTTTTTTGGTTTAACCCTTATGATCCCATATTTATTCTTGAGTATGGCACGAGGGGGATTGGCTGAAAGAGATATTTGGTTCAACCCAATCTATGGTCAGGTGGTCTATGGAACTATCTCACTTGGTTGGCATTTTCATATGTTAATTTGAGTTGTTTTCCTATTGTGGTCAACGGGCACTTGTATCGGTTATTATAAAGATCTTACCATTGACTTGTCATAGTTTCTATTTTGGTTATATGTTGGTTATATGCCTAGCTTTTATGATGTGCTATAGTTATAGATCTTGTTCATGATTTGACAAGTTAATTGATGGTCGATGATTTCATGGGATAATAAGTGTTATTGTGGCTATATTGGGAGGGCATTGTTCCTTCTCGATGATTCTTAGATGAAATTCAGAAGTTTATGATCATATATGCATTCATGACCTATAGCTTACATGTTTTTCATGTGTTTTATGAAATTTAAATCTTGCATTAGGCATCTATTGGTAAAGGTAGTGCTCAAGTTCTATTTTTTTATAATTACTAAGTTATTTTCATGATTCTAGAAAGTTACAGGATATTATGCCCAGTTGTCTAGATTATTTCCTCAAAAAGTGGCATAGATCTCATAGCCGCATGCTCTGAACTGGGGAATTATGTTCATAACTTCATGTAAGTATTTCTATGGAAGCAATTATA
Source organism: Pinus albicaulis (assembly GCA_034641835.2). Lineage (NCBI taxonomy): Eukaryota > Viridiplantae > Streptophyta > Pinopsida > Pinales > Pinaceae > Pinus > Pinus albicaulis. The sequence goes on along the minus strand of CM076578.1, from coordinate 414,998,566 downwards.
ACATCCAAACCACTTGCATAGAGTGTCAAGGGTGCGGTTGGGGAACTTATCTTGTGAAAAGGAGTTCTAGCTGAGGTATTGATCACAAGCGGTGGTTTGCAAGCTCCTTTGTATTATGTATTTCTTAAGGGATGACTATAGGTTACTAGTTAGCTGGCCCCACATCCAAAACTAGAACTTGGAAGTCAATTCATACCATATTGACACTCAACTCATGCTTACCCTAGAGAGCTTGTAAAAGTGGAAAATGTTAGAGGGGTTGTTACATAGAAAATCACCCTTAATTTAATGAAATGAAAGCATACATTTTATAATGTGAAAGGAAAAAAAACACACCATTGAAGTAAAATATTGTGAATTTTAAACCTAATTATGTAGGTTTTGGTGCCTCAAAAATCACTGCACAACATCAGGGTATAACCACCAGGTCGGCGACATGAAAACCATCCATTTTCCGTTTGGAATGGTGGTTGTGACTAGGGATGATGGGACTAGTTTCCCAATTTATAATTGGATGGATGTGTGGTAGTTATAAATAATTTTGACTTGGATGAATGGGAGTGACAACAAGCTAAAGGAATATATATATATACCTATCTATATCTGGGATGAATTATGTTTCTCTTATATGTGATCTTAAAAGATAATCTTAAGTGAATGTAAATGGAGATTTATCAAGAACTTATAGAAATGAAAGACAATTTAAGTTAATTGATTTGATTAAATAGTTAAACAAATCAATTGATTAAGCACATATCACATTTAATAACTACATGTATCATATATGTATTGAAAAATGGAAATCTAAGCATGTTCATAAGTGAATTAACGTTAGATTGTGTTAAAAGAGATACATATAAAAAAACATCATAAATAAACTTAAATATTATTGACATAAATAGAACATTGATATAGAGATAAAAGTACCATATATATCTTAACTATGCTCATGGAAAAACAATCCTTGGTCTAGTCTTTTCTATTAAGAGAATTCCAAGACTAAAAAAGTTGAACTTATTCAAGCCTTCTTTACAAAATTTTAGGGTCCTTTCTTCAAAGAAATGAAAGGGTTTATATTGTAAAATACAAAGTATAAAACTATAAAATACATAAAGTGTTGAGGAGGTTTGAACAACTCTCCTTAAAATACGTGAAATAAAAATAGAAATAGATTTTTTTTCGGGTGACTCGCTTCAAGAGTGTGGTGTTGTCCCTGTGGCCATTCGTTGCTTGAGCTGAAGAGTATCTAACATGGGCTAAACTTTAGGAGGTTGGCATGGTATCATGCACACTTGTCTTGTGTAGACCACATATAATAGTGTAGGTGTCATGTGGGATGAGTGTCAGTTATGCAGCACATAATTATCCATTGAATATGTGGCTTAACTAAGTAATTCAAGCACATGTCCCAAACTATATTTTCCAATTTTCTGATGTTTTCCTCCTTTTTCTTCAACATCTCTTGCCACTTCTTGATTAAATCTTTCACAACAGGGAGAGTAGTAGGTGGGAATTTATCAATTAAAATGGCAGTAATGAGATTATTGTTGATTTTTCCAATAATATTATTTGAAACATGCCTTGCACTACAGATCACCCACTCTACATGTTTTAATTGTATATCCCAATCAGTGAATACAATTTTATTCTTTGAATTCTCAACCCTGGGTAGATTTCCCTTTCAGTTGTCTACAATATCTTTCCAAGTGACATATTGAGAGACATTGTCATCAATTTCATCAAATATTATCCTCTGGTCAAGTACTTTTTTCATCAGTGAATCACTTTTATCGCATAGTTCATTGCTTTTAGTCAATATTTGACAAAATATCACTTATTTTTGAGTCGACAAAGTGTTGAGTTCCAAAAATTATTTTTTGAAATCATTCAGCTTTGGATTATCCTTTAAATGTTCCACTGTAAATTGTGGCTGGTGAATTTGAGAATCCTTCTCCCCAATGTTAGATTGATGTCGCAAATTTAATTGATCCATGCTTTGTTGGAGTTGTGATACTTGTGTTTTCAATTGATGGTTAATTATGAGTTTCTCTATGACTACTTCTTGTTCTAGATGTAGAATTTTCTCATCCTTTTCTTTAACCAATTGATGGACTTATGTGGCTTTATCAATTGTGAGAGATGCATAAATACCTGCAAACTCAGTTAACCTTGTCAGTTCGTAAGATGGATTTTATTGAAGATGCTTCCATACTATCTCCATGGGCACACCACCAAGGATTAAAGCATGTGATTGTTTAACTCTCCTGCTTTTTCTTTTTCTTCTGATTACAGGATTATTTTTGTGGACGTAGAAGATATCTAAAGGAGCGATCTCTTCTATATTTAATGCAATTTCAGATTTTGGGTAGGACGAGATGAATTCAACTCCTTTTGTGTTAACAATTTTTTCAGTAGACCCAATAGTGAACGTGCTCTTACTTTTTTCCTCAAGTGTTTTAATTGTTCCTTGAGAATCAATTATTATAAACTCTTGATATCCCTTAAGTTGCTAATAAAAATATTTCCAGACTTGGTCTAAATCACTGGAAAATAGTGGATTATTAGTCTGTGGCTCTGTGGTTTTCACTTCTTTTTATCTATTAAGGATTTCAGTATCATTAGGAGGTTGTTATTTTTCCTGTTCTTTCTTCTAATATTTCCATTGATTTTTCTGTTGATATTTTTGTGAGATAGGTTTGGATACCTCTAAAATTTCTAGAGGAATACCTTCCAACCTATTTTTCTTGTATTATTTTAATTTTACAAGTCATTCAGAGCTGAGACACATGGCTGCCAAATTTTCAACATCTAGATAGGTATTGGTAGACTTGAATAAGTCATCATAATCATCATCTTCATGAAGGAGCTATCTCATCTTTACCTGAGTTGTAACATTTTTGGAAACCTTATTTGGATCAAATTATCTATTATGAACAGTAAATAATTTCAAACACTGGATTTCATCAATTTATAATTGAGCATGCTTGAAATTGTCCAATGCATAAACACCATAGTTGATGGGAAAGTTAGGTCAGTAATATTTCTTAGCCTCTTTCAAGGCTTTAGTCAATCCATGCCCCACTGTCTCGTAAGAAATTTCTCTGGTGAGAAGCTTGTCTGGTACATATAGTGGTAGTACATGGGGTTTAGAAATGCTTCCATAAACTATGACATAAGTAAATAATTCTTCCCCAAACCATTTCCCTATGGTTGTAACGTCAGCTTAGGATTCCTTAGATAGTCTTGGGGATTTTTCATAAAAAGCATATTGAAAGAGTGGAAGAATAACTGCATGAGAAATATTGTAAAAATTCGACTAATACTTGGATTCCCAAAGAATATTATGGTAAACAAGAATGGGGGTAGGGTCTTGGATGGTTCATTTCCATCCCATGGTTGTTAAATCATAGGTAAAACACACAACATCCATGATGTATGCACTCATAAAGAATGGAGGGGATTTGTTGGAGGTAAAAGAATTTTTTTTTCTATATTTGAGGATCTTTGAAGTGATATTATTTGAAATAATGGTATCCCAATCCATGATATAGGAATTTGTTACGACATCCATAAGAGGGACCCATTCAATGGAAAATTTACTGGTATTGGGTGAGATGAATAGTCTACACATCATAGCAAAGACATAAAAGTAGGGACCAATAAGAGAGGTAGTCAAATACATACCCTTTTCATCATGCTTGTGCTTGTTGGCGTTATTCCTCCATTTCTTTATAGAGTCTGACTATATCTTTTTTCCTTCACAAATTTTTCGAGGAAATACTTGTCATAAATCTTTTGCAGGTCAGGTATATGGTACATTATGTTTAAATACTTTACCTTGAATGATCCTATCACTATGCATCTTGTAGTTAGAAATGTTCTGTTGCCAATGTTAATATTATCAATTACCGATTTTACCATAACTTTTTATGGTAAAATATTAGGGCGCATAGAAATTATGTGAAGCAAAGAGTTGCATACATCAGAAATAGTAGCTTATGAGGTATCAGGGGAACCTGTTGTAGCTTCTCTTTTGGTTATGCAGGGTTTCTCATCTTCATAAGTCCTATACATTGATTCCCACTAAAAATAACTACTTTTTGTAGCACATGTAGTATCTGAAAACAAGGGAGGCATCTCTATCATTTATGTATTGGGATTTCCAGGATTTTTGGGAGCCATAGGTTTCTCTGATTTCTTTGAAACTTTAGACACCTCAGAGGAAAATAGTTTTTCATGGCTAGCCTGGAAATAAGGAGAATAGGGAGTGAAACAATTTTTGTAAATGCAGGAGAAATTTAGAAATAAAACTGAAAAGTTGGAGAATATAATGTCGCATTCGTGGAAATCCTAAATATTTAATTAATCCATCATGAAATCACATTTTGAGGTTGTAATTTTCCATACCTTTATGGATGTGAATTTATGAAAAATGTGATTTCACATGCCTGAATGGACACTTTAATATTTTTAAATTAGAACATCCTGCATCGCAGTTTCATATGTGTGTCAAGTCTCTAAAACATAGAGCGCACGTGTTTTGTTGATTTTAGATCAAGCTTTTCCTTTTGTAAATAATGATTTTGAATTCATTTATCAAAGGTTTTAATGCCTTGGAATGTTAGCCCAGGGAAGAGTGATGAATGATTTGTGATGTGATATTGCATCGCAATCGCAATCTCAGCGAATATAGATGGTGGAAGAGAAATGATACCTGGGGATAGTGTGATGCGATATATCGCATTGAAATCACAATCTCAACGAATATAGATGGTGGAAGAGAAGCAATACTTGGCAAAAGCGCATTGTGATATATCGCATCGGGCAAATGAAAGTGAGTGGATTGGATGGGAGCAGAAGGAATTACTTTTTTACAATTGTGATTAGTGATGTGGTAGGGTATGAGTCCCGCTAATCGCTTCTTATGAAATATAACTTTGTTGGGGGCCTTTTTCCTTTGTTACTGGGTTTTCGGTTCTTGTCACCTTTTCCCTTTAGTAAGCCCTTTTGTTCCTTTTATGTCTTTTGGCGATATCACATCGCAAATTTTATATGGAGAACCTGATATGCTACTTGTTGCGTTTGCGATTTATGATTGCGATAAAGGATTATTTGGGTTTTTCGCCAAATTCTTTAGCCAACAAAACATGCTTTTAACTTTTTAAATTCCTATTTATCTTTATAAGTGACAAAGGGTTTTATAGTCTTAATGTAAAAATTTTAAAAGAGTCCCCGTTGCTTCCTAAGGTATCTATCCACAAATAATGGGAGGTTTTTGAATAGCACAATAATTGAAGATTCACTGGAAGGACTAGTTATCTCTGATTTATATATATAAAAAGAAATTTCTGAAACTTTAAATAAGTAATAATAAAGTAAATGAATTTTTTTTTGAACTATTTGGATAATAAATACTCTGAATTACAAAAACTCATCTTATTTTGATCCTTTAAAAACCTTTTATAGATAAAAATCTTTATTTCCCTACATCATCATATAATAGTTAAAGAGGTAAAGCAGGGGGATTTTGTGGCTTAGCCTTTTGATATACTCATTTTTTCGTAGGTAGAGCCACTGCTACCACCAGGAGGTCATAGCCTCGATAGGGTTACCTTTTAATTATAAATTATCTAGTATCCCATCCATTTATCATTGCAAACTTTAGACATAATTTCAACAATATATATATATATATATACTTTTTTTTTTATTGTTTTATTTCCTTTTTTTATTCTTAAAAATCCATTGTCCTATTTTGGTTGCCAGATAATGACAATTTCATTCACTAGTCGTAATTGGATTGAACAAGATGGCTCGTGATGGGACCCCTTGTCTTATGGTTAAAAACATTCATAAGCCATTACCCTATTTTGATATGAAGTAGTAATGTCAGCCTATTATTTTCCTATGATCATGGTAAGCATGCTCATGATTAGACCTCTTATATTTTACGTTTTTTATATTTTTGAATTACACTCTAATAAGATTATAGCTAATGGATGGGGAGAATCATTGACTCCTTAATAGTTTTGGATGATATTTTAGAGTTAAATATGCTTAGTAACAAATAGTCTTTTCTTTATAAGAGTGAACCTTTTCTGACTGATAATAAGGGGAAAATACTTTGTAAATTTCGAGGTTTGAAAGAATTTATAGTTTCAATGGAAAAAAAAATATTTAGAGTTGTATGATAATTATCCATCTTTTCAAGTTTGTAATCATTTATTTCATAAATTCCTATTCTTCAAGATGAAAAGTCATAAAATTATTCAGAGATGATGGTAAAAATCCAAACGTTTGTGATCTACAATTATTCTTTTATTAACCTAAATATGAAAATACAACTATACTACATTAGAAGAAATGTTCTTCTCAAATTTTTTTTTTTTCAAAATAAGTCCTTTGACAAAAGAAGAATCTCTCTTCCCTTGTAGATCTTGCAATATGAAGGTTGATGGGCTTAATTGTTTAGCAATTTGAAATGGTCTAAGACACATTCTCTATAATTTAGTATTCTTACATTTTTCCTCATGTGCCTTGTCCCACTTAAGAACAAGGTCTCCAACTTGAAAATATTTTTTGGCAACAAAACTTGTATCAAAAGAATATTTCACAATTTGTTGGTGTTGAGTTGTGCAAGTTTGGCATTTTCCCTTTCTTCTTCTAATTTAAGGATTTTGGAAATTCTTCTTTTTAAAGAAGATGAAGGTATTTCTTCAATGAATTCGAAGAGGGCTATTCAGGGAAGGGATATATTTGAAGGAATGGAAACCTCTTTCCGATATACGATATTCAAGGGAGAAGTGGCTATAGAGGCCTTCTTAGTTTTTCGGTCAGCCCATAGAGCAAACATTAAATATTTATGAAAATTCTTTTGGATTTGATCAACGTTTTTTTTAATAATTATTATGAGGTTTTTATTGGTTGTCTTGGCTAGACCATTCCTTCGGGGATATTAATTAAAAAAATATTATATCTTAAATCCTCTCTTAAGATAAAATTCAGTCATATTATTACTTGAAAATTAATATGCATTGTCAAACATTAGTGCATTTGGTAAGAAAAACCTACTAATAATGAATTTCTCTATGAATTCAATAATGGCTTTAGAATTGGCTACATTTAGTGGAATGGCCTCCACCCGCTTAGTAAAATAGTCTGTTACACTAATAATGTACTTATGTTTTTTGGAAGAGTTAGGAACAATCTCACCTATGATTTCAAGTCCCCACTATTCAAAGGGTTGTTCAATGTTGACCAATTGAAGGGGTAAGGCTGGTATTTTTTTTCTTCCTACAATAGTCTAAAAAAAATTGCATTTCCTACATATGAATGGGTATCTTTGAACAAAGTTGGCCAAATTGTACCCCTCATGTAGGGTTTTGTGTGAAATAGTGTCTCATCTGAAGTTTCCACCAGTTGATCCATCATGTAGTTCCTGAAAAACCTTTTGTGCTTCATACTTCTTAGGGCTTCTTAACAATACACATAATAGTTTTTTCTTAATAACTAATCTATATGTGATCGAATAAAGTGCTTAAGCAGTTTCATTAGTTTTTCCTTTAGATTGAATATTAAGTGAAGTATGCTTTAATGAAATACGTCATAAAACAATAGCAATAAATGAGTAAATAACAAGAATAATCAAAGAGAAGAAGAAGCAAACAATTTGATGATGGAGTTCGTCCCTCCTGGACTACATCTTTGGGTCCGCTTTTAAGTGGGCATCTGTTTTTATTAGGATTGATATTGAAGAATATTTACACTGAAATGGAATAGGATGACTATGCTTGCAGGCACTTATGAACCCTATAAATAGAAAGGACTCTTCCTCGCCTTTCCGATGCCTTTCTCCATGCTCAATTCCAACCACTGACGGCTAATAAATGCTGCAAAAAAAACCTCCTATGTCCTTCTGAAACTGAACTCAAAATGCACAATGTCTTCACAATAATCCAAGATCTTCTTCATGAGGAATTTCCATGGCTTTATAAGGACTGATTCGAACCATGGATAACTAATTTTGGCACTTTGTTGAGCAAAAGAGGCTCTCAAATCCGTATGATTACACAAACCTAGGGATAATGCTTTGACCTTAGCACTTTATTAAATTAAAAAAAACCATATTTGGACCTTATAATAAAATTATAAACCACCGTGCTAACTAACCGGGTGGAGGAGAAAGCCGCTACGTGTGATCAGGCAGGTGGTCAGAGATAGCACTAGCTGTTATGGTCTATCCCGAAGGTTAGGGTCCGGCAGTCATGGTGTCAACTGTCAACCATAACATTCCCCACGTGGTCAACTCTCAACCTTAACCACCGTGATCTTTCATATTATCACATGTTTTTAAACTTCGATGCGGTCTGTTTGGCAGTCAGTTGTTAGCACTCTGGGTATAGTTTTATATTAAGTTTTATTATAATGTTTTTAACCCATAACCCCAAAACTTTAAAAGGTTTATGTTATGGTCTTAGCACTAAGGGTTTTGACATAGATTTTTTTACCATAGTGCTTTAGATTTTAGGTCCTGAAGACTTCGTTTTAATTTTTTCAACATAAATTGATGTTTAGGACCTAGGTTTTAAACCATAGAATTTTTAGGTGTAGGTTTTAGAAATAGTGCTAGGATTAGAACTTAGTAATATGATTAGGTCTTAGCACTAGGTTAACAATTTTAACCAATTTTACATCGAAACTTCAAAACATGTTGACAATGATATTGAAGAGCCTTTCACTGGTGAAATTGATGGAACTAGCGGATTTGGAAATTGAACTGGACGTCGGACAATCTGGAACTCTTGAGAGTGCAAGCTTCTGTGATCCATAACATTTTAATTATAACTCTTCCGCGAAATCACATAAGAATCTTGGTTCCTAAATTTCTTATGTCATTTCCCGAAAGAGTTATAGTTAAAATCTGGAACTCTGTCGATCTTGTACTGATCAAGATCCTCCTGGATCATTCCTCTCCACTTAAAATGCTTTTGGACCACAAAAGCTTGATTTTAAACTGAAAATAAGTGAGAATACAACTCTCTCACTTTCATATTGACTTTGATGACATACAACCATACCTACTCATTGACCTAAAACTGATGCTTATCATGGCACAATTTGAACCTGACTTGACTCAATGCTTGTCGTGGCACAGAAGAATGTAAGGCTTGATTGTAAGCTTGATGCACATAAGTTACAAATTCATCCCACATATTAGGATGTTTACTGAAGTTACCTCGAAGAATATGTATCCTGGTCCTATTCACCATTTCTGTCTATCCTTGAACCAAATCCATGCTGCCCCATGGTTGCAAAGGAACTGGAAGTGGCATGTGCAAATCAATATTTAGATTGCATGGCTTTCTTGTCGAACACATTACACATCCCTTTATGTACTTCACAATGTTTTCATACATACGAGGCTAGTAACAATACTTTTGAATTTTTTTCATAGTCTTGCTTAAGCCTGCAATTTGAGAAATATAAATTTCCTGAAAAACCTGCAGCCTTTCTATCTGAGCATTATGAGTTGGTGATTCAAAATTTTCTTCGAAATAATCATCAGTATTATACTATTCTACATAACTTGCATGAACCAATGAAATTTTATGCAGTACTACTGAAGCATTCAAAGACAACATATCAACTACTTTACTTGTTATACTTTCCCTGTCCTTAATTACTAATTGATTTTGCTGAAGAAATCCCATCCAATTGTATTGATATTGTTGCAACTTAGTATATGACTGAAAGTATTGAAGTAGCTAATAATCTATGTGAATCAATGTTTCCATTGAATAACCTTTAACATCTGTTTTAACTTCAAATCGTTGTTGATGATCTACCAATGTTGTGAATTTTTTCTGCTTAAATGAATCAAATTTAAAATCGACACTTATTCCCCATGTCCCATTTTTCTTATGAGCCAAAATTATGGGTGGAATGTATAGAGATGATCTGAGTCGCATTAATTCTTTTCCAACCTTCCCTGTAATTTTTTGCTTTATTTCCTTATGCTCTATAACTAACTTGTGATGCATTTCATTATTAGAGTCATCAAACATCAGCTGCATCTCATGTCATATTTCATTTTTATGAAGTAGATGTTTTGGTTCTTTAATTAGATCCTAAAATGAATCTACCTTTTTAACCAAATTACCTTCATTCTGAATTTCACAACCTGAACAAGTATCAATAAGATCCTTATGTTGCTCTTTTATCGACATGAGTATGTATCTCTTACTTGAACTAATTAAGTGCTTCATCTAATTAGCATTAATTAAATTCAAGTGAACGATGTACTTAATCCCATCTTTCCTGAGATGATACACATGCTCTGTTCTATAAAATACTGCATCACATTCATAGAGATAAGGGCTACCTAAGACAATTCTACAAATGTCTAACGGTATTACATCTAGCTCCACTTCATCGATATAGTTAGCTGTGATTGCAAATTTTAATTGACACTATTTGGTAACATGAATTTGAATTTTCTCCTTTAACCACCCTAAAGGATATGGATTTGGATGATTATGTGTTTTCAAACCCAATTGTTTAACTAGTGACTCAGAAATAAAATTTTCCTATGTTCCTGCATCGAACAATGTATCTATCTTAGTATGCTTTGAAGTTACCCTTATATGAAATAACTTGATTCTTTTATCTTCATTCTGTTGTTTGATGTTTGAAGAAGTAGAAGTACTAGCATCAGAAATTTTACATGCTGTAACCATAGTAGTAATTTTACCTTCATCACCTGAATCAGATCCCAAGTCTAATCCTTGTTGGATTGTTTTTTCCGCCTTCTTTTCACCCTTCTTTGATTGAAACTTCTTCAGCTTCAGTTCCGGATAAAGTTTCCAACACCTAGCTTCATCATGGCCGATCCTTTGGCAATGTGTGCACGTAGGTATTTCATATTCCTTCTGAGTTGTGGCAATCTTCTTTCCCTTTGACTTACCCTTATTTTTGCTGTCTTCAGTCTCCATCTGCTTGGATATCTTTGGTGTAAACTGGAATGGTATACCCCTTGATTCGAAATGAATTTCTTGAACACAAACTTCATCAAAATAATTAGGATTGAACATTAATAATGTATGCTACAAATATGAGTGAAAAATTGCAATATACTTCAACAAAGTTTCTTTTGTGTCCAAAATAAATACCAAGTGCTAATGCCTTCTTTCTGAATTCCTGTGTGAACTCTTGAACACTCTGTCCCTTACCTTGTCTCAAGCGCTGCCAATCTATTACAGCTTGTTGTGTGTGACCCAACAAATATAATTGTTTATTTATAGCTTTAATAAACTTAGTCCATGAGGTGATAACTTTTCCCTTACGCTTTAAATCTATCTGTGTCCTACTCTCCCACTAGATCAAAGAAGTATCGCCCAGTATAAGAGTAGCTAATTGGATCTTTGTCTTATCATCAGTAATATCTTGAATACGACAATAGAATTCTGACTGTTTTACCCAATTATATAGCTTCTCAGGGTTTATTTCACCATCATACACATGTAATTCGAACTTAACATCAAGTTTCAAAAGTGGATTCCTATTTTTCTTTTCTTTTTATGAATCAGCACTAGAATTAGAAGTGGAAGAAGAAGATGATGGAGATGACAGAGGAGAAGGAGATTTATCTGCCTTTCCTTTACCCTTTTCCTTCTTTTATGCCTTCGATGATGAGGCTGCATCTCTCGTCTTCTGGTCTTCATATAATTCTGCCAACATAAATTGCATGTTTAGAAACACCTTTTGGATTTGATTCTCATCCATGGGTTTCTTTTCAGTAGCTTCAGTGGTCTCAAGGGTCTCAGTTTCTGTCATCGTTGATTGATGAACAAATTTTTTCTTTCCGATATCTGGATCAAATTCCTCAATCTCGAATTTTCCACATTGCAATCCAAACCTGGTTAAAATCCACTGATAAAAAAAACTACAAAGCACAACCTGCTCTGATACCAAAAAAAAAATTGTATGTGATCGAATAAATTTCTTAAGAAGTTTGATTAGTTTTTCCTTTAGATTGACTGTTAACTGTAGTATGCTTTAATGAAATATGTCATAAAACATTAGCATAAATGAGTAAATAACAAAAATAATCAGGAAGTAGAAGAAGCAAACAATTTGATGACGGAGTTCGTCCCTCCTAGACTACATCTCCGGGTCTGCTTTTAAGTGGGCATCCATTTTTATTAGGATTGATCTTGAAGAATATTTACACTGAAATGGAGTAGAATGAATATGCTCGTAAGCACTTCTTAACCCTATAAACAGAAAGGGATCTTCCTTGAATTTCTGACGCCTATCTCCATGCTAAATTCTAACCACCAACGACTGAGCAATGCTGCAACCAAAATCACCTATGTCCTTCTGAAACTGAACTCAAAATGCATAATGTCTTCACAATAATCCAAGATGTTCTTCTTAAGGAATTTCCATGGCTTTATAAGGACTGATTCAAACCATAGATAGCCAATTTTTCCACTTGGTTGAGCAAAAGAGGGTCTTGAATCCCTATCATGACACAAACCTAGGGATAATGCTTTGACCTTAGCATTGTATTAAATCAAAAAAACCCATATTTGGACCTTATAATAAAATTATTAACCACCGGCCTAACTAACCGAGCAGAGGAGAAAGCTGCTATGTGTGATTAGGTGGGTGGTCAAAGATAGCACTGGTTGTTACAGTCTATCCTGACGGTTATGGTCCGGCGGTCACGGTATCAGCTATCACCTGGCTTAGTTGTCAACCATAACATTCCTCGTGCGGTCAAATTTAAACCTTAACCACTGTGGTCTTTCATATTATCACATGTTTTTAAACTTTGACACGGTCCGTTTGGTGGTTAGCTATTAGCGTTGTGGGTATAATTTTATATTAGGTTTTATTATAATGTTTTTAACCCATGACCTCGAATCTTTAAAAGGTTTATGTTATGGTCTTAGCGCTTAGGTTTTTGACATAGATTTTTTTTACCATAGTGCTTTAGATTTTGGGCCCTTAAGACTTATTTTTAACGTTTCTCAACATAAATTGATGTTTAAGACCTAGGTTTTACACCATAGAATTTTTAAGTGTAGGTTTTAGAAATAGTTCTAGGATTAGACCTTAGTAATATGATTAGGTCTTCTCACTAGGTTAACAATTTTAACCTTTTTTACATCCAAAATTCAAAATATGTCGACAATGATATTGAAGAGCCTTTCACCGATGAAATTGACGGAACTGGCAGATTTTGAAACTAAATTGGACGTCAGAAAATCTGGAACTCTGTTGATATTGTACTAATCAAGATCCTCCTGGATCAATAACACATCATTAATCCTTTCATATCGACTAGATTTTAGACTTGAATCTCTTTTCATTTTATAATTGAATTCATGTGGATCATATCCATTCTTTAAGGAAAATATAAGATTTTGATATTGGGATTCAGAATCAATCAAGCTTACCTCAGAAATGTGTGCAGTATTACCTGAATCCTCATCAGCTGGTATGTTAGAAGCTCCAATAAAAAATCTACAAAAACCTTGTCCTATGCCAATTTTAGCTGGTTTAATATCAATATCATATTCCTGTAGATTTCTGACCCAATTCACCCTTTTTTCTCCTAGTTCCTTTTGTACAAGAAGTTGTCTTAGTGCTAGAAATGGAACTATTACTTTGGTATGTGTATTTAGGAGAAAAGGCCTAAAGTTATTTATGGATTTGAAAAGCTTGTTTCTCCAGTTCATATTAATTTAATTCAAAACCTTGAAAATTTGAACTAAAGAATGACATGGGTTCTTTGATTTGTTGATCATTAAGTTGTGTTAAAACAGCCAAATATGATGTTTCAGAAGCGAAATTATATGAAATAAAATGATCAGAGAAATCCGGGGTAATTAAAGAGGGAGAATTTATAATGGCTTGTTTGATTGAATCAAAATATTCTCTTTCATTGTGGCCCCATTTAAATACTGGAGTTTTCTTGATCATGGCTTGTAATGGAAGAAAAATTTGGGAAAAGTCAAGAACAAATCCCTTGACAAAATTTATTTTTCCTAGAAAGTATTGCATGGATTTTTTGTTATGGCGTAAATAAATTTCAAATATTTCCTTAATCCTTTCAGGATCAATGAAAATTCCTTCTTCAGATATAATGAATTATAAATGTTTTCCTTCACTACGAGGGAAATAATACTTTTTTGGATTTAATGAAATCCCCTCTTTTTGGAAACGTTCAGAGATCTATTTTAGGTCATATAAATGCTTGCTTCTTTTCTTGGAGTAAATTTTTATGTCATCCAAGTAAAAAATAATTTCCTTATTTATAAGACCTCTAAACGATATATCCATAGCTCTCTGGAATATTTATCATGTGTTTATTAGACCAAAATGCATTTTCTGATAAGCATAAGTCCCAAATTTGTTTCAGAATGTAGTATTTGATCTATCATCTAGATGAAGTAGGATCTGATTGTATCATGAAAAACCATCAAAGAAATACATGATCTCATAACCTACAACCAATTGTAAAACTTGTTCCATGGGTGGTAATCAAAAATTATCCTTTTGACAAGCTTTATTAAGATTTCTAAAATCTATACAAATACGTATGCCACTATTTTTCTTCCTCACTGGAACTATATTTGATACCCATTTGGAGTGCCTAACAGCAAAAATGTTTTAGTTTTAAGGAGTTTATTGAGCTCAAATTTTATTTGTCTTTCAAGGTGGCGGTGAATTTTCCTTAATTTCTACTGTACAAGTTTGTCATCAGATAACATTGGGATAGTGTGTTGGATAATGGAGTTGTCATGTGTTATAATATAATCGTAGCTCCAAGAAAAAACATTCTTGTATCTTTTTAATAAATGAATGAAGGTTAATATCTCATTTGGTGAGAGACCTAGACCTAGATTCATGTTTTGGGGTTTGAGATCAGTTCCAAGGTGTACTAGATCAAACCTCAAAGTTTAACTTTGAAGTTTGTAATTAGTGATATTCTTAAATATGTCTTTCAAATCATAGAGATCTTCAATATTAACCACATATTTAGGAAGAAAATTTCTTCATTTTTTTGTCTTAATTGTGTCTCATGTTCATCCTAATCAACTATTTGATCATCATATGATCCTTTAGATGTTAAAAAGGTCAAAATGTATTCGTCATCATTGAAAATCATGCCAATTGGTGACATTGTCTGGAATCGATGGTCGAAAAATTAATTCAATGGAAAATATATTTGGACTATAATCTTCAGATGGTATAAGTCTAGATGGTACATTGGTCAAAACATCAACATTGGAATTTTCAAGTCTTGGGATAGGAGAGATGTTAAATACCAATAAATGAGAACCGAGCATTTGAACCAGACATTGATAATGTTTTAAATAGGTAGAAACACAGTGAATGGTGTTTCTTACTTGTTTTATAATAATTTCAGAATCTATGAATACTTGCAGATATTTGACATTTAAATATATCTTTTTATGTAATCCTTGGACCAGTGACTCATATTCAGCAGTATTGTTTGTGCATTAAAACTATAATCTAGAGTCTAGCATCATTTTTTCAACTTCCAAACTTATCAATATACAACCTTCTCCTGCACCATCACTAGATCTAGATCCATCAAAATACAAAGTCCAAAATAAACATTTAACAAAAAAAATTTCAACAATATCTACACACTTGGAAGAATTTGATTGTGAAAAGGTTTTGATTTGAGAAGTAACTCAATTTATTAGAAAAGGAGATTGTTGTGCATTGAAATTACCCAATAATGATTAAACAGAGTAGTTCCCAAATATGTTATTGGTAAAGGCCATTGGTTCATTTTCATTCTCAAAATTAGTTACTGAGTATTTCATGTGTTTTTCAGAGTCAACTCGAATTTGATTTGGCTTACCATTGCAGCTAAGCCAGATATGAGATTAGTCTATGTCAAAATAACCATGAAGCTTTTCAAACCAATCTCTACTAAGAATAATCGTAAAATTCTACGATATCAACACCTAGAATGTTAATTAATTTATGGAATTTTGAATTAGAAGCAACTCTAATGAGGAAATATTTCATTTCTCCTAAAAACTTGACTTTGGTTCTATATAATTGAACAATGTGTACAACATAATTTTTGGGTGAGATGTTTAACCTCAAAAAAAAAATATGGAATTATATTTGAAGAAGCCCCAGAGTCTATCAGGCAATTGTGCACATCTTTATCGAAATCTTCGAAAGTCTGAAGGAAAGGGGGAGTGTGTGACTTGTATCTATCTCTAATTATAATAGCATCAGTGACATCAATCTTTTCTGATGAATCTGTGCGAGGTTTACCTATTCCTTTTGAGGCTTTGGATGTGACAGGGGTAGGAAAAGGAGAAGTGTGGACTACATTTAATTATTTTAGTATAATTTTATGTTGTTGTTTCAATTTTGCTACCTCATGTAGGTAGATATTTTTTTTTTCTTCAAATATTCAACTGTATTGTATTTGATGGTGTCAGAGACTACTAAGGTTTTTGATGTAGAGGGATACTATGAATAATATGGGACTAATTGGGAAGATGTGGAAGGATATTTTTTAGGGACAACTATATATTTAATAGTAGAGGATGATGGTTTTTGTTTTTGGATTGGTTATGATGAATCAATAGGTATTTTAATTACAGTGCTAACAAGTAATGCTTAATGATGATATTAATTATCAGAAGTAGGAAGTATGAGATCCCATAATCCAAGTACTTTGACAAGTTCCTCATCTTGGGAGTCTTCAACAGATAATATTGTTTCATCTTCGTTCTTGTCTTGATCAAATTCAGAGTCAGATATAATATTAGGTGGTTGAGGATTAGATGTTTGAGATTTCTTGAAATATATAAAAGGTTTCCTAGAAGAGGACTCAACTACATGCTTCTTGATTTCTATCATCTCATTAAACATCGATTTAATGACTTTTTGTAATCTTTCAAGATCAAAAGGATATTTAGGATTTTTATTTTTGGGCTCATCCTTAAATGTGACCTTCTTTGATTTCCTTTCTTCTTGATAGGTTTTATTCTCTAATGAAATTAGTTTCTCTTTTCAATTCACATTTATTCTTTCATGTTCTCAACTAAAGTTTCTTTGTTAGCTATATCTACAAAAATTGCAATATTAGAAGGAAGAGAGGATATGTACCAATCAATATGTAAATCAACACCAGGATTTGATGTGGTTGAGATTTTTTTTAACAATTTATTAAACTTGCAATTAAGGTATTATATTTTCTCCTAAATTAATTCTCAGATTAGAAATATCATTTATAAGAGTACCAAAATAGAAATCATCACCAAATTTGGTTAAAAATTGTTCTTCAAAATGTCCCAACTAGTTATTTTGCTTGATTGTATCGAAAAGTACCATGATCTTGTTGATCCTTGGAAAGTAGAAGGGAAAAATATAACTATACAATATTCTTTAGATACTTGATTAAGGTTCATGGAAAGCATGAAATTATGTAGGTTCTCTTCAGCAGGGAGTCCATCATCATGATTAAACTTAGGCATCCATTTTTCCAGGTGTTTAGGTAAATCATAAAGAGGTCCAGGAAATTGAATAGCTCAAGGATTGGTCATGACCTACTTTCCATTGTATCACCTATAGGATTAGAAGATGGTGTAGTAGTTCTAGAGGTTGATGTTGTAGTAGAAGAAACAATCGTTGAAATAGTACTGCTTGAGGAAGCACTAGTTTATTGAGATGAAGAGATATGAATGAATGAAGAAATGTGTTGGGAAGAAGGAAAAGAAGGAAGAATGAATGATGGGGTTTGTGGAGGAGAAGATGATATAATCTCACTAGAAGATATTTTAGTTTCATATGTGTTATCACTCAGATTTTCCTTGAAGTTGTGGAAAAGGAAAGTAAATCCGAGGTAACCACAAAACAATCTTCAGATACAGAATCTAGCCAATCTGTATCCAGAGCGAGCTCTCTCTTTAAAATTTAGCTTTGTTCTTAGAAAGTATTAGGCTAGTTATAAGTCCAAGAGTTTTGTTTGAATTTGAATGGTGTATTCTGCCAACTAAGGGTACGATTGAGTATTTCAGGCCATTGGGCTATGGAGTCGAAAGGATGGCTTTACTGGATTAATATTCTACACACAAGATGGCTTTGCAGAGCAAGATAGCCAAACAGAGAACAATTTTAGAAATTAAAGTGAATGGAATGGATTTTGAAGGGATGAAAGGCAATTAAGAATATTTCAACATGTTCAAAGAAAGAAATTGAATGATTAAAAATAAAGAGTAGTTAAGAATTCTTTACTATAGTAATCAAAATTTTTAAACCAGCGAAACAAGAGCAATTAAGAATTCGTTGCTTATAACCAGTTTAGAGGAAAACATTTAGAATAATCACAATTGAAATCAGAGTACACTTAAGTAAGTTATGATTTATTCTTTTATGTCAATTATTCAGAAATGGAACACAATGATATTATAAACGGATATAAAACTTAAAACATAGGATAGAAAATACTTATTGAACTGTAGTCTGACACATGAATCCTACAAAAAGTCTTGAGCTTCAAATCATCATCCAACAAGCCACAAAGAAGTTTCTCCAAAAAACTTTTATTCCAAAAAGTCAATGTTACAGTAAAGTAGAAGAATCCACCCTCAATACTCCAATTGAGGGAGTATTTATACAAATTCTAAACTAAAATATCTTGAAAAAAATATCAAAATTAGTTCACAAATCTCTCCAACTATTTTACATAAATAGAACTAAGTAAAGGACACTAAAAATAATGCATTTATTTGGCACTATTTTGTATGGATAGGTGATTAAAAATAGGATAATTCTAATTTGATCCAACTCTTAGTTGATGATGAGGCATCCAAGTCACTAACTGCTTCCTTTCTTTGTGCAATTATGCTCCAACAATTCTGCAACTTTGGGGTCAAATGAGACCTTTTTATTTATAAATACGTAATAGATATGTAAAAATTGAAAGAGGTTATTGTGGATTAATATGTTATTAAGATAAACCTCTTTCAGTTTCATAAAATTCCTCTCCAGCTATGTACAATAGGCTCTGTAAATATATGTGTAAAACAGAGTTTTACAGAGTCTGAAAAATAGCCTGTAAATATGTGCATGTATCTCTCATTATGAAATCACTGTGAAAAAATTGAGATAGGTTTTTGTAGATGGTTCTCTTAGGAACAAAAACCACCTTCCGTTTTGTATGATGTATTTTTTATTTACCACAATATTCTCTGCAACATGATGACTTAACTGGTATTTTCTGCAAAACGTGCTTTCCAACATTGTTTAATATTTCCAAAACCATAATAGCTATTAGAAACATGAGAGAGGTTATTGTAGATGGTCATCTTAAGAAAATAAACCTCCTTCAGGTTTTCAAAATTAATCTTGTATTGATCACAATAGTGTCTGCAAAATAATGAGTAAAACATGCAATTTCTGCAAAAATATTCCTTCTTGTTGTGTTTTTCATCTTTTCACTTTTTTGTTCTTTTGACTATTTTACTTTCACTTTAGACAAAATTCAATTTTGGTGAAAGTAATTTCATTTCCTCTTTTTACCATTTTACTGCCTCTGTAATTACTTTTACTGTTTACCTTTGACTGCTCTGTAACTTCTTTTTAACTTTCATTCTGACTTTTACCTGATACACTTTAACCACTGATACTCTTTAACTGTTATGCTTTCTAACCTCTGTTTGAATAGATTTGATAACACTCTTGGAGTAAACAAGTCTTATGACTAGTATTAAGACTGTTTATCCAAGGATTTGGTCTTCTGATTACCTGTAAAACAAAACAAGTTGTTAAGAAAGCATTGGTTTGTAGGAGAGGTCGAAAAGGTTTCATTTGATTTTGAGAGGTCTGTGGAGTGAATCTAGAATGATTTTTGGGAGGTAAACCATGCTCGAATTTCTTAACAGAGGTTTCAGGTGGCACAGCTGGGTTACAAAGGGTTTTACTGCACAATCAAGTGAGAGCAACACTAGGGTGTTTGAACAGTGATTTGAATGGGTACTGGTTATGGCGGATGAGCTTCTGGGAAGCTTGACTGAAATTTTCATCGATGAGACAAAGGTTGATGGACTTCAGCAGTGAATATTTGAATTTCTGTGCATGGAGGTGTAGTTTTTCTCTGGAAATGAAATAATGAAAATGACGCGAACTTTTGTTTTATTGGCAAAGTCAAACGGGGTGGCGGGGTTTTTAACAAATGACGTCAGCATGTACTGGAGGTGAGTCACAGGGGGGAAGATGGTTTACGGTTTTTTCCACACTTCTTTTTAGAGGAGGGTGGTTTTGGGCGGAATGGAAACGAATCGATACAGCAAGTGACGCGTGGCATACAATATTTGAAAACCACTTTTCATTTCGCGCGTTAACTTTCGGATGGGGGATGGCCAGCGGAATCGATGCGAGCTGTTGATCTTGGAGCGGGCGATCGCACGGTGGACGGGACAGGGAGTTGATGGAGGTTTAACAGGCGCAGGCCAGTTGTAATTAACAGTTAATTAATTATTTCGGGAGGTGTTTGATTGTTGGGGAGGTTATTAATTAACCTGCAGGGTTAATTAATCCCATACGAAAAAAATGGTCGGGGAATGTTTGTTTTTGTTTTTTAAACACATATAAATATATGTTTAAGAGATTTTTCGTATATATTTTTATTATATAGTAATTAAATAAATGCGATTTAGTTACCATAGGGGGCGGGAATAGAACTAAAGATATATTTTTTAGCCAAAAGGGGGTATATTGTGGGTTTTTTATTTAAATAAGTTGGAATAAAATACTTTTGGCTAAAATAGCTATAATACATGGGTTTTGGGAATATTATTACCAAAATATTTATATATAATAGGAAAATGTGATTTTTATAGGGAGTTAATAGATAAATTAGAGTTAATATGACAAGGGACAATGTAAACTCAAAACACTTAAATATAACCAAGAAAGTGAAGATTCAAAAGTAAATGGCGTTATTATACTTTCATCACTTAGACTTAGAATAAAAAGTAATTTTGAGGGCTTTTCATGAAAAATTGAAGGATTTTCCTAAGTAAAATGGGATTTTACTTAGGAAAAGATTTTGAGAGGTGAATGAATGTGATAATGGATGATTTCAAGTACTTAGGTTTTTCAATTATTGGGCCGAGGGTTCGGTCCCTCCAAAAGTCAAGGAAATGCCTTGAGCCCCATTAATCTTCAAATACCTTAGCACTTAGGGGAAATTAGTAAAATATTTAGGGAAAATGAGAGGGGAAATTAATAATTTTGACTTTTCTCTGCTGTGAACTTTTTCCAATGTAATATCTGCCTTTGCACTTTGTGATGAAAGTAAAATTGAACACATTTAGAACCATCATTCATCACATGCAATCCTGAAACAACATCTACCTACCCTACTTAATTTACCCTACCATTTTGTCTTCTTTATTAGGGTGCACTTAGACTGGCAAACCCTTATCAATCTTCTTTTTCTTTTACATGGCAAACCTATCTAAATCTACACTTATTACCTCCAAGGGCTCAGATTAAACGGTTGAGCACCTTTTTATTAACTCTACCTATCTACTTATCTGCCAAGATTAAACTATTTGGTCAGATATTTATTCTCTATTCTACAACATGAAATTGAAACATGAATGAGTCAAGTTTAAACAGTTTGACTCTTCATAAATTGTGGCAAAAGTTTGACAAGCTGCACACAATTTTGTTTATTACAAAAAATGAAATAGTAGTGGCATTTGGACTTGCGCACTTTCCTGGTCTATTTTTGTTTGGGGTTCATTTCTTTCACTTTTTTGACCATTTTATTCTTTTCACCCTTTTATTTTTCTTTTAGGGTATACCCTCTTTACATTTTTTAAATTTTTTTGATTTTTTGATTTTTTGAAAATATGGAACACCTTTGCACAAGAAAAAGGTTTGAACATATTGCATAGTTCAATAAGTCAATCATGAAAAATGACACCTATTGGTATAGGAGTATAATAGTATGTAGGATTCTTCCTTCGATGAGAGTGGAGAGGAAACTCAGATGGATTTATTCTAAGTTTTTCACTCTGAGAATGAGTCAATACACCAGTACCTTGAAAAATTGAAGTAACACATCCTTCAGAGGATTCCAAAAGCAAATAATTCTATGATAGAATAGAAATTTCTTCTAATTTCTTTATCAAAGTATGTACTTTAGGAGATTTTGGAGTATGTTCAAGGGAGAGTTCTTTGGGAATTGAACTAGGAGATTTAGGAGGTGATTGAACAAATTCAGATCTAGAGGTAGGATACTTTGAGCATGGTATTCAAGTTGTATGAGTTTTAGAGGGAGGTTTACTTTTTTGATGGCCTTTGGATTTAGTATTGGAACTTAATGCCATTAATAGTATATTGGCCCTCCTTCTTGCAACATAAATGTTGATGCCTCGAAAATTGTTGCACATCATCAGGGGATAACGACCCGGTCAGGGACTTGAAAACCTTCCCTTTTCCATTTTAAATGGTGGCTCTGACTCGACATGATGGGACCAGTTACCCAATTTATAATTGGATGGATGTGTGGTATTTATAGCTAACTATGACTTGGATGAATGTGAGTGACAACAAGCTAAAGGAGTATACATATACCTATCTCTATCTCGGGATGAATTATGTTTCTCTTATATGCGATCTTAGTAGATGATCTTAACAGATGATATTAAGTGAATGTAAATGAAGATTTATCAAGCACTTATAGAAATGAAAGAAAATTTAAGTGAATTGATTTGATTAAATTTTTAATCAAATCAATTGATTAAGCACATATTGCATTTAATAACTGCACGTATTGTATATGTATTGAAAAATGACAATCTAAGAATTCTCAGAAGTGAACTAATGTTGTAATGTGTTAAAAGAGATACATATAAAAAAACATGATAAATAAATTTAACTATTATTCACATAAACAGAACATCAATATAGAGATAAAAGTACCATATATATATTAAATCTACTCATGGAAAAACAATCGTTGGTATAATCTTTTCTATTAAGATAATTCCAAGAGTACAAAGGTGCAACTTCTTCAAAGCCTTCTTTAAAAAATTTTAAGACCATTTCTTCAAAGACAGGAATAGGTTTATATAGTAAAATAAAAATTATAAAGATAGAAAATACATAAAGTGTTGACGAGATTTAAGCAACTCTCCTTAAAATAAGTGAAATAAAAACAAAAATAGAGTTTGTTGTATGACTCTCTCCAAGAGTGTGGTGAAGTCCCTGCGGCCATTCATTTCTTGAGTTGAAGGATATCTAACATGGGCTAAACTTCAGGAGGTTTCCCTTGTCTAATGTGCAGTTGTCCTATGTAGACCTCATCTGATAGTGGAGGTGTCATGTGGGATGAGGTGTCACTTAGGTAGCGCAACATTAGTCATTGACTATGTGGCTTAGCTAGGTACTTCCAGTACTTGTACCAATATATATTTTCCAATTTTCTGATGTTTTACTCATTTTTCTTCGATGTCTCTTGTGTCTTCTTCGTTAAATCTTTCAGCAAAGGGAGAGAAATAGGTGGTAATTTATCAATTAAAATGGAAGAAATGAGATTGTTTCTGATTATTTCAATAATATTATTGGCAACATCCCTTGCACTACATATCGCTCTCTCTGTGTGTTTTAATTGTATATCCCAATCATTGAATAAAATTTCCTTCTTGGAATCCTCAATCCTAGGTAGATTCCTCTTTCATTCGTCTGTAGTATCCTGCCAAGTTATATATTGAGAGAGTATGTCATCAAATTCATCAAATTTAACCTCTGGTCAGCTACTTGATTCATCAGTGAATTACCTTTCTCGCATATTTCAATGATATTAGTCAATCTCTGAGAAAATATCACTTGTTTTTGAGCCAACAAAGTGTTCATTTCCAGAGCTTCTTTTTTGAAATCATCCAACCATGGGATCTTCACTCTAGGAGAAATACCATAGCATGTGGGTTTACATTGGGGAATGTATAATGAGGAAAAAATGATATAATATATTGGGGGATGTAAATGGTTTTTATATTGGAAGGTATAAAAAACTGAGCTCAAATTTAATGAAAAAATATAAAGGGGTATAAAAAATGTTAATGAAAAAAAGGATACCTATAATATATATTGAAACTAGGGGATTTTTAAATTGGGAAGGTGTATTGGGTTTATATTGGTAGAGGGTTAAATAATGTGATTTTTAGAGTTATTTTCCAATATGTACTCAAATTAATGGTATTGTTTAATATGCAATGATCAAATGTGATATGTTCGAGGTTCATTGGGTGAAGCCCCTATGCATCCAGATTTGGATTATCCTTTAAATCTTCCACTGTAAATTATATCTCGTGAATTTGAGAATCCCTGGCACCAATTTCATATTGATGTTGTAAATTTCATTGATCGATGCTTTGCTGGAGCCGTCACACTTCTGTTTGCAATTGATGGTTAATGCTTTGTTTCTCTGCCAGTAGCTCTTGTTCTAGCTGTAGGATTCTCTTATCCCTTTATTTAACCAATTGATGGACTTCTATGGCTATATCAATTGTGGAAGATGCATAAACACCTGCAAACTGAGTTAGCCTTGTTAGATCTTGAGATGGATCTACTTGAATATCATTCCATACTATCTCCATGGGAACATCACTAGGGATTAAAGCTTGTGATTGTTCAAATCTCCTCCTTTTTCTTTGTCTTCTCATTACAACCTTATGTTTGGGGCTATAGAAGATATATGAAGGAGGGATCTCTTCCATATTTAATATAATTTTAGATGTTGGGTAGGCTAGGATGAATTCAACTCCTTCTGTGTTAACAACTTTGTTAGTAGACCCAACAGTGAATGGGATTTGAATTTTGTCGTGAGGTGTTTTAATTGTTTCTTGAGGAACAATGATTATCAGATCTTGATCTTCCTTAAGTTGTTGATCAAAATATTTCTAGACTTGGTATAAATCATTGGAAAATAGTGGATTATTAGTCTTTGCTTCTATGGATTTAACTTATTTTGATCTATTAAGGTCATTGGTATCTTAGTAGGCTACTTTGTTTCCTGTTCTTTCTTCTGCTCTTCTTGTTGATATTTCTATTGATATTTCTGTGAGGTAGGTTGGGATACCTATAAAATTTGTAGAGGAATACCTTCCAACATATTTTTTTTTGTATTCTTTGAACTGTATAGGTTGTTCAAGGTTGAGACGCATGGCTTCCAAATTTTCAACGTCTAGATATGTATTGGTAGACTCGAGTAAGCCATCATAATCATCATCTTCATGTAGGAACTGTCTAATATTTACCCAAGTTATAATATTTTGAGCAACCTTATTTGGATCAAATTTTCTATTAAGAACTTTAAATAATTTCAAACATTGGATTTGATCAATTTATAATCAGCATCTTTGAAATTTTCCAATATATAAACACCACAGTGGATGGGAAAGGTAGGCCAAGAATCGTTCTTCCCCCTTTCAAGGCTTTAGTTAGTCAATGCCCCACTGTCTGGGAAGCAATTTCTCTGGCGAGAAGATTGTCTCGTACATATAGTGGGAGTACATGGGGTTTAGAAATTCTTGCATAAAATCTGACATAAGTAAATAATTCTTCCCCAAACCATTTCCCTATGGTTATAAAGTCAGCTTGGGCTTACTTAGAAAATCTTGTGGTTGTTTCATCAAAAAAAACTTGAAAGAGTGACATAATAAATGCATGACCAACATTGTAAACATTAGACTCATACTTGGATTCGCAAAGATCATTATGGTAAACATGAATGGGGGTAAGGTCTTGGATGGTCCATTTCCAACCCATGGTTGGAAAATTAGAGGTAAAACACATAGCATCCATGATGTATGCACTCATAAATAATGGGGGGACTTTCTTGGAGATAAATGAGTGTATTTTTCTATATTCAACGATTTTTGAAGTGATATTATTTGAAATAATGTTACCCCAATCCATTATATAGGATTTTTTTATGACATCCATGAGAGGGACCCATTCAATGAAAAATTTATAGGTATTGGGTGAGACGAATAGTCTACACATCATAGCAAATACATAATAGTAGGGACCAGTGAGAGAGGTAGTAGAATAGATACCATTTTCATCATGCTTGTTCTTGTTGGGGTTATTCCTCCATTACTTTATAGGGTCTGATTGTAGCTTGTTTTCCTTCACAAATTGTACAAGCAAGTACTTGTCATAAATATTCTACCGATCAGATATATGGTACATTCTCTCTAAATACGCTTCCCTTAAATATCCTATCCTAGTGCTTCTTGTAGTCGGAAATGTACTTTCGCCAATGTTAAGATTATCAATTATCCATTTTACCATATCTGCATATGGAAAAAGCTTAGGGTGGCAATTATGTGAAGAAAAGAGTTGGCTAATTTAGAAATAGTAGCTTCTGAGGTATTAAGGGCATCCATTGTAGTTTTTATTTTGGTTATGTGGGGTTTTTCATCTTAAAAAATCCCATACATCGATTTCCAGGAAGAAGAATCTCTTTGTGTATCATATGTAGTATCTAGAAACAAGGGAAGCATCTCTGTCGTTTCTGTAGCAGGAGTTGCAGTATTTGGAGGAGCGATAGGTTTCTTTGCTACCTTTGTATCTTTAGACATCTTGAAGGAATTTTATTTTTTAGGGCTAGATTGGAAATAAGGAGAAAAATGAGTGAAACAATGTTTGAAAATTTGGGAACGATTTAGCAATAAAACATGATGGAGAATATAGTGTGGCATTCGTGGAAATCCTAAAAATTTAATTAATCCAAAATCAACACCAATTTGGAGGTTGTAATTTTTCATACCATTATGGTTGTGCATTTATGAAAAACATGAGTTCACGTGTCTAAATGGACACGAGAGCATTTTTAGATTAAAAATTCCTGCATCGTAGTTTCATATGTGTGTCAAGTCTCTAGAACATAGACTACACTTGTTTTACCAATTTGCGATCAAGCTTTTCCTTTTTTAAATAATTCTTTTGAATTCATTTATCAAAGGTTTTAACACTTTCGAACATTAGCCAGGGGAAGAGCGATGAATGATTTACGATGTGATATACCATCGCAGTCGCAATCTTAGGGAATATATATGGTTGAAGAGAAATGATACTTGGCGAAAGCACAATTCGATATATGACATCGGGGAAATGAAAGTGGTTGGAGTGCATGGTAGCAAAAGGAATTTCATTTTTGTGATTGTGATTGGTGACATTGTAGAGGGCAGGTTCTGCTAATCGCTTCTTATGAAATGTAACTTTGTCGAGGGCTTTTTCCTTTGTTATCGTGTTTTCAAATTTTGTCACATTTTCCCTTTAGAAATCACTTTTGTGACTTTTATTATTTTTGGTGAAATCTCATCACAAATATTATATGGAGTGCCTCATACACTACCTGATGTTTTTGTGATTTGCGGTTGTGATAAAGGCTTATTTTGATTTTCCGCCTAAGTCTTTAGCCAAAAAATGATGCTTTTAATTTTTTAAATTCCTATTTCTATATTTATAGGTCAAAAGGGTTTTAATGTCTTAATATAAAAATTTTAAAATTGTCCCCATTACTTTCTAAGGTATCTATCGAAAAATAATGGGGGGTTGCTGAATATCACAACAACAGGAAAGTAGAACTTTCTATAACTATATAGGTCAAGGAATATAACTGGTCTCTCTACTTATAAATTTTATTACCATAGTTCCATGGATATTTTAATGCACAAAATAAGGTGAATCAAGAGTTGGGTGAAATTCTTGACAAATTTAAAAGTAAAATTGCAAACTACTATAGGAATCTATGTTTTTCTATAGAAGATATTTGAGTGAGAAAAAAATATTCTAATAGAAAGTTTTTAAAGTAAAATAAGCTAAGGAAGAGCTAAGAAATGATAAGGCACACATTTCCAAGTCATTGCATCAGTAATTCTAAGTCTTATTCAGCAAGCTATGTGCGTGTAGGGTTTGATGTAGCTCCAAAACAGGGGATTGCACAGACATAGTGAAATATTAAATGATGGAAAATCAATAAACAATAGAAACCCAAGTTAAATAAAATGTGTAAACAAGAATGCTACTTGATATATGTAACCACTATCAATACTATCATCTAATTCTCAGATACTTTGTAAAGAAAGAGTATTCATAGATCAGCTAAATAACCATGCATATACAAAATATTTAGAAATAGACTACATAAATTACCAAACGAATAAATAGTAATGATACAGAAGGGGTATTAACAACTTGGGGTGGGCCATACACAAGGAAGCTCAAAATCGCAAAGGATAAGAAAACTAAGAACTAAAACTAGGCATTATCTCCATTAATAAAAAAGCTTATTGTACATGGAAAAAGTTACAAAATTGTACTAAAATTATCCTAATACTATTATTCTACTATTATATAGATTATTCCTACTTTTTTCCAAGGTGATACTCGGGCCCCCTACTTATAAAAAATGGGTAGGGATAAACCTCCTTCCTGAGAGGACTACTTTCCCTCCAAAATCCATAAAATGTTTTACTATGTTTCCTAGGTGACCAAACAGTTGCAGGAAGGAGTATTGATTATCCTTATCCAACCAAGTTGGAAGTATTCTATATCATGGAGTAATTCACACAAATATCTATGTCTACATATCCTCAGAATCTATTCTAAATCCTTTTAATACCCTAAACAATAGTCATGTTGGGAAGATAAAGCATGCAAAATATCCTTGACCCTCTTAAGAACACATTGAGCTAGGAAAGTTTTATTAGGTGAAAAAAGGAAGGTTTAATGTAGTTTTTATGTGATTAGGAGTGGTTATATGGGCCTTATGTTTTACCTATTTTGGAGGCCCATCATACTCCCTATTGCAACTATTTCACACACTTTGAGAAACCTACTCCTCCTCCTTCCTCTCCTTTTCCTCATTCATTTCATTGATAACCTAATTGACATTCCATGTTGAGCTAGAGGTGGTTGTGTCTACCGAATGGAAACCTGCATTCTCTTTAGTTTAATTTCACTCCCTTAACTCCTCTTCCCAACTCTAATGTTCATAAAATCCTAACAAAAAGGGTGGATTGATTCTAAATCCAATCCATTGGAACCCACTCTGAATTATCCCCTTCTACAAAGAAATATTTGCAAGTGAAGATTGTAATATGTTGGGGGAATCATATTCTCTAATTCTCAAGATATGAGGTATTTCCTACCAACTCCTTTTCCAAGCCCATGATCTTTCTTCCCCCCACAACCTGAAACCTGAAAGTATCTTCAAACTGGACGATGGCCTTTACTTGCCTCTATTTGTAAATTTCCACTAATTTAGCATCCCTTCCAAAGATTCCATAGATTTGGATGTTTAGGTATAATTCACAATATCTATTTCATCTCCCCATCCATGGTCCATTTTAATTATTTAGCGCTCACCTCGTCATGCCTTATCCAAGATGATTGGGCTAATTATTGTGCATCTCCAAAGTATGGGTTTGGGCCCCATGTAAAGGTTAAATTAAAAAAACTTATCTTTTTCTTCTATACTACATTGTGGGTGAAATTTAGTTAAGTCCTTGACTTCTTGCAAAGGGAGATCCCCTCTTTGCGCATGAATTTTTATCTAAAATCAACACCATTTCTATTTCAGGAATAAGGAGTAGGTCTTTAATGGTTACTTACAATTTCATTCCTATAAAGAGAGGTGTGCCATGGTGTTCAAATATGTTTCCAAGGTTATAAACTGAGTTTCCCTCTCCTGTAACAATCCATTTGTATGCTACAATTTTTTTTTCAACTACATGGTTTCTTTCTCTAGGTTCTCCCTAGTATTTCATTCATCAAAGCTACTTAGGAGTGCCATTTCTTCTCTCATTCTATTCATATAATTTTTCATATTGATGATATCAGTGAAACATTTAAATGGGGTGATCCTCTTCCATTGGTGAGACTCAAATTTCTCCTACTCTACCATCAGGAAAAATTGTGATTCTAGGTGCATAGGGAGAGTTCTCCTTTCCTGAATCCAATAGAAAAATTGGAGGGGAGTCTCCTTAGAACTGGTTTTTTTGTTTTTCTTTTAGTATCATGTAATTTTTCAGGTTATTCCTATAGTAGTGTAGTTATTCCTATGGTTTAACATGTTTCCTTTATGACTATATTTGTTTCCTAATTTCCTTAGGAGGTGTTTTTATTTCTGTTGTTTGTACCTCCAATGCCTTTAATTTCCACTCCTTTACATTCTGGAGATCTTGTTTTTCTAGGATAGGGGTATCTTCAATTGTGATAGGAGTGGGGCAAGAATTCCTTTGATTTCCACTATACTGTACACTGGTGCCTTTTCTACTTATGATGTAAAAAATATGTTGGGTAGGTCTACTTGTCGTTGGACTTGTGGGAATGTTATATGCTTCCAATGTGTTGGTGTCCTGTGTTTTTATAGTTTGGAAAATCAAAAGACAAGGCAACATCAGAACCAATCTTTAGAGTTACAGGATCTAGTCCTCCTGCTCTCAGAGATGGATCTCTCAAACTATTTGTTTTGCAAAGGTTTATATTGTTGGCTTTGAGTATAGGTTTTAGACTAGTTATTAAGTGCAAGGGTTTGTTTGTTTGTTTGGTTGGAAATGATACAGCAAAACCTAAAAGGTCTAGGAAAGATAGATAGAAAGGGGAAATGTCAACTTCATTGGGCAATGGAGTCAAAAAGAGGCCATGACAAACTTATCAATGGATATGGGATATCAAAGGGAAAATCTAACTTGGCCGTAGGATCCTTTGGTTTTGGAATCAGATGGACATCAATGACTTGGAAAAAGAAATATTAATTATCAACTAAGGGAATTTGAAAGCACAACTTGAAAAATAAAGAGCTATTTGATAGACAGGGCTAACCATAAATTCTACAAATCACACTTCAAGCAAATATGACTTCAAAAATTTTTTTAAAATGAAATCTAAGATTCAGGGAACACCCTATTTCGTCAAAGATTTTATTTCAAGTGACTTAGAAAACATAAAATATTCACTAATAATTATGATCATAGAAGAGGGAACAGCTAAATACATCTATTATCACAACTATAAAGACCTTTAAGCCAACTGTTCAAGCAAGGACAAGGGGCAAGATCAGAACAAACCTCCTTGGTTCACTATAAACAAACGAACTTCAAAGGGAGACTTCAATAATAGCCTTTAAGTGGCAGCAGACAAGCAGGGAGAACCATAAATCATGCCGAAACCAACTATTCAAACTATTAAGGAAATAAACAAGCATGAGGACTAAAGAGAGAGATTAAAGACTCTAAAATAACTCAGCAGAAGAAAACATAAAAAATTGAAGGATAAACAGGTCTAAGGTGCTTCCAAGAGTCATTTCTTAGCCTAAAATTTTCATCCTACTGTAGTAATAATTTATGGAACAAAATGAAAACAAGGGAAAACATTAAACAGTTCAGAATACTTCACCAACAACCAAGCTCATAGATCCAATGATAGAGCCTTCTCAAGAACAAGCATGCAACAACATCATCAGGGCTTCCAAGACTTCAATTTCTTCTTCAACTTCAACAGACTATATATTTATTTCAGAGAGTTTCAATATTACAACTAGTGATCAAACAAACAACCAAAAACTTCTCATCTTTTACAGAAGTATTTATAGAAAAATGAGGAGGTGGGATCTAAGAAAATATCTCCCAAGGAAATTAATACAGAATAATCACTTCTCGGCCTTTGAGGGGCTCGATGGAGAAGTGTTACAGATGTTCTAGCTGTATTAATTGATTTCCATTAAAGATTAACCTTGGTGGGAGCTTTTGCTGACTTTTGTGGCTCTGTGTCATGTTACAATAACTCTGTTGATATTTTATGCATTAAGTTCTTGTAGCAGAATTAACTATTTGGCTGTGCTGAGGCAAATATCTGATTTTGATCAATAACTTCGGCCTCTGTTTGAATGCTTTGAGGCACAGGTGGCCTTTGGGGTAGCTAAAAGGATTCAATTGGCCTCAGATGTGGTGGTGGAGGCCTTATGTCTGATAAACACTTATGATTTTCTTTTAACTGTGTTTTAACTTGGAGGATTAGGCTTTTGATAATCAATTTTAGCCGTAATCCCCCAAATTTGTCTTCAATCTTCTGTTTTACTGCATTTCATCTTCGACACTGATACTCTTTGATTTTTGATTTCACTCACTGTGTCTTGTTGATGTGTAGTGTTGCGCAAGGCTCATAAGGCATCGATGCCCATGAAGCATTGACGAGACGTGGAGTTTGAACCCTGCGAAAGGTTTCCCTTTATGAACCAAAGGCACGGGAATCGTCATTCCCGGCCTTCATATTTTCGTTCAATCTAATGTAAAACCATCAAAACCCTACAAAATACATAAAAATATTACAAAATCCTTCATTGTGAGGTAAACTGCTTCAGAGGTTGTGTGGAAGGAGCGTGGTAGTTGGATGGCATCATCCAACAGTTGGGATTTGTTTGCGGAGGTTTAAAGAGGGATCAGTGGGAGAAAATCAAGTCGGGATTTGTTTTTATTTAACAGTGTGAAGGAGCCACACCATTTGGAAAATAGAAGAAATACGAAGAAAAGGGTAAGAAACCTTTGCTTCGGAGGAAATGATAAATAAAATGATATTAGAGTTTCGGGAGGATCGTGGGCCGTCAGATGCGATAAGCCCATGGAGATCAACAACTATGATAGATCGTTGAAAGTCCTTTGGAAAAGGCAGAGGGAGATAGAATAATTTGAAAATTTTCTATAACCATTGATCTGCAAAGATCGACGGTGGGAAGTGTGTGCGATGGGAAGTGGTTTTGGGGAAAGAAACATTTGTTTTTGCATGGAGAAAAGGCAGGTAGGCAGATTTGCCTTTTGGAACGTGATATGCATCTCTGCGTGACACCTGGATTCCAAATACAGCTTATATCACGTAATTTTTTTGGATTATCGCCTGCGCTCAAAGTTGCGCAACTTAGAGTGTGGACCGTCAGATCTGGGGCCTCAGATCTAACCGTGGAGAGCGAGCGAAATTTTGAAAAGATGCGTAGGCAGAAGAAGAATGGATGGTTTTATTATGGGCTGTCAGATCTAAGATGGACGGCTAAGATTAGCTCTGAAAGGAGGAAAGACTCACAGGAGGCAGGCCCTGTCGGGTTAATATGAGCCATTAGATAAGAGGATCAACGGTGGAGATAAAACCTGGGGGTGAAATGGAAATATTACAATGGCAGAGGAAGGGTTAATAAGGGCTGTTGATCTTCAGATGTCAACGGTTTGGACTTGGCCTAAAAATTTATAACGGGGGCACATGAATTTAAACCAATATCGGGAAATGCGATTTGTACCGTCCGATCTGCACACGTGGACGATCCAGATGCAATTGGAGGCCAATGCATACGTGGGGCAAAGAACTTGGGGTGAGATGGAGCGATTGATCCCTAGCCATTGATCTGAGGATCAGATCAACTGTGGGGAGTGAATCATAGGGATGGCCAATCGGGGGAAGAGAAATATTGGACGCGCCCAATAAAAACTTGTGATGTGATGCTGCGCAGGCCGTTTGATTGGCTCAAGATCAATGGTGGAGATTTCTTTTAAAAACTGACGGTGGAAAACCCCTTATATCATGCGAAAACCAAAAATTAACATAAAACAAAGGTTTTTACGTATAGGGGTGGGTTATATATTTATAATATGGCTTAGCGCCCGACTGCAGGGCCATGGTCTACATGAAATACAATATGCCTAGGGCATATAACAAAGGGCTAATCGCAATCGGAGCCTTCGGCTCGAGCTTTTCAATCTACCCATTTGACTATTTTGCGATGCGACTAGCGCCTTGGGACTTAAACTCTTGGTCCTGGGCGTAGGCTATATGGAATGAAAAGTGGTGGGGGCGGGTTTTATACATATGGGACCGAATCACATCGGAAATTTTGATGCGGGTCTTACCCATTGTGAATTTCTCTGATGTGATTGCGCTTCGAGTCTTTTTAGTCTACCCATTTTAATATATAAAAAACACATTACGGGTGCGATTAGACCAAAACTTTGGAAAAATGGGTTTTTTGACTTTATAAAGAAAAATATTAATTGGAGATGGTTTATACAATGATTTAAGCACCGGATGTGGGCTTTATGGTTATATGGAATAGTAATAAGATCGGGGGTTTAAATACAAAGGCTAATTGAAATTAGAATTTTTCCCTGGTGAAACAGACTTATGCGCTCGAATTTTGCAATGCAATTAACGTTGAAGGGGGTTAGCGCTTGGTTCCAGCACCAAGGCATATGGTGGGGAAGTGGTTTTAGTAGTTATCCCAAGGGGCTTAATCCTTAATACAGCAATATGTATTTTTCATGATTTTTTCAAATTTTTTCAATGGATTTGGGGGTTTCGATATACTTTAAAAATGAGTTTTAAATTATGTAAAGATGATTTTCATCAATGGAAGAAGGGAAATCATGAAAAAAAAGAGGAATTTCATGGAAAAAAAGGTAAAAATGGAGGTTAGTTTTGAAGTGGAGGAAAGGGAAAAGTGGTGATTTTGAAGCAGTCTTTTCTCTTTGAAATCAATAGAACTTCTGAGATTTGAAATGGAAACGGCAATGAATATTGAAACAAGGGCATGATTTCTTCAAGAGGCTTCAAGAGATAACAATTTTTGCAATAAAAGTGTTTCTTGAGGGCTCAAAAAATGTTTTGGCCGCCTTTTGATATAACAAATTTTATAGGTGGCCAATAGTGGCTCCACTTGGGGATGGTGCCTTGTTGAAGGCATCAAGAATTTCAGACTTGCGTTCTCTAGGAGGCTGATCAGTGAACTCAGATTAAACAGTTGAGTCCATATGTTTCTCTACCTAATCTACTAATCTGTTAGGATTAAATAGTCTAACATATTTTTATTCTCTAAATTCTACAACAGAAATTTAAAAGCATACACGCTAGGATTGAACAGTCTAACATGATGGCGGTCTATGGCATAAAAACAAGCTGCACATAGACATTATTTTATAGAAAATTAAATCCAAAATGGAAGGCATAAGCTCTGAAATTTAAAGGACTTCATCTTTTTTCAGCTCTATGTTTACTTTTGTCTGAGTTGTTCTTTGCTTGTTTTCTAGTTCAGATTTTGAGCTGATTAGAACCAGTATTAAATTTGTTTTGACTCAGAATTTGAAACAGATTGGAGTCATTCTTCCCTTTGATAAATAAGGTTCATATTTTGAGCATGTTTGAACCTTTAATTTATAACCTAATCTAACTATTGATAAGTCAATATTAAGCTGTTTGGCAAATAGAATTTTACTAACCTATCAGCAGTCAATTTAAAAATAATTAGCCATGATTAGGCTATATGGCTAACCAGAAGTGTGTTTCAGTAGTGGCATTTAAGATTGCACACTTTCAGATTTTTCTTCTCTTTTTGGTATGGGGTTGTACCTTTATTGTTTTTACAATCTACCCTCTTTTCTTTCTTTTACTGTTTTTGTATTTTTATCTTTATAACTTTGAATGCACCATTCATACTATGATATTTACAATGAAAAATAAAATTCTTTGAAACTCATGATTCCTGGCAGAAGTAATTCTTTAGCATCCTGCCATTGACAGGACCCCCATACAGATCTTCCCCATTCAATTCTTTCAAGAAAAATGCATTGTGACCCCTCTCAGCATGAATAATATAGGGTGCTTTCCACAAGTTCTGAAACTCACCATGTTTTCCCTTCTCTTCGCTTCTTGAATCCCACTTAAGAAAAAAATTTATAATTTAAAAATTGTTTTCCTTAGTCCTTTTGTCAAATATTTACTTGATATTTTCTTGGACTAACTGTGTTGTTTCATAGACTTCTTCCCTAGTCTGCTGTAAATGAATTGTTTGGTTGATTCTTCTTTGCATATCACTCTCCTCAATCTGCACTTCTTGAAGGAGTTTCATAACTGGAACTCCTAATGAGGTGGGAAAAATTGCATCCATGCCATAAACTAGCTGATAGGGGGACATATTTATTGACTTCTTTGTAGTTAATCTATGATCCCATAAGGCATGAACCAGCTTACTGTGCCATGATTTTTTATTCTTTTCGAACATTTTTTTGATGATATTAATGAGACTCTTGTTGGAAGATTCAGCTAATCCATTTCCTTGGGGATAGTAGGTAGTGGAATGGCCCAAGGTTATGTGGTATTTGTAATAGAAATCAACCATATTCTTAGATTTAAAAGCATCAGCATTGTCTGTTATGATTTTTTTGGGACAACCAAATATGGATAAGATATTTGTTTCAAGAAAATTGATAATGACAGATTCATTAGCATTCCTGGAGGGTATAGCTTCTATCCACTTGGTAAAGAAGTCGGTGGCTGTGAGGATCCACTTATGTTGAGATGAGGAGGATGGGTGAATTTCCCCAATGAAGTCTAAACCCCATTGTTGAAAAGGTGCTTCAACTCTGATAGGATGTGAGGGTAAGGGAAGAAGTTTTCTTTTGCCATAAAAAAATTGACACTTATGCCAAGACATGACCAACTTCTGAGTGTCTAGGAAAAGGGTAGGCCAATAGTAACCAAATCTAAGAATTTTGTTTGTTGTGGCCTTCCAGTAGAGGTGCCCTCCACATTCTCTATCATGTAATTCATGCATGATTTTTCCCTGCATCGTCTTCAAGTAAACATTTAAGAAAATTTCCAACAGCACTTTTCCAATACAATACCCCATCTAAGATGCAAAAACTTAAAAGCTTTTTGTTTCAAAAATTTGGCTTTAGTTTTAGACAAAGGAGGGGAATTCAAAGATAAAATCACATAAATAATGTCAGCATACCAAGGAGAATTTAGAAATGTTTCTTCAATGAAAGGAGAAGTAGACTCTTCTATTTCTTCCAACACATCTACCATATTCATGTCTAGTGCTTGGAAGTTAGACTCAGCCATAAGTTTTTCTAATCCTTTCCCTTTAACTAGTTTGGTGGGCCTGATTTCTAAGTCATACTCAAGAATAGTTGCAATCCATTTTCCCCTTTTACCATCAGGGTCTTGACTTAGAATTTCCTTGACAACAGTATGTGGAACAAAAGAAATTATGTGAGAGTGTAAAATATAGACCCTAAATTCTTTTAATGCTTTCACTAATGCTAAGGCTTGCTTCTCCATGATGTTATATTTGAGAGGAGCATCTCTTAAGGCCCTACTAAAGAAAGATATTGGTTGTTCTTGCCCCAAATCATTCTTTTGAAGTAAAACTGCAGCTATTGTATGCTCAGATGCAAAAGAAAAGATATAAAAGTCTTTGGTGAAATCTGGACTAATCAGGACTGGTGTTTGAGTAAGAGCTTGTTTGACCAGTTCGAATGATTGTTTAGCTGGTAAAGTCCATTTTACACCTACATATTTCTTAAGCATGTTTGTAATGTTTTTTAATAGCTCAGCAAGCTGGGGATGAACCTCCTCAGAAAATTAATCTTTCCAATGAAAGATTGCAACTCTTTGAGGCTTCTTGGATGGCTGATTTGTAATATGCCATCTATCCTTGTAGGGTCTATTTTGATTCCCTCTTCTAAAATTATATGGCCAAGAAGTTTACCTTCTTGGAGACCAAAGAGTGTTTTCTTGGGATTCAATGACAAGCCAAATTTCCTACACTTCTCAAAAACTTTCCTCAAGTGAATCAAATGTTCTTCATCAGTTTTTGAGAATACGGTTATGTCATCAAGGTAAATTATTATAAAATAGCCAATATCTTCAGAAAAGGCTATGTCCATGGCCCTTTGGAAGGTGGCCCCTGCATTCATTAATCCGAAAGGCATTTTGACATACATAAAGGTGCCCCAAGGTGTGGTAAAAGCAGTTTTGATTTGATCACTTGGGAGCACTAACACCTGGTTGTAACCCGAGAACCCATATAAGAGGGATATCCTTTTTGACCCAACTACCCTTTGAAGTATATGGTCCATCTTGGGTAAGGGGTAGTTGTCTTTTAAAGAGGCTCTATTTAAATTTCTGAAGTCAATACAGAGCCTGATTTCCCCTGTTTTCTTTCTAACAGAAACTAAGTTTGATACCCATTCTGAATATCTAATGGGTACTATGATCCCAGCATCATGCATTTTTTCAATTTCTGCCTTAACTAAAGGTAGTAAGAGAGGGTTTATTCTCCTTAGCTTTTTTTTGAAAGGATTTTGATTTTCTTTAAGAGGGATTTTGTGTTGAATGATGCTGGTATCATATGATTTCAAGTCTTTGTATCCCCAAGCAAAAACATCTCTAAAATATTTGAACAGCTCTATATATTGCAATTTTGTGTGAGCTGGGAGAGTGTTGGATAGTTTAATCATCTTGGGTTCTGCTATACTACCTATGTTATGCTCTTCTACATTTTTTTCCACAGGCTGGATTCTCGGTTCTTTGGCTACATCGTTAAAATCGAAGAGGTGTTCTAAAGGTGTGAGACCTCTTGGAATTTTATCATTCTTGCATTGTAAAACTTCCATGTCTTCTTGGTCTGCGTTGTCAATCATCTCTGCCTCAAAAGGATTCTCATACTAGTTTATATCAGCAGAATATGTCATTTCAACTTCTGGGATTTGTTCAATATACAAACAGTTTTCTTTATGGCTGGTTTCTGATATTGGTATGTCGAAATCATTTTTTGATTTTAAGAAATCGTCTATGTGTTTATCAGAATCAAACACTTGCCAGTGATCTTCATTATCAGGCACTGCAGACCTGTGTTTTACCTTTACGCTAAGCTGTTCATTTATCTCAGGTATTTGGAAATTGTTGGCTTTAAAATCGAGTTCATTTGCTATATGATTTAGTGCTCTTGGAATGAAAGTAAGTTCATACTTTTCAAAGGTCTTCAATAAATCAAGGGCAGCATTACGATATTCCCTAAGCCTTGGATTTCTAGCTACGTATTCACCTTTGATTTGTCTTATGATAGGTTCAGAATCTCTTAAGATTGATATCTTTTGGGCTTCTAACTGCCTAAGCAATTGTAAGCCTAGGAGAAGCGCTTCATACTCAGCGATATTGTTGGTGCATGGGAAATCCAATTTATATGAAAAACTTTGATTTGTATTTTGAATCCACACACCTGATCCTGCACTTGTTTTATTACAAGATCCATCAAAGTTTATTGTCCAAAGTATGTCATCCTTATTTTCATTCTCTCATTGCTGTTGATTTTCAATGTTTTGAATATGATTTGAGGGAAGTTCTGATCGTTCTAATACGTTGATGGGGTCTACGTTTTCCTTATCTTGTTGAGTGATTTCATCTTCGTTGCACAAGATAAAGGAATCTAAACTTGATTGAATATAATAGATTGGAGAGTTGTTTGGTTTGTCTATGTTTCTCACCATGTACTTCATGTGAGATTCCCTGTATAGTCTTCTGTTTTGATTAAAAACAGGGATGGTGGCATAAGACATGTCCATTTGAAGGCTTCCCTGAAGTTTGGCTACCCATGATCTTGATAAGAGCATGCCATACTTAGGGGGCATGTCAGCTACAAATATGTCCATTACTAGAATCTTAGCAGGGATCTGAGCTAAGTTAACGCATAAATCTTTGATTAGACCCAAACATTTGACTCTGCTTGAGTCAAAGGAATACAAATATTTGTTTGGTTTAGTAATTTCCAAGCCTAAGCTTTCCATTACTATCTTGGGCATTAGATTGTGTGAAGCCCCAGAATCTAGCATGGCATTGTGTAAAATTTTCTCATGTCTTTTCAAACTAACATAGAAGGGGGGGACAACACCTTCCTGGTATTCCCTTCAACTTCTGGACCAAACAACAACTCAGGCTTGTCATCTATCAAGTTTAAGGTATTAGTATCACTTCCTAGGTTCAAAGCTTTCAAAACTTGGTTTTTGTACATTTCTTGGGTCATCAGTTCAGCTAGGGGGATGGTAATTTTTATCTTGGCAATCTCTCCCTCAAGGCTGAAAGGAAAAATTGATTTGCTGATATTTACATCAGTCTTTTCAATTGAATTCTTTTCAGTAGTTTTAATTTGGTGAACGTTTTTTGGACTGGTAATTGGGATAGTTTTGTTAGGACCACTAGCTGAAGTGCTAGGGGTAATTTGTTCAACCTTTGGTTGATTGTTTTTCTCTTTTTTTAAATCTGGTGTTTTAGCCAAAATGATGGATTTATCTGCTGTCTTCTTAGGCTGAATTTCTGCATTTTTCTTGACAACAGTGCTAGTGTTGTTATCCTTTGAATTGTCTATAATCCCTTTGCTCCTAAGATCATACTATTTGTGTACCTCCATGATTGCATTTTCAAACCGAATCTATAGTCATCAGAATCTTCATAGGTGTTTGTACTATGATCAGAAAAGAAACCTTGTTCTTCCTCAGTGAGGAAAACATCATCCCCACTGCCTGATCTAATCAAGTTTACATGAGTTTCTCCCAACCTTTCCATCTCCCTGTCTTCCTCATATTGATCCACATAGTTCTGTTGGAAAGGAGGTCTAATCTGTTGGTCACTTTCTTTTAGCTTATCTTGATTGTTTTCTCTTCTATAATTCTTATTTCTATTTCTGTTTTGGTTATTTTGAGGTTCTCTTGGTGGCAATCTATCATTTAAGTTGATCTTTTCAAGCATCCTCTCCATCACCTTCACTAGGTTGTCAATTTTTGTGTCAGAAGTTGAGGTTGAGGGTAGTAGGTCATCTTTATAAGTTACCCTCTTCTCTGATCTCAACCTATTTATTTTCTCAATTGTGTTTGCTTCTACGCTCACAGCTCTTTTTTTCATGTCTTCTAAGGTTAAGTAATCCCTCTCCCTTAACTGATAAGTCATTTTAGCATCAAGGCCTTCAGGATACCTTACTAAGGCCATGCCTTGAGGAGGTTTCATGTGAGGTGGGAGAGCATTGTAAATGCTATTGAACCTAGTGGAGTAGTCATGAACACTGTCTCCTTGATTTCTCTTGAGGCTGCTATATTCTGCTAGTATTTGGAGAGGGTTATTTTTGAGATCCCATTTGTTGATGAATGTTTTATGCAGAGCAGGGAGATCATTTATGCTGTTAGGAGGTCGGTTTTTAAACCACTTCTTTACATATCCTCCTAAACTTTGAGCAAAGATCCTCATCTTCACAGTTTCTTCTTCTATCTCCATGTAATCGAATGCATCTTCCATCCTATATACATGATGCTGAGCTGTTATAGACTCTTTTACAGTGAAGTGAGGGATTTTGGATTGGTAATCATTTGGTAAGGGAAGTAGAGGTTGTGGTAACACTAATGGGGCATACCATGTTGCCATGGCTGGAAATAAGGGTGGATTTACAAGAGGTAGATTTACAATAGTGAAAGTGGGCTGAACAGGAGTGTTTTGCACAATGGTAGTATGGATTGGAGTGGAAGAAACACTTGGGCCAGCAAACTGGTTTTGAGCAGTTTTGTTATGGAAAAGGCTAAAGTGATGGAGAAGCTGGGAATCGGGAGGAGTGGAAGGTGAGGCTTCTCCACTAAAGCTCTGTTGCAAATATGCAATGTCAAGATCAGTTTGGTTTAAATCACCTTGATATCTAGTTCTAAATATGTTCTTTGTATGATGTAAATCAAGGTGTAAATCCTCTAAGTCAACAAGGTTTTCAGGGACAGATTCTGCTCTTAAGAGGCTCCTATTAGCAGCTGATTTTCCAGACTTGGAAGTCTTCCATAGAATTCTCTCTGGATTGTCAACGATTAAAGGACGATTTGGGTCTGGATGAGATCTAATGTTGATCCTATTTGAAGCCAGACTGCTTTCCAAAAATGAGAGAGGTTAAAGTTTTAGGGACTGTTTTTTGGAATTTTTACCTCTCACAATATCTTATATAGTAAGGGACTAAGCCTCTAAACTTCTTCAAGGCTGGTTAACACAGTCCTAAATAGATTTGGGAACCTAGATGAGTAATAGGCCTACTGGGGCTAGTGGAGTCGCCAGGTGGAAACTATTTAGCTTCTATGAAGGTAAAAATTGGATGGTTCCACCACCATGTTTATTATGAAGCCGAACTGAAATGTTTTTGGGTTTTTTTGAGTTTTTTAGGTCTTGTAGGTTAAGAGAGTGTTATAAATCTGATTTAACACTTAGCTAAGGTGTTTAAACATACAGATTTCACTCTTATGGCTTGGTAACTGGTTCCTTCAATGTTTGATAAGGTCTTGTAAAAATCCTAAGGGTTACTTAGTTTGTCACTAATTCAATAAAGTCCTATCATGATTACCATTTTGTTAGGTAGTGCTTGAAGAAGGATACTTATGTTATATTGGACAGGGAGTGTTTAGTTTTAAAGATTTTACTCAATGTCCCACCGTGATCGCCATTATGTTGGTGTCCCATGTTTTGATAGTTTGGAAAATCAAAAGACAAGGAAACATCAGAACCAATATTTAGAGTTACAGGATCTAGTCCTCCTGCTCTCATAGAGGGATCTCTCAAATTATTTGTTTTGCAAAATTTTATCTTGTTTGCTTTGAGTATAGGTTTTAGACTAGTTATTAAGTGCAAGGGTTTTTTTGTTTGTTTGGTTGGAAATGATACAGCAGAACCTAAAAGTTCAAGGAAAGATAGATAGAAAGGGGAAATGTCAACTTCATTGGGCAATGGAGTCAAGAAGAGGTCATGACAAATTATCAATGGATATGGGATATGAAAGGGAAAATCTAACTTGGCCGTAGGATCCTTTGGTTTTGGAATGAGATGGACATCAATGATTTGGAAAGAGAAAGATTAATTCTCAACTAAGGGAATTTGAAAGCACAACTTGAACAATAAAGATCTATTTGATAGACAGGGCTAACCATGAATTCTACAAATCACACTTCAAGCAAATATGACTTCAAAACAACTTTTAAAATGAAATCTAAGATTCGGGGAACACCCTATTTCCTCAAAGATTTTATTTCAAATGACTTAGAAAACATAAAAGATTCACTGATAATTACGGTCATAGAAGAGGGAACACCTAAATACATCTATGATCACAACTATAAAGACCTTTAAGCCAACTATTCAAGCAAGGACAAGGGGCAAGATCAGAACAGACCTCCTTGGCTCACTGTAAACAAAGGAACTTCAAAGGGAGACTTCAATAACAGCCTTTAAGTGGCAGCAGACAAGCAGGGAGAACCATAAATCATGCTGAAACCAACTATTCGAACTATTAGAGAAATAAACAAGCATGAGGACTAAAGAGAGATATTAAAGACTCTAAAATACCTCAGCAGAAGAAAACATAAAACAGTGAAGGATAAACAGGTCTAAGGTGCTTCCAAGAGTCATTTCTTAGCCTAAAACTTTCATCCTACTGTAGTAAGAATTTATGGAACAAAATGAAAATAGGGGAAAACATTAAACAGTTCAGAATACTTCACCAACAGCCAAGCTCATGGATCCAATGATAGAGCCTTCTCAAGAACAAGCATGCAACAACATCATCAGGGCTTCCAAGACTTCAATTTCTTCTTCAACTTCAACAGACTATGCATTTATTTTAGAGAGTTTCAGTATTACAACTAGTGATCAAACAACCAACCAACAGCTTCTCATCTTCTACAAAAGTATTTATAGAAAAATGAGGAGGTGGGATCTAATAAAAGATCTCCCAAGGAAATTAATACAGACTAATGACTTCTCAGCCTTTGAGGGGCTCGATGGAGAAGTTTTACAAATGTTCTGCCTGTATTAATTGATTTACATTAAAGATTAATCTTGGTGGGAGCTTTTGTTGACTTTTCTAGCTCTGTGTCATGTTACAGTAACTCTGCTGATATTTTATGCATTAAGTTCTTGTAGCAGAATTAACTATTTGGCTGCGCTGAGGCAAATATCTAATTTTGATAAATAACTTCGGCCTCTGTTTGAATGCTTTGAGGCACAGGTGGCCTTTGGGGTAGCTGAGAGGATTCAATCGGCCTCAGATGTGGTGGTGGAGGCCTTCTGTCTGATAAACACTTATGATTTTCTTTTAACTGTG
Source organism: Pinus albicaulis (assembly GCA_034641835.2). NCBI lineage: Eukaryota > Viridiplantae > Streptophyta > Pinopsida > Pinales > Pinaceae > Pinus > Pinus albicaulis. The sequence goes on along the minus strand of CM076578.1, from coordinate 414,954,543 downwards.
TTTTAACTTGGAGGATTAGGCTTTTGATAATCAATTTTAGCCATAATCACCCAAATTTGTCTTCAATCTTCTGTTCTGCTGCATTTCGTCTTCGACACTGATACTCTTTGATTTGTGATTTCACTCACTGTGTCTTGTTTATGTGCAGTGTTGTGCAAGGCTCATAAGGCATCGATGCCCATGAAGCATCGACGAGACGTGGAGTTTGAACCCTGCGAAAGGTTTTCTTTTATGAACCAAAGGCACGGGAATCGTCATTCCCGACCTTCAAATTTTCGTTCAGTATAATGGAAAACCATCAAAACCCCATAAAATACATAAAAATATTACAAAATCTTGCATTGTGAGGTAAAATGATTCAAAGGTTGTGTGGAAGGAGTGTGGCCATTGGATGGCATCATCCAATAGTTGGGATTTGTTTGCGGAGGTTTAAGAGGGATCAGTGGGAGTAGATCAAGTTGGATCCGTTGATTGTGAAAAGATCAATGGTCAGGATTTGTTTTGATTTAAAACTGTGAAGGAGCCACACCATTTGGAAAATAGAAGAAATACGAAGAAATGGGTAAAAAACCTTTGCTTCAGAGGAAATCATAAAGAAAATGATATTGGAGTTTCGGGAGGATCGTGGGCCATCAGATGCGATAAGCCCACGGATATCAATGGCTATGATAGCTCATTTAAAGTCCTTTAGAAAAGGTGGAGGGTGATATAATAATGCGAAAATGGTCTAGAACCATTGATCTGCAAAGATCAACGGTGGGAAGTGCGTGTGATGGGAATTGGTTTCGGGGAAAGAAATAGCTGTTTTCGCACAGAGAAAAGGTGAGTAGGCAGATTTTCCTTTTGGAACACGATATGCATCTCTGCGTGACACGTGGATTCCAAATACAACTTATATTGCATAATTTTTTCGAATTATCGCCCGCACTCAAACTTGCGTGACTTGGAGTATGGACCGTTAGATCTGGGGCCTCAGATCTAACGGCGGAGAGCGAGCGAAATTTTGAAAATATGCACAGGCGGAAGCGGAATGGATGGTTTTATTATGGGTCGTCAGATCTAATATGGACGGCTGAGATTAGCTCTGAAAGGAGGCAGGACCCACAGGGGGCAGGCCCTGTCGGGTTAATATGGGCCGTTGGATAAGAGGATCAATGGTGGAGATCAAACCTGGGGGTCAAATGGAAATATTACAACAGCAGAGGAAGGGTTAATAAGGGTCGTTGATCTTCAGAGATCAACGGTCGGGACTTGGCCTAAAACTTTATAACGAGGGTGCATGAATTTAAACCAAGATCGGGAAATGCGATTTGGACAGTCCGCTCTAAACGCGTGGATGGTCCAGATGCAATCAGAGGCCAATGCATAGGCGGGGTAAAGAAGTTGGGGTGAGATGGAGTGATTGATCGCTAGCCATTGATCTGAGGATTAGATCAATGGTGGGGAGTGAATCAGAGGGATGGCCAATCGGGGGTGGAGAAATATTGGACGCGCCCAATTAAAAATTGCGATGCGATGTTGCGCGGGCCGTTTGATCAGCTCAAGATCAACGGCGGAGATTTCTTTTAAAAACAGAGGGCAGAAAACTCCTTATATCACGTGAAAACCAAAAATTAATATAAAAAAAAGTTTTTTATGTATAGGGGCGGGTTATATATTTATAATATGGTTTAGCACCCAACTGTGGGGCCATGGTCTACATGAATTACAATATGCTCGGGGCATATAACAAAGGGCTAATCACAATCGGAGCCTTATGCTCGGGCTTTTAAATCTACCCATTTGACTATTTTGCGATGCGATTGGCACCTTGGGACTTCAACTCTTGGTCCCGAGCGTAGGCTATATGTAATAAAAAGCGGTGGGGGTGGGGTTTATACATATGGGACCCAATCACATCAGAAAGTTTGATGTGGGTCTTACCCATTGTGAATTTCTTCGATGCAATTTCACTTTGGGTCTTTTTAATCTACCATTTTAATATATAAAAAACACATGACGGGCGCGATTAGACCAAAACTTTGGAAAAATGGGTTTTTTGACTTTACAAAGAAAAATATTGATCGGAGATGGTTTATATAATGATTTAAGCACCGGATGCAGGCTTTATGGTTATATGGAATAGTAATAAGATCAGGGGTTTAAATACAAAGGCTAATCGCAATCAGAATTTTGGCCTGGTGAAACAGACTTATGCGCTCGAATTTTGCGATGTGATTAGCGCTAAAAGGGGTTATGTTGGGTGTGGAACATGATTATCTTGTTTACTTTGTATCACAACATTGGACCCCTGTACCTTAAAAGGGGCAACAATGCCGCTCGTAATTAATCGTTGCTGTGGGGGGTCCAGAGGGGGTGGCAGCACTTTTCGGAGCCCCTCCATGGCGGGGGTTTCGGGGGCAGCGCCCCCGAAGCTGAAAACAAATGTGAAATTTCCTTGTAAAAGTATAGTGATTTATATTCAATCTGGGCCGTTCATAGTCAGATGATCTGACGGTAGAAGTTATGTTTAGACTAGGGTTTTTTTCCCTAGAAGGCAACCCCTCGCTTTTATGAGGGTATTGTATTGCGGCTGTGTATGGTGGGTGTATTCTCAGAGTGAGAAAAATATAGGGAGACTGTGAGAGAGAACAAAGGATATTATAATGGATCTGTTTTAGGTTTTTCCATTCAATTTTTGCTGGATAATAGAAAGGAAGGACTGGCTGTTCGGGGTGGACGTAGCCCAAACTAGGTGAACCATGTATATCTGTGTCTCTCTGGTTTTATGTGTTTTGTATGCTTGTATTTTCCACATATTTTATGTGTTGCATTGCTCCATAATATGCAATTTTCTAACAGGTTATCGCTTGGTTCCAGCACCAAGGCATATGGTGGGGAAGTGGTTTTAGGACTTAGCCCAAGGGGCTTAAGCCTTAATAGAACAATATGTATTTTTCATGATTTTTTCAATGTTTTTCAATGGATTTGGGGGTTTCGATATAGTTTAAAAATGAGTTTTAAACTATGTAAATATGATTTTCATGAATGGAAGAAGGGAACTCATGAAAAATAGAGGAATTTCATGGGAAAAAAGGGTACAAATGGAGGTTAGTTTTGAAGTGGAGGAAAGGGAAAAGTGGTGATTTTGAAGCAGTCTTTCATCTTTGAAATCATCAGAACTTCTGAGCTTTGAAATGGAAATAGAAATGAATATTGAAACAAGGGCATGATGTCTTCAAGGGGCTTCAAGAGATAACATTTTTTGCAATAAAAGTGTTTCTTGAGGGCTCAAAAAATGTTTTGGCCACCTTTTGATATAACAAATTTTATAGGTGGCCAACACAATGTAGTTTCAATTTACTTTTCTTTTTATTCCAAGGGTTATTCTCATTCTCACAACGCTATAGGGCTTTCTACTTTATTTTCTTTCCACTTTTTATTTGGCCTGATTTGTGATTTTTGAACCATGGCCTAATGTTTTTTTATTCTTCAAGAGGCTTTTCCAGTTCTGTTTCAGGTTATTCCAATCCTATTTGAGGTTATTCAAATTTCATTTGAGGTTTTCCTAACTCATATTAGGCATACAATAAGTCCTATTTATTCATATCAACAAAGTATACATGGGTAATGAAGGGTTCAAGATGTTCTAATGAATCCATCTCTATTAATCTGATAATTCCTTGATGGGTTGTGTAATTATATTTACTCTCCATCACCTTGGTGTTGAAGACTTTTAGGGGTTGGAGGAGGAAATATGGGACACTTAACTTCTCATAATTTGGTAGATCAACTTGAAATATTAGTTGTATAGGAGTCTAAACTAATAATTATACACTATTATTAGCCTTTTATCACATGAAATATACTTAATAAAGTGTTAAGTTATTCCATTCCATGGGTAAGGTAGGCTTCCCCTTTTCATCATGTTCTTGCCCTCATCTCGATTCTCACGAGGGAGGAAAAATCCTCTCTTTACATTGATAACTTCCCACATTTCTTATTTACTCTTGTGTGTCCCTTTTGGTAGGGTAGTGACCCTACTAATTTAGTCTTCATCAATATATATTACCAAGACCTTGATTGAACTAACTACTTCTTAGCTATTAGGGTGTTGTAATTTGAAGGAAAAATCTAAGGAAAGTTCATCAGCATATCATATGAGCCTTTCAAGGAATCCTAATCAATGGTAGCTTTCTCAAATGGACATCGATTGAAGATTTTGATGAATCTTGGTGGTATCATTGATTTATTCTCATTCTAATCCCCCTCACATGCTGTATGAAATGTTTTTTAGTTTCCTATTATTTTTTTTCATAGGTTTAGGTAGGGGAAATAATCTACTACAAGAATCACGACTTCCTATGCCAGCAAGGGATTTTTTCCTAAAAATAAATGAACAGTCCTCCAATTAGATTCAATAATAACAACTAATTCCCCTATTTCATATTATCCATTATTTTCAGAGGTAATAAAAATGGAGAGGAATAAGAATTGAATGTTCCTCTATTAATTCACCCTTTTTTGACATAGAAAATATAATGACTAGTAATTTCAACAATTAAAGTAATAGTCCCAATTCCAAATGTGAATGAAGATGAGGGAAATAGTTAATAATCATGGTTTTTGGATGAAAATGAAAATTTTTAGTGTTATCTAGGTTCCACATGAGTTTCTCAGTGATGCTATATTTCTCTTGTAGAAAAAACCCTCTCCTATAGTTTCTTATAGTCTACTCTTGTAGCTGGGAAACTCTAGACCCAATATCTTGTAGTAGTTTCCTATAGAAAGGTAAAACTCTGCATGGTCCTTCTAACTCTTATTTGTATGCAAGAATTTGGAGCAAGAATAGGTGGTGAATTATGATATGATATCCCACTTAAGTGGAAGTGGTCCCAAGTGGTGGATGGGAAAGACCTCAATGCACATTACTTGAACCGGTCCCACCTACCCATTATCAACCACCGTGACACATACTTAAATTTTATTTTCCATAAAGAAATGATAATGGTTACATTTTCAAATGATCAATAGATTTTTCTCATTCACCATTGTACACACGAGAATAACTTTTAGACACAGTGTAGTCTTCCTATCAAATTTGTTTGAGTGTTTTGCTAGTTTATCTCGGTATAAAACCCGTTGCTTTTACAAAAATAATGTTTCCTTATTCTCAAATGAATTTCTAAGGTGGTGTTTAAAGGGTTCCATACCTGATGTGTTACATTTTCATGATGTTGGAGGTTTTTTCTATGTAGTTGTAGGTGTTTATAGGGTGTTTCTAGAAAACAAAATATTATTATAGCAACTTACATGAAATCATGTAGATCCTCAAGATAATTTTTAAAAATTGGAGTAGTGATTGCGCTAATATTACTGGATCTGTTGTTCTTTTTCCTTAAGGTTGCAATATTCTTTGGGATTTTTTTTCTTCTCTGCAGATGTAGCCTGCGAGATCTTTGGATGCTACTACAAAACTATGTAGTATCTTGTAATAGTCATAGAGGTACCTCATGCTCACCAAATTTCCTTTCTGAAATAATGTTGGCACATTATAATTCACCGAGGAGCTACTGGTGTTGATAAAGAAGGTTGTTATTATGGTTGTGGTGGAAAGACAAGTAATTGAGATGTTTTAGGGCTAGAAATGAAAAACAATGAAGGATAATTTAGCGCTTGATGCATGGTGATGGAGAAGATGGATGTTAGGATTCCCTTAGTACTTTTTTCTAGATCAAATAAAAATAAGCTCAGTAACCTATATGTTTTTATTAAACATTGTTATCCTACATAATTAGAGGAAATTATTGTAGAAAATTAGGGAAGCTGAAGAAAACTGATGGTAAAGAACCGATGATGGGGTTTTGGTACAATTGATGATGAAAATACATGGAAAATAGTTCAGGAGGCATGATATGATCCCACATGTAGTGTTAGAGTTGATATCTTGTGTTGAATATGCATGCCATTTTTTTTTTTTGTTCTTTTCATGTAGTACCTGCACAGAAGGTGGGAAATTTTTTTTTTTTTTTTTCTTGATTTCTTTCCCTTATTTTTAGTTTTTTTTTCTCTTTTCTTGTTAATTATTTTTTCTTTTGAAGTCTAGTGGATTTCCCATAGAGGTTTCCAGATAATGGGTTTTCCCCAGGTGCCTTGAAAGAGGTTTTCTCCTAGGGTTATTTTTTTTTCCTGAGTTTTATAGGATATTGTATGGATGTTTTCACCTAGTGAGCCTGCCTCAAGTGCCCTAGAGGAGTTTTTGGCTTGAAGTTACTTTTTTTTCTCTTATGGTAGTAATGGAATGAATAGATTGTGAGACTTCATGCTCTTAATCTTGTTTTCTTCCTTTCTTATTGAATTGATAAACTCAACACTAGAGGAGGGCTTATTATATACTTTAAACCAATATCCATTTATGAAGAGTGTCACATGTTCCTCACCAATAGTCCTAATTCTAAATGACCCATTGTCATAGCACTTTTAAACTAGATAAAGGGAATATCTTTTGGTCATGATCTCACCCTTGAAATATTTAAACCCATATTCATACAAAAAGGCTCGATCATCCTCCTAGAATGTTCTAGTTTTTATGTGCTTCTCATGGCGATATTTTATCTGTAGTTGGACTACTTCGATGTGTAATAAGGCTTGAATTGTATATTCATATAATGCATTAAATTGCTACAATATTTCATTTTTTGCTTCATCTATATCAATGTATATTTGTGTTTCTATCGTTAAGTTGTTATATTCAAATTTAATTATCAAATTTTTTTTATTATTGTAGACTATCTCATAGAGGGAAATGTAGTAGTGGTCCTCTAGGTGGTGTTGTAGGCCCACGTAGCTACAAACAGTCTCATTTCATAATAAATTTTTTTTTTTTTTTTAATGTCGATCACCTTGGTCAGAGTTATTTTTAATTCTATATTGGTAGCCTTCACTTGTCCATTTTCTTGAGGATTATATGGAGAAAAACTTTGGTGTCATATGTGCTATTGTTTCAATATTCCCTTCATTAGATGGGAGGAGAACTAGGAGCCTTGGTCTGTCACCAATTCTATTACAAAGAAAAAATTGTAGAGGATTTTTTCTCTTATAAACTAATCAGGGAAAATTTTAAGGACAGAAAATTATCTTGAAGTTTAAAAAGTTGGCGAATCTCACTAGTCCCTAATATGCAAACTATAAAATGTTATTGTTGTATTTGTAAAATTATTCAAATTTATAATGATATTATGTATACTGTCTATATAATGTTGGCGATTTTTAACTTAAAATAATTTTATATTGTAAAATTTGGGCAAATCATTTTTATAAAAAAATGGAAATTGGCGAATCTTTTTTTTTTTGAAAAACCATGGAAAATTAGCCCACCTGCGAATATTAGCCCCAAAAATTTTCCATGAAACTAATCTACTTTATTTCATGTTGCTACTTTTACTGCCTTTACCTTATCGCACATGGCCACGTAGTTTGTGCAAATAATTATATACTTCTTCAGCTTAGATGGGGTCTCAATCAGACCAATTAGGTCCATGAACCACTTATCAAATGGCTCAAAATACATGGAAGGTTTGAGGGGAATCTCATCCTTTTGAGTAGGTTTTCCCATCCTTTGTAATTCATCACACTCGAAAGTATATCTCTAGGAATCCTTATGAAGATTTGGATAGAAAAATCCTTCGTGTAGGATTTTGTAGGTTTTCCTTTTTATAGCAAAATGGACCCCATAGGATCCATCTTGTCCAGCTAATAGAATATACTAGACTTCATCATCCATCACATACCTTCTTATAATATGATCAGGCCCCAACTTGAAGAGGTTTCTGCTAGTCCAAGTGTAAGAGGAACCCTTTCTAATAATCTTGATTTTTTTCATCAAAGATAGGTGAGGAGGGAATTGGCTAGTAGCTTGGAAGTTGGCTATGCCAACAAAGCATGGAGATAAGAGTGATAGGTAAAATAGACTCTAGATAGGGACGTGTTCATCTACCACTTCCTCAAATCTATATAGGGTTATTCTTCATAGAAATTATACAACAACATTCTCCTTCTAGGGTTTGTCAATAATATTAAAATCAAAATGTTGCAATAGTTGTAACCACCTAATTATGAGGGCATTCACATATGGTTTATTCATTAAGTATTTTATTGTTTCCTGGTTAGCTTGCACAAATACTTGACGATTAGTGATGAAATGTATATAATTTTTAAAATAATGTACTAAAACAAATAATTCCTTTTTTATTATTGTGTAGTTGAGCTCATCTTTCGAAAAATTTGTGCTAATAAAATAGATTTCATAGGGGGGTTTACCTTCAAGTTTTAATTGACCTACCTACTCACCATATCTGGTGCATCTATATGGATATGAAATGGAAGGTTCCAACTCGGTCCTCTAAGGACAGGTTTTCATTGCATCTTTGAACTGGATCTATGTCTCTATGTGTAATCAACAACATATGGCGTGTGGAATTGCACACTAGTTAATAGGGTTAAAATTCATGCCTCTAAAGACATATATGGCCATTTTTGATTTCAGGAATAGTGTATGGATTTTCAAATTGTGCATGGTTTAATGTAGGTTGTGATCCCTATGTCATTTGACCTCTGCCACATATACCAATTGAATCATGACACTTTGTAGGTGTAAATGGATGCTATTTGGACCTCCATAACACAACCAATCAATGGTGTGGCACTATGATATGGATATATAGGTGGTGGGATGGGATTATAAAACTTGTATCACAATGACACGTGGAAGAAAAATATTGGGTTAAGGTGTTGACATGGAAGTATATCACATGGAAATATGATTATGACATGGTAGCACAATAAGGTGCCATTTGGCATGATAAGTTGGAAATTTTCGTTGGCCAATAAGGTAAAATTTGGGTGACACATCACAAAAATTAGAGAGTGCCACATGGAATTGGTGATGATATGTTGAAATCAACATAGGTTTGACTATGAACCCCAAGGATGGACTCACATAATATGGTCACATGGAAGGTTCTACAAAAGCACCAAAATTCAAATTGCATCATCCTAAGTAGCAAACTTATGTTGGTGCGATGTGAGTTTGTGTTTATTAATCTATAAATCTATTTTGGTCTGCAATGCATGGTGAGGATCAAAGTTATTTTTGTTTTTATTGAAGAGTAAGGCTTGACTGTTGTTTGGTTTACAATGAGGTCCGAAGGTTTTTTGGTTTATAGTGTACAATGAGGCTCAAAGACGTAATAGTTTTGTTGGCTTTGTTTTATATGGATGTGCCCAAATATTTATTAGCTCTGTGTTATATGGTCATGCCTAAATACATATTCGCTCTTCATTATATGGTCATACCCGACGGTGTATCAGTTCTGTTATCTCTATGTTATATGGTTGTGCCCGATGGAATTGGATGTATGTTATATGGTCATGCCCAAAGACATATTTGATCTGTCTTATATGGTTGTGCTTGAAGGCATATTCGCTTATTTTTTACGGTCATTCCAAATGGTTTATTGGCTTTTTTCTATATTTTTGTGCCCAAATTCATGTTGCATATATGTGTTGAAGGTGAGAGAATTGGATGTCTATGGTGAAACTAAAGGAATTTGCTTTGTGTTATATGGTGGGACCCACAGGTGCTCACACTTTATGGTGAACCCAAAGGTGTTGTGTGGTGAAATTGAAGGTATTGGAATTGTGTTATATGGTGAGGTATGAAAGTGATTGTCTTTGCATTATATGGTGAGGCCTAAATGTGTATTGGTTTTATTTGTGAGTTTGAATATTGTCATATATACATACATACATACATACATACATACATACATACACATATATATATAGTGTATGAAAAATCCCAAAGGATTATCCTTTTTAACATCAGTCTATCATGAATAAAATTCATAATAAATATAACGATGACATTTGACATAAATAGGTAACAGAGTAGTTGAATTAATATTTATTTTGATTGTTTCGATACAGGTCATATGTTCAAGTTCCATGGGGTTTTCTGAAAATTATTTTTTCCCTCAAAAGTGCATTCTTTTGAGTTTTTAAATAGACAAAAGAAGTGAATTTTGTATAAAACTCATAAGAAAAGTGATTTTTATATACAGTGGACTATAAAGGTGTATTTTGTAGAAGAGGTAATTTTTATAATGTTTTAGGGGTTAATTAAGGGTAATTAGATTTTCAAAAAAGGTGGAAAAAGACTGTATTTTCCTATGACCTATATAATAAGGGACATGAAATGTCACGAGGATAGGTTTTGAAGGATAATAAATTGTATTTCATTCATTTTAAAAAAAAAAATTTGGGCCATATGACTAGGTTTAATATTAACACACAAAATGAAGGATGTGCTAGTATCGATGTTTGGAGAATTAGGAAAAGCTATGCTGATATGAGAATATTTGGAAGAAGTGACTTAGATTGAGCTTATCTGTCAAGTTTTAACGATTGTGAAAAGTGATTCAAAACAAATTGAAGAAGGAGGTGGATGCCTCCATCAAGGTTGTTTCCTCAGTCAAGTTGGAGCATTCTACAAGTCGGTGCTGACATATTTTCAAGGTTGGTGCCTCAATCAGATTATAGCCTACTATATGTGGGTTACTACAAATCTATTTTGGGGGTTGGTGTCTCGAGAGTATTGGTGCCTCCAAAAAAAATTTAATCAAATATTTAAGTAGATAAAAATATTTGTGTTTTTCTTCTGTAAGGATTTCCTTGTAAATTTGGGTTTTTCATATGTTTATGTCACAATGATGTTTATTGATGCTCTCTCATGTTTTCAATTGTGATCAACTTGTAAAAAAATTTTAATTTGGGAAAATTGGTTGCCACATTGATTCACCACACCCCCCTCTTAGTGTGATTATTACTCCAACATAGTATTGATATAGCTAATTTGTGCCTATTTTCATGCAAAACATTTGAATAAATGTGCTAAAGGTATTGTTAGAGAAATTTGAAGGTCTAAAATTGGCCTCAAAACAAAAATGTACAACCAAAATCCACTTTATAATAACCAATAAGATTTAATATTGTGATGTCAACCATGTCTGATGGTTCACCATTTTTGGAGTAAAATAGTAAAAAGATTAAAAGTTTAAAAATATATTTTTCAACTCGTTTTTTAAACTTTTCTCCCTATATTTTTACTCAAATGTTGAGTTGAATCACTCAATATATGTGAAATTTATTTCCTCATCCAATGATTACCCATGTTGCATACCTTCGATGGACCTTTTTGCATGTAAAATAAGAAATATATGAAAAAATTCATTGCAATCATGTTTTTTCACGTATTTCTCATTTGTTTGTGTAGTAGAGTGCATCAAACGTATGCTACATGGGTTCTCCTCGGATGAGGAATTAAATTCCACATCCAAAGAGTGCCCTTGCTCAAAATTTGAGTAAAACTGTAGGGAGATAAATTAAAAATACCAGTTGAAAAAGTAGTTTTTTTCTTTTTTCCATCTAAAATTTGATGATATAATCTAATATTATTTTATTATTTCCACTATTATTTTATAATATTCCTTAGGAGTCTCATTTTATACCTCAAAATTTCTCTAATGTTAACTACAATTTTCATACAAACTATTTGATAAAATACCTTAAAGAGAAAACAAAGAGTTGCATGATCGAGTGGTATATTTTACTTGGCATATTACAAGTGGAGTTGAAGCAATGTTTCTTATTTGATTTCATAAAACATGTTTTAAAAAATGCCTACCTTAAAAAAACTACTTAATTGGTTGTATACACAATATTTTAAGAAATGTTTATATGTAAAGTGATTGACAAAATGCTTGAGAAAGGCAAATCAAGTTTTTGAAAGTTTAGTTAGGATAAATTTGGTAGGTGTATGTTAAGAATTGGTATTAGAGCCAATTATTATGCTTATCGATAAGAAAAAAAATAATTGATACACCATATCGTTATTTGAGGATTAAGGCACTCGCTGAGTGAGAAAGTGGTATCATAGTTAATGTTCAACAATGAACCTAGATGGGGTCGAGAGTAGGAAATAATTTAAATTTTAAATTAATATCTATGCATGCATGTGTACTTATGTAAAATTATATTTTTGTATATATGAACACACTAATGTTACCTGAAGACTAGTTTGAGTGTGATGAAATAGGATAAACATGTATGATTATGATTAGATTCCCTACATCATCCCAACAGAATTGCAATATTTTATGACTATGTAATGAAAGAATAACTATGAGGGGGAATATCTTAACTTATATCTCACTAGTTTCAATACTTTTCTTTAATGTTTTCAAAAGTTGTCATATGATTTTATGAATAATAGTGTAGGCAACATAAAAATGCAAGACATGAAATAGTTCAGAGATGCATGCCCATTAAATAGATAATAAATAATGATATGTTGCATGCATGAAAATTTTTTAGGTGCAAATATTAATGGATGTGCATGCATAAATAATCTATGTAGTCTACTATTAGAACATGATTCATATGAATAATAGTGAATAATGGCTTATATGTAATAAATAATAGGTGAACATCATTATTGGGAAGCGAATGAAGGTTTTACATGTAGTCATGTGGAATAAATTCTATGGAAGGTAAGGTGTTGATGAGGGAGTGGTTCAAGTAGAACCTATGCATGTTGATGTGCATGTTCAAATAGTGTTGTGAGTGCATTTCTTCTTCGATTCCTCGTGGAAGTCTGGATCCCTAAAGGGAGGATTGTAGGGATAAGTTATTTTGTGTGGGGTATGAAGCGTAACTCCTATAAGCCACAAGGATTTGTGAAATTCTTGGCCAACCCAAGATGAAGAAATTCAAAGGATAGTGGCACTTCCCAAGAGCCTGTTGCAATCAGATAAGGTTGAGTGAACTACCTCGGGTTGAGTGGGCTAATTGGGGGATGTGAGGCTATTGGTTATAGTTTTTTGTAGTTCTTAACCCGACACTGTCTCTGTTAAATATTTGTTATGTATCACACTAGGCTCTTTGTAAGAAAATTATATCTTTATGGAGTCATGTAATAGCCTCAGAAGGACCCATTTTTCAACAAAGGAGTAATATATCCTATGACTAAGAGAAAATAAGAGTTTTGGTCATAGTCAATGGTTTTCTCCAAATATTTTTTCTAAGAATGATTGATTATGAATCTTGAATTTTATGGACACTAGAGCCTAAATGCATGATTAAGTGCATGATATGAGTATATTATTCTTGTATTTCATGAAGGAATTACCATTTTATATGAAAATTTTATTGATATAATGTGTGTTGAGAGAACTGATATGCATAGGAGTTCAAGGGGGAGGAACAACATAAGTGTAACAAGGAAGAAATTTGGGTTGTGATCCTACTAAGAATTTTAGAAAAGTATTTGTTTGTTTAATAAATATTGATTTCTTATTCCTGTGATGAAATTCCTATTGAGATTGAAATTATTCGTTGCAGAGTTGCACTAGAGGGCAGATGTCGATAAAGGATCAATCAAGGAGGGCTTTATTGGATCAATATGAACCAACTAGAGAGTGAAGTCATGGGTGTGAAAATTGCTTAAGGAGGTAGTTTCCCTCAGCTGAAAAGTGTGCTTGCCTAATATATTTTATTAATGAAAATAATATGAATGCATGAATTGTAAGAAAATAGAAATTGGTACTTTCTATGTTTTAGGTAATAAAGTAAGTTTCCATAACATGAAATTTTATATGGAAAGTGTGCAAGAATGATATCTTCTTGTTAACAAATTAAAAAAATAAAAAAGTGTGATTATGCTAGTTCTTATGATACTTGTTATGTGAATGATTGAAAACAAGAGAGGATGAAAATTAAATTTTAAAATAAATGTGCATGAATAGCATGGAATATGTGCAAATTTGGTACATGCATGACAAGATGTATATGTATATGTTTGGGTGCATGACTGAAGGAATTTTTTGAATGTGTAAATTGGATACATAGTGCAAATTCCATTTTAAATATTCATTGAAGCTTGTGCATAAAAAGATGAAATGATAGAGTTGTGACTAATATATGAGGTTTATATCATCTTAGGGGATGTTAAATGTTGCAACATGAATTATGCTAAGAATATAGTTGAACTCCTTGACAAGATATTATCTGAGAATGCATGTGATAGTAGGAAAGTAAGTACGGAAAGTTGGAAGCTAAGGTTAAAAGGTAAAGGTTAAAATTTTACTTTCCGTAAAATTTTCTATCTTTCGTTTTTCAAATTAATGCATGCATTACATGGATTCCCAAGAAGGGTTATGGTTAAGGCAGAAAATTGTGAGCAATTTTTTTTTTAGTAAACATTAACAATGTGTGAATGCATTTAGATGGAATGTTGAAGAGTGATTAGATGAACGAATAATTCATTCATGAGATAAAATATGTTTGATAATGTACTAAGAGAATGCATGAAAATGTGGGATGTAAGAAGAAAATGTAGGAACTACGATTATGGTCATGATTCCATATGTATTTACCCAATAGTTTATAAGTTTCAGACAAGTGATTCCATCATATAATGTGAACATGTAATTAAAGGATTTATTTTTCCTATTTAAAGTGAAAATTGTATGGAATTGTTGATATATGAAAGTAAGTTCTCCCAAATCGGGGTGACAGCTCCGACGAGCCATCCATTGAATAGGCCACGCAAGAGGCATTCCTTCCCAAGGAAAATGATGATGCAACCTAAAGTGGATTGGTGGCACCATGAATGGATGGCAGCACCTCACAATAATAGCCCATAATTAATGAATATAATTCTCTTGAAAGCCACTTGGACTCTCAGTTAGAGAAGCATGGCCTTAAGTCCTCCCCCGCTCCCTCTCCCATGCATTATCATCCTACACTTTTCCATCTCTACTCTTCCTCTCTACTCTGCTCACCCTCTACATCATAGCCCCACCTCTAGCCCCACCTGCAACTCCATGGACCCACGCCAAAGATAGAAGCCACGTTGTGGAAATGTCAGGGGCGCTTTTCCGGATCGACTAACTCGTGATACAGTGCTCAGACACTTCAATTCTAAAGATGATCCCACCTTCACCTCAATCACTCCACCTACAGCTTCACCCTCTGAGCCCTCCTCCCACTTCCATTTCTCTTCTTGTAGCTTCCCTCATCTCCAGCTCTGACCCCTCCCTGCAAAATCTGCCCAGAGTCAAGCGAAAATACTAGCGCAAATTGACCATCGCCTGCACCCTGACGCCTCCTCCAAAGAAACATGAGCACCTACCTATTAAGGGCTCCTAAATGTACATTCCCAACCTTCTTCATTACTCAACTGAATGAATTTGGAGTAGGTTCAATGAAAATGAAGCTCCGCTAAAGGCCCCATACCTCTTCACTGAGGAGGAGGAAGAAATTGCACGCATCTATGGATTCCTAGTGACTGAAGAAGACCTAGTAGGACTAGATGCGGACTAGAATGAAGAAGCCAATAAGGATAGAAGGTCATTGTGTATGTTCCATGGATCCCTTTTGGATATATTTGACATATTTATTTGTTCTGGCTTCCATTATTGTTTTAGAAAGACTAGTTGTTTCAGACTTCTCTAGACAATTAATGGGTTGGTTTCCCTATAAAGGGCATCCCCTTATTTTTCTATTTTGGAAAAAATTGTGAGTAGAAATAGGATAATTTCCTCAGCACAGATGATCTGAAATGACTGTATTATTTTTTTTGTGCTAAGTGTCTTTCAGTTTTACAAACCTCTGCATAATTGCCTCTTTTGTTTGCATAAGGACTAAGAAGTTTGTTCTTGTTTTGTAGATGATTTTTAGTGAATTAAAAGCATGAAATAAGAATAAATAACACTGAAAAAAAATGTAAAATAGAGAAATATGTCACCACATGAAATTTACACAACAAGAATGATGAAGCAGTTCACCCGTCCTCAGCTACATCTGCTGGTCCAACTGCCAATGG
The DNA here is from genome assembly GCA_034641835.2 of Pinus albicaulis. Classification (NCBI taxonomy): domain Eukaryota; kingdom Viridiplantae; phylum Streptophyta; class Pinopsida; order Pinales; family Pinaceae; genus Pinus; species Pinus albicaulis. The sequence goes on along the minus strand of CM076578.1, from coordinate 414,938,621 downwards.
CTTTTCCATATTTTATTATGCTCAAATTTTTTATATTACATGGAGTTAAAATGATCTAATGGTTTTTTTATCTACACCAATGGCTCTAGAATGCTCCAATTAGTCAAAAATAACTCTTCATTCACTTGGAATGGTCATAAATCGGGCCTCCTACACTTTTGCCCAGTATCTCCTAGGAAAACTCCACTAAAGTGGAGAACTCTAGTTAATTGGAGTTAAAAATAGGCTACCTGCCAATTCAGGTGCACCTCTATCTTCTCCGCTAAAATAGACTGCGTAAATAAATGCTACGATTCAGGTGATGGCCACATGTGCACCCCCAAACCATTAGAGGAGGCAGTTAGTAGAACTCAAGCCACAACCTATGGTTAATGTTTTGAACCTTGGATTAATTCTTGTCAAGTTAGTGCTTATCCACGTGGTTTTTGGAGTTGATGGTTGGCATGTGACATATGTTGCGGGGACCGCTGGCAGGTTGGGACCCTCGATGGTTCCCAATCCCCCATATGCATTTTCTATAAACCATAGTACAAACCCATTGCCTAAGGAGGTTAAGAAGCAATGTGTAGCATTGATGGTAAATGGTTATTCGTGCCTGGAGGGAGGTGCTATGCTATACAACACCCCCATTTATTTTAATAAATGGGGACCCTTTCGAAATAAATAGGAAATTTATTTTTATTTAAAAAAAAAAAAAAATAGGAAATAATGTTTTTTTTGAGCTTTTCCTCCTTATTCCTTAATGCACATCTCAAACCACATAACCTATAACCCAAAAGACTTCAAACCTAGTAATTCACACTGGTTGTGAAATTCCATAAGTCTTTTCCGAAGTTATTTTAAAAACTTGCAAATGCTTCAATCATCGTTATAATTTGTTTATCGCATCACACCTCATTTAAACAATCAAAGTTATAAAATAATTTGGTATAAGTTGCGATTACATGGACCCAACGAGCCAAAAAAGAAATAAACATAAAGCTCTAAAGTCCCACAAAGCGCAGCCGCATGACTTCTTGAATGCACACTTCACATTTCGTAGGACTTAACCAAAAGAAAATTCATTTACCGCATAGATGTTGTGATGTGTGATTTGCACAGATCATATTTCACATAATTTATGATTAACATCGTAAACGGTAAACGTTATATGTTACAATATGTGAATGAATGGCATTTAATTACTGAAGCATTCAAAATGACTTATGTCATCTCAAAATCAAAATCTGAGATCCAACGTCTTAAATTTATTGATATCTATTTCATGTGAAGGTGTAAAATCTTTGATTTATAAAGATTATTGGTGATTAATAGCATTTAATAGAAATAAAGGTTTTAATAGATTCATATACATTCGTGCATGTTTGATATAAACAGCAAATTTGTCTCTATGTTCACTATACTTTTAATGTTTGCTCTGTTTACTTGAAATAAGGAAACCACTTAAGGGAGTGAGGAAGATTGAAATGAACAAGAAAGGAAAAGAGATTGCTCAAATGTTTTCTACCAAAGACTCAGATATGTCTCCCCTATTTTTAGACACCACCTGCAACAAGGATTGCAGAATTTCATCATGGGAGGCAATGTATAAGATTTTCGAGGAAGAAAATCCAAGGATAATAACCAAACTCTCTACAACATGCACGTCAGTTACTTCAAACGCGACTTACTTCGACGCTGCATGTTCATTCATCCATAAGGTAGCCGCAAGGCCAAAATTTATCCCTTATAGAGACATGGTTAAGTGGGTAATTTACCACTTAAACATAGAAGATAGAAAATTCAAAGATTCAAAAGGTGAGAATATTGGGTCTTTTAGGGAAAAATACTTACAATAAATGTACCATCTACCCTCCTCGCGGCAAAAATGTGACAAAGATTTTATTCAAAGCTTTAGAACAAAAAATCCAGATCTGATTAAAGTCATAAAGGAATGGTAAGAAGACGAAGGTAAACTTATGAGAGATAAACTTGGTACATACCAAATTTCCCAAATTCCTTTCCCTTACTATTATGTTGTTGGCATGTTGTCTAGCTTATATGAAAAACCTGATACCACCAGGTTTTCAGTAGATTGGGTCCCATTAATTGACGAAATTCCTGAATTATGAATTGCAAAAATATTCTATCTGATAATTTAGCCGAACACATCATGGAGTATAGGAATGAAAGGAGTGTTTCATCTAGAGAAATACCTCCCTTTTATATGAGTTCCTATGTCATGGATGCAATCTATTTTTATTCTAGTTTTCCTACCATGGGATGGAAATGGACTACCCAAGACACTACCTCAATCATAATTTACCATAGAGCCCTTTCATATTCAGATTTCCATCTACATTTTTATAAATTTTTCCATGGAGTCATGTTGCCTATGCACCATATGATATTCAATGAGAAATCCCCTAGGGTTTCCAAAGAAGCTAGTACATATATTCTTTCTGTTAGGTCCTCATATTACTAGTATAGTCCCTTATTGTTGTCAGTGTAACCCCTTTATTTTTATTGTTGTACCCCTGTAAGCCCCATATTTTTATTCTTGTGCCCTTAAATTATTATTGTTAGGTCATCTATGATTACATTGTGGCCCCACTAGGATTACATTTTGGTCCCATGGACTCCTATATATAGAAATGAGGTTCTGTCATTTGTATCATCCAGGAATTGTTCATTCATGTAATGTATTGGAGGTTTTCCCCTCGAAGTGGCTTATTTATAAGGAGTTTATATCTCTTTTATTCTCTTTTTGGAGCTAGTTCCACAACATTTGGTTCCTCAAAAGAAAGAAAAACATGTGTATTTGTTTCGAATTATATAAGTCTCATTTGAAAAAATTAATTTGAATTTATTCCAAGGGCATATTGAAGAATAGATATCAGTATTGGGTTCTAAAATTCCCCCTAAAAATAATTCAACACCAATTAAGCCTTCAGAAGGCTCTACTATGACCCATGAAGGCGAAGAAACACAACATTAGATATAAAAATTACAAGAGCAAGTGCACCAGATTTTGCTATTGCAAAGTGAAAAAAAAAATGAAATGGAAGCTTTGAAGAAAGGCGTTGAAACTAAGATGGATGGTTTGAAGAAAGGTGTGGAAGCTAAGATGAATGGTTTGGAAGCTAATATTGATGGCATGGAAGTGGGCATGGAAGCTAAGATGGATGGCATGGAAGCTAATATGGATGACATGGAAGCTAAGATCGATGAAAAAATGAAAGACAACATTGAAAACATGAAGAATTATTTGACAATGTTGATACAAGAAATGTTTCCTAATGGTGAAAATATAGTAGAGGAAACTTATGATGAGAATAAAATACATGTTAATTGTGATTTCATAAACTCTAATGTTCGATTGAAGAAACACCATATTCCAAATATGGATATGAGGAAGTTTTATGGCAAGGATGCCGTAACATGGATACTACAGATGGAGCAATATTTTGATCTCAATAATGTGCAAAACACACAAAAGTTACGCATTGCAAATTTACATTTAGAAAAAAATAATTTTTTATGGTAAAAAAATTGTCACTTAGTTAATTTTGATGGATGAAATGATAGCACCTTATGAGGATACAAAGAGCAACACCTTATTTATCCAATTGATAAATCTCAAATAAAATGGTTCAATGGCGGAGCACATTAAGGACTTTCAAAAATTGAATATAAGGGTAAATGATATTCCAGAGGAACACAATATTGATGTCTTCATAGGGACTTTAAAGGATAACATCCAGCGTGAACTTCGCGTTTGGGAACCTGGTTCATTGGAGAAGGCATTCAGGTTGGCAAGAAAAATTTAATGTAAAATTATGGCGACAAGGAAGCCTAGCACTCACATCTATAAAGATGGAAGTGTTGCTATTCCTAGACTTCCACAACCTACAAGGTTGACACCACAATAATTGGAGGAAGAAAGAGCAAAAGGGCTTTGCTACAGTTTTGATAGCAAATGCACTAAAGGTCATAAGTGCAGTGAGAAGAAATTATTTGACATAGATTGTGAAGAGGAAGATGAAAATGAAGAATAAACTTCAAAAGTAGAGGATATACACCAGGAAGAAACCCTAGAAGAAGAAGAAATGAATCTGACCATATCATGTAATGCATTGGCATGAATTACCACTCCTCAAACTCTCAAGATAAAAGGAAATATCAAGAAGAAAAAGGTAATGGTGTTGATTGATTTGGATAGTACCCATAATTCTATTCATTGCAAGGTAGCTAAGGAATGGAATTGTTTCCTATATATATCACCAGAATGTCAAGTGATGGTTTCAAATGGAGGAACTATAAATTTCTTTTGAAAATGCCATAATATCAAGCTAGCCATGGGGGAATATGTATTGAATAGTCCAATTCTTTCCATCCCAACGGGAGGTGCTAATGTTGTACTTGGAGTTCAATGGTTATAATCTTTGGGGACGGTAGCTTTAAATTTTCAAGAACTTTTCTTGAATTTTTTTTCAGAAGGAAACGAAATCTAATTATGGGGTATCGCAGGGAAGCCAGGAAAGATAATAAGCTCTAATTTCATTAAAAATCTTCCGAAGAAAGAACAACGAGGCGTAATTGCATAAGTATGCTCACTAGAAGTTCCAACGTCAAAATCATCTATTTCTCCAGATATCCAAAAAGTCTTGGACAATCATTCTAAGGTGTTTGATACTCCCAAAGGACTCCCACCTATTCATGATCATGATCATGCTATTCATTTGATTCGAGGAAGTGTTCCTCCAAACATCAGGCGTTACAGATATCCTTATGGCCAAAAGGGAGAAATTGAACGTATGATTATAGAAATGTTAGAGGCGAGTATAATTCAAACTATTCAAAGATATTTCTCTGCTCTAGTAGTATTGGTGCACAAGAAATATGGACCATGGCGCATGTGTCCAGATTATAGGGAGCTCAATAAGCTCACTATTAAAGACAAATTCCCCATTCCTGTGATTGATGAATTATTGGATGAATTATATGGAGCAATTTATTTTACCAATTTGGACCTTCGTTCAGGATATCATCAAATTAGAATGAAGGCTGAAGATATTCCGAAAACAACATTTTGAACTCATGATGGTCATCATGAATTTTTGGTCACGACTTTTGGCCTTACCAATGCACCTTCTACATTTCAAGGATTGATGAATTCCATTTTCAAACCATCCCTTAGAAAAATTTTCTAGTATTTTTTGATCATATACTAATCTATAGTAGGTCTTGGAAGGATCATGTTCTACATGTTGACAGGGTGCTCAAACTATTGGAGGAGAAACAATTATCTGCAAAAACATCCAAATGTTTCTTTGGAGTACAAGAGGTGGAATATCTTGGTCATATTGTATCTCAGAAGGGTTTTAAGGTAGACCCTAACAAAATTAAAGCCATTAAGGAATGAAAGGTCTCCACAACCATAAAGCAGTTGCACAAATTTCTGGGGTTAACAGTGTACTATCGCAAGTTTGTTAAGAATTGTGGGAGAATAGCACAACCTCTAACAACATTATTGAAGAAATATGCATTTTCATGAACTCCTAAAGCAACTACAAACTTTGAACATCTTAAAGAGGCAATGTGCCTACCACCAGTCTTAGCTATGCCAAACATCACAAAAACATTTATTGTGGAATGTGATGCCTTGGGAAATGGAATTGGTGTTGTTTGAATGCAAGAAGGAAGACCCATTGCTTTTGAATGTCGTTCAATCAAAGGAAAGTATTTAAAAAAGGCTGTTTATGAGAAGGAAATGTTGGCAATACTACATGCACTAAAGAAATGAAGACCTTACCTAATGGGAAGACACTTCAAGGTAAAAACTAATCATGATAGTCTTAAACACTTTTTGGAGCAAAGACTATCTTAAGAAGAGAAGCAAAAATGGGTCACAAAGATGTTGGGTTATGACTTTGAAATTATATACAAAAAAGGGAAGCTAAATGTTGTTGTAGATGCACTCTCAAGAAAGGATGAAGAGGTGGAAGCATTGCTTTGTGCCATTTCAATTATCCAACCAGATTGGATAAACAAAGCTAGGGATGAATGGAAGAAGGATGAAGAAGTGTGAACTCTCATTCAAAAGTTGCTGCAAGATCCTAGTACATCTAATACATTTAGTTGGAAAAATTATTCCTTATGTTACAAAGATCACTTATATATTTGCAAGAATTCCCAACTAAAACAACAGACTCTTTTGGAATTGCACACTTCTCCTATAGGAGGACACTCAAGATTTTTAAAAACTTACCACATGGTGAAGAAATAATTTTTTTGGGATGGCCTTAAATCTGATATTCAAAATTTTGTGGCGGAATGTTTGGTTTGCCAGAAAAATAAATTGGAGACAATTAAGACCCTGGGTCTTCTACAACTTTTATCCATTCCAAGTCAACATTGGGAGGAGATTTCAATGAATTTTATCACAAGTTTATCTAAGTCCAAAGGAAGGAGTGTCATCATGGTGGTAATTTATAGACTTACCAAGTATGCACACTTTTGTGCATTATCTCATCCATTTAAAGCAAGTACAATTACTACTGCATTTATGGAAACAATTCAAAAGCTACATGGAAACCCGAAGATTATTGTAAGTGACAGAGATCGCATTTTTACAGGAAATTTTTGGACGGAATTATTTTCTTGTTTGGGTACTCAACTAGATCATAACTCATCTTATCATCCTCAATCACATGGTCAAACAGAGATAGTGCATAAATTTTTGGAAGGATATCTTCGTTGTTTTGTATCTGATAAGAAAGCATAATGGGTCAAGTGGTTACCTCTAGTTGAATGGTGGTATAAGACTTCCTTCCATATTGCAGCGAAAATGACCCCATTTATGGCACTTTATGGATATCATACACTATCCATCACATCTTCTTTAAGGGAAAATGCTAGGGTTCAAGCAGTGGAGGATCACATTGAGCATCAACAAGAAGTTCTCCAACTCTCAAAGGATAACCTAAATTTGGCACAAAATCAAATGAAACAACAGGCATATCAACATCGCAGTGAGAGAAGTTTTGATGTGGGAGACTGGGTATTTTTATGGCTACAACCATAAAAAAAAATGTCCCTCCAGCAATATAAGAAGGATAATAAATTATCACCAAAATAATATGGTCCTTACAAGGTTTTGCAAAATATTGGTACTATGGCATACAAATTGGAGCTTCCTACTTCTTCGCAAGTGCATCCAGTTTTCCATGTTTCATGCTTAAAAATGGTTATAGGGGAAAAAATTCCAGTTCAAACAATATTGCCAGAACCTGATGAGGAAGGAAAAACCATATTGGAACCTGAAGCAGTCATGGATACAAGAAATCAACAAATACGAAATCGATCAATTTCATAGTATCTCATCAAATGAAGAACTTACCGAGGGCAGATTCTACATGGGAGGATGAGAATTTTATAGAAAATCACCCGGAGCTACTCAAGCATTGAGGACATCACATTTTTGAAGGAGAGGAGTATGTTAGGTCCTTATATTACTAGTATAGTCCCTTATTGTTGTTAGTGTAGCCCCCTTATTGTTGTTGCTGTAACCTTGTAACCCCCATATTGTTATTATTCTGCCCTTAAATTATTATTGTTAGGTCAGCTAGGATTACATTGTGGCCACAATAGGATTACATTGTGGCCACATGGACTCCTATATCTAGAAATGAGGTTTTGTCATTTGTATCATCCAAGAATTGTTCATTCATGTAATGTATTAGAGGTTCCCCCCTTGAAGTGGCTTATTTCTAAGGCATTGATATCTCTTTTCTTCTATTTTTGGAGCTAGTTTCACAACACTTTCTGTGGATAGATGGTTTGCAAAGGAGAATTTTACATATGTCAGAGTATTTGGGAGTTATGCCTCTCCCCACATCCTACCATATTATGTTCCTGATAAGTTACTTGCAAGAGAGATAACCTACCATCTTGTTAATGGTATTTCTAAACAAATGAAAGATGCTAAGAAGGCCGTTTGGCCTAATTTTCCTTTAGAGTGTTGTACTTTTGCACTTTTTGATATTGACCATGCCTACAAGGAAGTTTCAAAGATTAATCTATTGAATTTTGCAGTAATTCTAAAGAGGCTGTATGATCCAAATTATGTAATTAAAAACTACATCATAGAGCTCAAATGAAGCCTTTTGTAAAAGAAATAGACTGATTTGATGATTTCTTTCAAGGTATGGAAAAGTTTTCAGATGTAAGTAACTTTTCATGCAGTCAACTCAACCAAGATGATTTGGAAGCCTTCCAAAAACACAGAAATGGCAGACTCGAGAGAATTCTTCTTCACTTGTTAACTATTGAAGATGTCAACTAACCTACTCCAAGTATTAGCCTAGATAATGAAACAAAAGACATGTCTAAGGATGAGTCAGGACAATCAGAGCATCAATCTCACAATTTTGATCATTCTGAAAATGAATCTAAATCCAGAAAGGGAAGCCTATAAAAGATAATTGATCAAATAATCCAAGAGATAGAGATGCAAGAGAAAAGAGAAATTAATGGAAAAAATTCAACTCATTAAGAAGTTCAGCACAATCAAGACACACTTGATCATTCAGAAAATTCCTAACCAAAGAATTTGAGTAGTGAATGGGATGCATTTTTTGAAGAAATAAAAACTCCTAAAACCTGTTAGCCACCCCTATGAAATTTTTGACAAGAAAATAGGGGGGCTAAATCATTTTTGAGTCTTCAAGGAATGCATTTCCTCCGAAAACACAGTCTCCTTGAAGCCTCCATGTGTCTTTTATCCTTTGATTAAATCCCCTCTGTTGATTCCCCTTGTAAAGCCTCTCTGCTATGAAGAAATGCCCAAAGGCCCCCATCTCCCCTATTTTTCCCTCATTTAACCTCTTTTTATTCCCCCTTTTCTCCCCTTCTATTTCCCTATTTACCCTCCAAATCCCCTCAAAACCCCCTTAAAATTCTTCCCCTAACCTTCGTTGGCCTTCTTCCCCCTTTATTTCTCTATCGTTTCCCTTTTCCGCCTTCAAAATCCGCTGAAATGGGCTACAAAACCCACTTTCTGACCTTATTAAAAGGCCCAGCCCCTTTACCGTAGGCCCCTTCCAAACCACTTCCCCACGTGACCCTTCCCCAAGACCAAGCGCTTAAGCCTTGGGGGCCAATCGCAATCGGAGCATCGAGCGGGTGCATATTTCTTTTGTAAACAACGTAAAGCCCCGATGCAATTTGATTATATCATCAAGTTCCCGCTCCAATCTAAACCGTTGATCCGCTTAGATCTGACGGCTGTCCGCTGATCGCAAGCCCCTGTCGATCGCAATCGAAACTCTCAAGTGACACCCCCCGATTGATCGCAAGTCTTCCTGTCTCCGCCCTGATTAAATCCTGGCCGTTGATCTCACCGTGATCCGATGGATAGCGCTTGATCGCTCCTCCCTTTCCAATCGCAATTGGATGTTTGTCGTGTGCCGCCCCGATTGAGGTCTTCCGATTAAATCTCCGCCGTTCATTCTCCCGTGATCTGACGGTCATCGCGCAATCGCAACTCCTCCCCCGATCGCCGATCGCAAGTCCTTTTCTCTGCCCTCCGATTGCATCTGCACCGTCGATCTCCCCGCGTTCCAACGGTCATCGCTCCATTGCACTCACCCCTCCGATTGCATTCCCCGCCATCGATCTCCCGTCAGATCGACGGTCAGCGCTCAATCGCTTCTCCCGCCGATCACGATCGAAATTCTTTTGGTTTGCCTTCCGATTTGATCTCCGTCGTTGATCCTTCCGCCAGATCGGACGGCCTGCATCCAATCGCACCCCCTTCCCTCCGTCCTCCGATTTAATCTCGTCCGTCCATCTCCCTGCCGATCAACGGTCCTACGCCAATCGCAAGTCCTCCCAATCGCTGATCGCTCTGTCCCTCCGATTACGTCTGAACCGTCGATCTGATCCCCGATCGGACGGTCAGCGCTCAATCGCAAGACCCTCCCCGATCGCAATCGCAAACCGTTTCACTGACCCCCGATTTCGATTGAGTGATTGGATCGTGACCGTTCGTTTCTCCCAGATCTGACGGTCCTTGTTCAATCGCCCTCCACCTCCACTAGGTCCCACTCTTACATTCGTTTCTGTTGCATTTCATGTGTTTTGCGTGTTACGCCCATTTTATGTATTGTCCCGTTACTCAATCTCCACCGTTGATCTTTGTCCCCAGACCTAAATCTAACGGTCTGCGCTGCATATTATCCCCGAACCCTATTAATCATAAGATCTCACCGTTTCATTGCATTTTGTTAGCATTATAATAAAGCGACCATTTCTCCACCACGTTGCATTCTTTCCATTGTTTCTCCGCTGTTCCGCCACCATTTCTCCGCCTCCATAGCATTTCTCCACCACTGCCCGGGCTCTGTGATAAGTTTATTTCATCATGCAGGTAGTACAGAGAGGCCATTCCAGCTGGCCAGCAAAGCAGCAGAAGCAGGATTTGAGAAGGATTCGAGCCTGTAATTGAAGATTAATGTTTTAATCCTACAATCAAAGGATTCAAGCACAGTTTGAAGACTAAGGGCGCACCAGCAAGTCATGATTGCATCGTCTAAAAGCAGAGCGCGTTTCCTCCAGAAAGTACAACTTCCTACAGCGCCTTCATGCCTTCTCGAGCCCTGAGATAATTAAATACACTGACTGAAGCTCATTTCAGACAGTCCGGCAACATTAAAGAAGCATGGAGGGCCATGAAGACTTCCATCCAGTTCGTTCATTTCAACAGGGCAGAACAGCAGATCACAGACCCCGAGCGCAGACAAAGGTAATATCATGGTTTCCGTCAGCAAAGTGTTTTTCGTCTAGGACAAGGCATCCATACTGTTTTTATTGTGCAGAATGTCCCCGAAAGATTTTTCCATCAAACTACAGCTCAAAGAAAATCAGGCATTTATGAGACAGACCCTCCTAGTAGTTTATCTTATCCCCGAATTCAAATCACCTGGAGTACAACGAGCCCAAAATGTCAAGATCAAATCTGAAGCAGATCGTTCTCTTACTAAGAAGGTGAGCGAAATAAATATGCAGCATTCTCAAGCAGGATGGGCCTCGGCCCTGCATTCATTATTATGCTTAAATGTAACATTTAATGGGCACCTACCTCCTCAGTCGATCTGAGGATCATCTTTTGTTATAAAGCACAGCAAGAACATTCTAAAAGGGTTGTTGTTGGTTTTATCAGTGAACTGCAAGCATTTTGTCCCGAGCCAAGTTTTCTGTGTAACAGATTGTATGATAGGCTGAGAAATATGATGTATTCAGGCTGAATGTAAAAGCTTTGGGCAGTGATGTACCTGATTGGTGTTGTGTTTAACATGATAAGCAGTTTTCATTGGATCCTGATCTACAACAGTTGGTGATGTTCTTCTTATCTCTGTGTTTATTTCTGTTTCATTCCATGTTCTTCTGACTGACATCTGAATGCATGATATAAGATTTACCCTTGTTAGGTACCTTATATCCCAGCTCTCTCAGTCTTGAATGTTTTCTGCTCATATGTGTGTCTGAATATTGTTTTTAATTGACTAAACCAGTGTAGTGGATGATTATTGCCTGCTCTCTGATGTGCAAGTTAATAAAATAGTATTCAGATGTTTTTGTTAAGATTTAATTGAAAGTGGTTAGGAACATTGGGAGGTGTAAAGCCTGTCGCTGCCTCTTCATAACCTTCCCTTCCATATAAACCTTTTCGAGATCCCTTGTGTTGCCTATGGTTTTGTCCAAGCAGGCCTGGAGTTAAATGACCTCTGGCCTGATCTATAGACAGAATCAGATGGCTTTCCATCTTTCATTCTCATCACTTAGTGTTCCATCCCACCAATCAGTCTTTGAGATCCAAATGCTCTAGATGACTAGCCCAATTGAAGCTTACACATTGAACATAAGTAAATCCTTTCTTGACTCCATTGCCCAATGGCCTTGATGTTCCCTGAGTTATCTATCTTTGTCTAGCTTCCTTCTTTACCCATCCTTGTCTTATGATGAAACCTTCCTCCCTGATTCTCAACAACCAGACCCAAACAATCAAATAACCAATCTTGAGCCTATAACTAGCCTAAAACCATAATTTAGAACTTCAAAGACATATATCCTTTGATAATCATAGAGAGATCCCTCTCTGGACCTAGGAGGGCTAGATCCTAAGGTCTGAAAGTGGTTCTATGTTGTCTCATCTTTTGGTCTTTGTCAACCTGGCCAAAACATGGGAACCCAAACATAATGGTGACTCCACTGGGGAACTTCTGAGTGCTTCTCATTTCAAACAACCTCAGAAACTTAGAACTCTGGCTAGGTTGACGGTAAGTCACATCTTTGACGGTGAGCACTGTGGTGGACAGTGTACCCTAGAATCATCCTAAACCCTCCACCTGGCGACTCCATTGTTCCTAAACGTTAAAGACTCCACTGGTGATCAGTAGGCCTGCTAATTATCTTGGTTTCACATCAGACTCCACTGGCAGACCAGTCCCAAAGCATAATGAAGACTCCACAGGGAGGCCAGTTCCTAAGACAACATTAACCTCAGTAGAAGTAACAAGTAGGGATAAGCTGCCTGGCTTATAAACAACACTCTGGCTCACAGAACCATTCATACAAGAGCTTTCCCTGATCCAAACCCACCTGAAACAATTGATAATCCTGAGAGGATCCTTAAAAGAACACCTGTGAGTAGGAGATCAACTATTTCCAGCAACATTCCTAGAGCTAATTCTGCACCAGAAGATCTTGCAGCTATATTAGACCCTTTCTCCGACCTAGACCTTCAAAACCGATTACCTAGAACTAGGTCATTCAGTGTTTCAGACCAGCTAGACACTAGGGGCAGTGAAACCCCTCCTACCACACCTCCTGACCGTCATTTCCTTCAAAACTTAGGGCTATCTCACCCTAGATCTGCTCAACCGACTTTTGCTGGTCCTATCATCCCTGTCATCCAACTACCAGCTGCTCAAGCCAACCCTATACCTCATCAGAACCTCATCATGTCAGCCTGGTATGCACCTCTAGTTTTACCTCAGCCTTTACTGCCCTTACCAAATGATTATCAATCAAAAATCCCACACTTCCCTGCTAAAGAGCCTACAACAGCACAACAACATGTGGATAAAATGGAGGACTCTTTTGATTATATGGAAATTGATGATGAAACAATCAAAATGAGAATTTTCGCACAAAGCTTGGGAGGTGAAGTTAAGAAGTGGTTCAAAAGCCTACCTGCTGGTAGTATCCAAGATCTCCCTGCATTATACCAGACTTTCATCAACAAATGGGAAACCAGAGCAAACCCTCGCCAGCTCCTAGCAGAATACATGTCCCTTAAGAGAAACGTAGGGGAAAGTGTTCCTGACTACACCACTAGATTCAACAGTATTTACAACGCTCTTCCACCACACATGAAACCCCCACAAGGTATGGCCCTGGCCAAATATCCTGATGGATTTGATGCTGACATGGCCTATGAACTTAGGGATAAAGAATATACCACATTAGAGGATATTCAGAAAGGGGCAGTAAACATAGAAGCAAATCTGATTGAGAAAAGAGAAAAACTGAGATCTGAGAAGAGGGTAACATACAGGGATGATAATGTAGCCTCCACGTCTGACCCCAGTAATGAACGCGTACGCAAGGAAGTGGAAGAGATGAAACAAATGATGAAAAAAATGGTTGTCACGGTTAGTAACCTAAACAAAAATCAGAATCAGAACCAAAACTTTAGAAGAAACAACAACACCCCCAACAGACAGAAAGAGTCAGATCAGCAAGTCATTCCCCCTTTCCAAAACTTTCTTGATGAGGATGAGGGAATCATAGAAGATTCTGAAGGGAATGTGATAAACATGTTTGAAACAGAGGACTCAATCCTGAACTGTGATTCAGAAGAGGACCAACCCTCAACCTCTGATGGGGAGGAGGAACGGTTTGAATCTGAGGATTATAGGTTGGGATTCGAAAATGCCATGTTACAGGTCAGAGAACAATATGAGCTCAAGAGGAAAAAGAATCAAGACTCTTCCAAACCCAAAACTCCTGAAGTAACTATCAAAAAGAGGCCTGAGAAATCTTCTAAAGTAACTGCTGTAAACAATAAGTCAACAACTGAGAGTTCTCAGAAAAACCAACAGAAAGACAACCAAAACAATGAAAAACAAAGTCAACCAACCAGAAGCACTAGCACCTCAGTTAGTGCTCCTGATACAACTGTGCCTACACATGTACATAATGAGAAAACACAAACCGATTCAGCCACTAAAGCAGTGGCGAACAAAACATAATTGAATACTTCCAAGAGTCAGTCCACTTTCAGTTTAGAAAGCGAGATTGCAAAAATCAAAATCTCTGTACCATTATCTGAGCTGGCCTCTCAGGATGTATATAAGGGCCAGATTTTGAAAGCATTAAATCTGAGTATAAATAATGACACTGTAAATTTGAGCGATGATCAGCCTACCCTCTTATTCGGTCACAAGATTGAGGGGAAATTTCAGGAAGGGGTAGTTCCACCTTTTTATATCAGTCTTAACATTCATGACAAGATCCTCCATAATGCCATGCATGACTCTGGTGCATCACACAATCTAATGCCTAAAGTAGTCATGGAGAAGCTAGGCCTAGAAGTTACCAGACCTTACAAAGACTTATACTCTTTTGACTCTAGTAGAGTAAAATGCCTAGGCCTTATCAAAGATTTATGTGTAAGTTTGACTCAGATTACTGGGAAATGCATGGTCATGGATGTAGTGGTGGCAGACGTGCCACCCAAGTATGGCATGTTACTATCTAGATCATGGGGAGCCAAGTTGCAAGGCACCATGCAGATGGATGGTTCATATGCCACTATCCCTATATTTGGCCAATCAAGAAGACTGTATAGAAAGTCCCAAATGAAATTCCTACTCAGTAGCCCTGAGAAACCTGAAAATTCACCATCATACTCTGTGCATACCGATCTTGACTCTTTCATTTTTTGTAACAGTGAATCCTTAGAAGAGCCAGAGTCCCAGAGTAGGCATACGAATGAGAACACCGAGCCTATGGACCTCCACATAATGGCCACTCTAGAAGAATATGATCAGGAAAACCATGGGCAACGCACTGAAAACAAAGAGGAAATCAGCCATGAGGCCTGTAATATCTGTGGTAGACCTCTCACTCCAAATGAAACAGAAACAGAGCAAGAACAGCAAACTAACCACCTCCTTGACATCCATGGCCTCTATGAACAACGAGATAGTTTGCAACCTAGTACAGACCTCCCAACTCAACCTAATAGCGAATCCAGCTGTGAGGGAGAAAGCGAAGTGGAAGCAAACAAAGAACCCTTGTGGGAAATGAACTTTGATGGGTCATGTACTAGACAAAGCGCTGGAGCATGAGTGTGGCTGCGTAACACCGAAAATGATCACGCGGAGAGCCACGCCATCAATCTGCATTTCAAATGCACGAATAACATCGCAGAATATGAGGCTCTAATCTTGGGTTTAAATCTGCTGAAAAAATTAGGAGCCCGTAGGATAGTCGTGAGAGGAGACTCTGAGTTAGTGATCAAACAGATGAATGGTGAGTATTCGGCAAAACACCCCAGGCTTAGGGCATACAGGAACGATACTCTAGATTTGTTGAAAACGTTCATTGAATATGATTTAGTATCCATTCCTAGGGGTCAAAACGCTATTGCAAATGGACTAGCCTGCCTAGCTAGCTCTTATCCTAAGGCCCCAGTTGACCAACAAATCATCATTCAGACTAAATTCAGGCCTGCGGTGCCATAAAATGAAAAATACTGGCAGGTCTTTGAAGGAGACAAACAGATTGAAGATTTCCTGATGGGCAGGAATGAGTTTGAATTTTCTGATTCAGACTCAAAATCTGATGACAGCTGCCCAAGTGAGGATTCCCCAGATGAACTAGAAGCACCTTGTAGTATATAAATAAACTCTTTTTCTGAAGAAACTGGAGATTCAGCTGTAAAACGTGAAAACGTAGATAGAGAAGAAATGGAGGTGCTGCAAGCCAAGGACAAGAACATACCAAGAGGCTTAGCACCCTTAGAGGACCTCTTTAATTTTGATGATGTTGCAAAGAAGCCCACAATAGAACATGCAGAATCAGATGTAGAAGAATGCAACATAGGTACTGAAGACAAACCCAAAATGATAAAACTGGCTAAGTCCATACCTGCAGACATGAAGAAAAGATACATTGACTTGTTTAAGGAATTCATTGATGTGTTTGCATGGAGCTATGAAGACTTAAAGGCCTATGACACCAACATTATACAACATAAGATACCACTGAAGGAAAATCAGAAGCCTTTTAGACAGAAACTTCGAAGAATTAATCCAAAACAATTGCCTGCAGTAGAAAAGGAAATTAAGAAGATGTATGATGCAGGCATTATAGTCCCCGTAAGGTTTTCTGATTGGGTGTCAAACTTAGTGGTTGTAAGGAAGAAAACATGGGAGATTAGACTTTGCATAGACTTCAGAAACCTTAACAGAGCTTCCTTGAAAGATAACTACCCTTTACCTAGAATGGAGCATATCCTACAGAAGGTAGTGGGCTCTAAAAGAATCTCCCTGCTTGATGGTTTTTCAGGATACAACCAGGTTCTGGTACTCCCAGAAGATCAACTCAAAACAGCTTTTACCACTCCATGGGGCACCTTCATGTATGTGAAAATGCCTTTTGGATTGACGAATGTTGGAGCTACCTTCCAGAGAGCAATGGATATTGCTTTCGCAGATGAGATTGGACACTTTATAGTTATCTACTTGGATGACTTAACTGTCTTTTCTAAAACAGAAGAAGAACACTTAAAACATCTGAGGAAAGTTTTTGAAAAATGTAGAAGGTACGGTCTATCCCTAAACCCTAAGAAGACTGTTTTTGGGCTGCAAGATGGTAAGCTTCTGGGCCACATCATATCTAAGAAAGGGATTAAGATAGACCCCCAGAGAGTTGAGGGAATACTTCAAATTACACATCCAAGAAACATCAAGGAGCTACAGTCCTTCATTGGGAAGATCAATTTCCTCAGAAGATTTATCCCCAATCTTGCTGAGCATCTTAGGAAAATGATTGAAATGCTAAAGAAGGATGCAGGAGTCAAGTGGACCGTGGAAGCCAAAAAATATTTTGAGTCAGTAAAGCTTGCACTCACCCAAGCCCCTGTACTTATCAGCCCTGACTTTTCAAAAGATTTTCTGATCTTTTCATTTGCTTCCCCACACACAATAGCAGCAGTTTTGCTGCAGAAAAATTCAGAAGGTAAGGAACAGCCTATAGCCTTCTTCAGTAAAGCATTGAGAGATGCACCCTTAAAGTACAACATCATGGAAAAACAGGCCTATGCCCTGATTAAGGCCTTAAAATACTTTAGGGTGTACATTCTACATTCTCACACCATTGCCTATGTGCCAAATATAGTGGTCAAAAATATCTTGTCCCAAGACCCAGATGGGAAAAGGGGCAAATGGATTGCCACGATTTTAGAATATGACATTGAAATCAAACCCACTAAGCTGATCAAAGGTCAAGGCCTGGCCCAATTGATGGCTGAAACTAATCTACAGGCCCTTGATATCAACATGATGAATGCCGTGAATGAGCGGGAAGGATTACCCCATCCAACTGTTGAGGAAAAGTTTCAGAACTCTCCTTGGTATGCTGATATCCTTTACGTGCTCGTACACCTCAATGCCCCTCCAGAACTGTCCAAAACAAAGGCCAGATTCATAAAGCTCAAAGCTAGAAATTACTGCATTTTGAATGAGAGTCTATATTGGAAATATCCGAATGTCCTTTTACTGAAATGCTTGTCTGAAACCGAAGCTGAAAGAATCAAACAAGAATTCCATGCTGGGGAGTGTGGGGGCCACCTGAGTTGGAAGGCCACTACAAATAAGATTCTCAGGGCTGGTTACTATTGGCCCACACTCTTCAGTGATGTCCATAAAATGATCCTCACCTGCCACAAATGCCAAATTTTTTAGGGCAAAAGAAAGCTCCTTCCCCTCCCTCTGCAACCTATCACCATAGAAGGTCCTTTCATGCAATGGGGCTTAGACTTCATTGGAGAGATTCACCCCTCTTCCTCTGGGCAACATAAATGGATCTTGACTGCTACTGATTACTTCACTAAATGGATAGAAGCCATACCCACTAGGAATGCCACCGATTCTGTCATCATTAGGTTCCTAGAAGACTTCATCCTGTCTCGGTTTGGCTGCCCAAGGAAAATAATCACCGACAATGCTACTGCTTTCGGATCCAAAAGAATGATTGATTTCTGTCACAGGTACGGAATTGCGCTTGGACATTCAACTGCCTATTACCCCCAGGGTAATGGTTTAGCTGAATCCTCAAACAAAAGCCTGGTTACAATCATTAAGAAGCTGCTGGAAGAAAGCAAAAGGTCTTGGCATAAAAAGTTGATACATGCCCTGTGGGCAGACAGGCTCACTACAAAGAAGTCTATTGGCACATCACCCTTCCAGCTGGTTTATGGGACAGAAGCAGTTTTCCCTACTAGCCTTGGGATACCGGTAGTAAAGCTTATTCAAGAGGTCCAATCAGAAGAAGACAGCATGATAAGGAGAATTAATGAAACAATCCATCTTCAGCAAACAAGGGAGCAAGTTTATGACAGAGCTGTCAGAGTGCAGGAAAACATGAAGAGACAGTTTGACAAGAGAACCAAAGAAGCAAATTTCAAGGTTGGGGACAAAGTTCTGAGATGGGATTCAAGAAGAGAGGATAAAGGCAAACATGGCAAATTTGACAGCTTGTGGCAAGGTCCATTCATCATTCAAGCCACCGTGGGTCCTAATGCATTCTTCTTACAAGAACTTGATGGTACAGAGCTGTTTGGGGGTCCTGTCAATGGCAGGATGCTCAAACACTATTTCTGCTAATTTTCCATTTCCAGTTTCACCTCCATTGTATATACCGTTGCAAATTTTCATTTTTAGCAAAAAGGAGAAGGAAATGTCCTAGATAACAGAATGAGAAGAGAGGTTCAGACATGCTCAAAACGTGAACCTCTGAGGCAAAAGGATTGGCTCTAATAAACTCAAAATCTGAGCCAAAGGGAACAAGAAGACCTGGTCCTAAAAAACTCAAAATCTGGATCAGCAGCGACAGAAGATCCAGCTCTAATATTCCCAAAATCAGAGCTGGAGTAAAGGAAAGAAGTGACTCAAACATGCCCAAAACCTGAGTCACAAGGGAAAAAGAAGGATGTTTCACAGTTGCAGAATTCCATGCCTTCACAGTTTTGTTTTCTTCAAATTTCTGCCCAGCAAGTCAGACTGTCTAATCCTGGCTTTGATGTGTTTAAATTTCCTGTCTTAGAATGTAGGTGAAGAAACCCGTTGGACAGTTTAATCCCAACAGGTAGTAGTTTAGGTAGAGAAATATATGAGGCCAACAGTCTAATCTGGCCTCATGGAGCAATAAGGGTAGAATTAGAATAGGTTTGTTTTTGTTTTGCAAAGTAAAATGTAAAGGGTCTGCTAGTTCAAATGCACCCAGAAGAAAAATTTTAGGACTATAGTGTGGGTAGGTAGTTGTGTGGGAGAATTGTACTGCTGATATGTTGTCTTCACAGTTTGTGGCAGCTGATCAAAGAAAGAAATGGATGGTTCAAGCAGCAGGCATCTGGCCTACACCAAGAGATCATTTTCTGATTTCTTGGCTCCTTCAAGAAGAAGCCATCCCCATGTGGAGCCACTGTTAGCCCCCCCCTATGAAATTTTTGACAAGCAAATAGGGGGGCTAAATCATTTTTGAGTCTTCAAGGAATGGATTTCCTCCGAAAACACAGTCTCCTTGAAGCCTCCATGTGTCTTTTATCCTTTGATTAAATCCCCTCTGCTGATTCCCCTTGTAAAGCATCTCTGCTATGAAGAAATAACCAAAGGCCCCCATCTCCCCTCTATTTTTCCCTCATTTAACCTCTTTTTATTCCCCCTTTTATCCCCTTCTATTTCCCCATTTACCCTCCAAATCCCCTCAAAACCCCCTTAAAATTCTTCCCCCAACCTTCGTTGGCCTTCTTCCCCCTTTATTTCTCTATCGTTTCCCTTTTCCGCCTTCAAAATCCGCTGAAATGGGCTACAAAACCCACTTTCCGACCTTATTAAAAGGCCCAGCCCCTTTACCGTAGGCCCCTTCCAAACCACTTCCCCACGTGACCCTTCCCCAAGACCAAGCGCTTAAGCCTTGGGGGCCAATCGCAATCGGAGCATCGAGCGGGTGCATATTTCTTTTGTAAACAGCGTAAAGCCCCGATGTGATTTGATTATATCATCAAGTTCCCGCTCCGATCTGAACAGTTGATCCGCTTAGATCTGACGGTTGTCCGTTGATCGCAAGCCCCTGTCGATCGCAATAGGAACTCTCAAGTGACACCCCCCGACTGATCGCAAGTCTTCCTGTCTCTGCCCCGATTAAATCCTCGCCGTTGATCTCACCGCGATCCGACGACCAGCGCTTGATCGCTCCTCCCTTTCCAATCGCAATCGGAGGTTTGTCGTGTGCCGCCCCGATTGAGGTCTTCCGATTAAATCTCCGCCATCCATTCTCCCGCGATCTGACGGTCATCGCGCAATCGCAACTCCTCCCCCGATCGCCGATCGCAAGTCCTTTTCTCTGCCCTCCGATTACATCTGCACCGTCGATCTCCCCGCGATCCAACGGTCATCGCTCCATCGCACTCACCCCTCCGATTGCGTTCCCCACCGTCGATCTCCCGTCAGATCGACGGTCAGCGCTCAATCGCTTCTCCCCCCGATCACGATCGCAATTCTTTTGGTTTGCCTTCCAATTTGATCTCCGTCGTTGATCCTTCCACCAGATCGGACGGCCTGCATCCAATCGCACCCCCTTCCCTCCGTCCTCCGATTTGATCTCGTCCGTCCATCTCCCTGCCGATCAACTGTCCTACGCCAATCGCAAGTCCTCCCGATCGATGATCGCTCTGTCCCTCCGATTACATCTGAACCGTCGATCTGATCCCCGATCGGACGGTCAGCGCTCAATCGCAAGACCCTCCCCGATCGCAATCGCAAACCGTTTCACTGACCCCCGATTTCGATTGAGCGATTGGATCGTGACCGTTCGTTTCTCCCAGATCTGACGGTCCTTGTTCAATCGCCCTCCACCTCCACTGGGTCCCACTCTTACATTCGTTTCCGTTGCATTTCATGTGTTTTGCGTGTTACGCCCATTTTATGTATTGTCCCGTTACTCAATCTCCACTGTTGATCTTTGTCCCCAGACCTAAATCTAACGGTCTGCGCTGCATATTATCCCCGAACCCTATTAATCATAAGATCTCATAGTTTCATTGCATTCTGTTAGCATTATAATAAAGCCACCATTTCTCCACCACGTTGCATTATTTCCATTGTTTCTCCGCTGTTCCGCCACCATTTCTCCGCCTCCATAGCATTTCTCCACCACTGCCCGGGCTCTGTGATAAGTTTATGTTGGCCGGATAAATCGTTCTTGCGGACAAGACCGATCTCCCTAGTGTCAGAAGACAATCTAGCAACAAACGAACAACTAAGTTTGTCTTTCTCTAGATATATTCGTTTTACAAATAAATGTTATGAAGGTGTCGATCCTACCTTGGATCCAAATGCTTATTTGTGGTCGTAGTGCTTCCGTCGCATCAATAATCCTTCGTCGCAACAAGGGCCCTTTCGTCACAAGAAAGTATCATCTCTCGTTGATCTGCAATCACAAACAAGAAAATATCAATAGCACCTGTATAACAAATAATTATAAAACATACCTATCATAGTGATCAAGGAATCTATGAAATAAACGATCAAACGACAGCTTATTGAAATAAACAATCGAACGACAATTTATTGAGAAAAACGGAACTTGATTGTATTAATCTTAAAATATACAGAAGAACCTTACAACCTTAGCCTTGATGTTCGAAAGGCCTTCCCGGGGTCCGAAGCAGGAATCTCCTCTACTTTGATAAGTCTTGCACTCTTCCTTCAGGAGCATAAAGAGGTATGTGATATTTCCTCTCAAAAGCTCAGCAAAAGGAAATCTAAATCTCAACAGCACTTCAGCTCAAAAATCTTCTCCAAAAAACTTAACTTGTGTTAACCCTTTGAGGCTACCCAATGCCTCCTTTTATAGAGCAGATGAGGAGGTCAGGATTCCACCATTAAAGGGATAGAACCCTCCTTCAAAGGGATAGGCTCCTCACATCAAGGGATTAGTTCCTTAAGGTGTGGGATACATGCACCTTACTAAAGCGTACTCATCCCCAAAAAATCTCATCTAGAACCTTCTAGAATTGACCAAAATTCAACTTTTTTGGTTTAATTTCGCGCATTTTTTACTTTACAGGGGTACCGCACCTATAACACTGGAAAAATGCGTTCTAGAACGCAATTTCTCTTCACCTTACCTGCGTACCCTAGCTAAAAACGCAGGTAAGCCTCATATTAACTGCGTACCCAAGGTTTTTTGAGCTTTTTAGGGTTTTTCCTCCATTTTCAGGGCATGGAATGAGGAACAAAGGTTGTAAGACTTGCAGAGGAGGTATGTATGAGTGTTAATGAGCTCATACAGTCAGCAAAATGTCAAGGTGACAGTTTTCAGTGTAACAGTTTATTTCATCATGCAGGTAGTACAGAGAGGCCATTCCAGCCGACCAGCGAAGCAGCAGAAGCAGGATTTGAGAAGGATTCAAGCCTGTAATTGAATATTAATGTTTTAATCCTACAGTCAAAGGATTCAAGCACAGTTTGAAGACTAAGGGCACACCAGCAAGTCATGATTGCGCCGCCTAAAAGCAGAGCGCGTTTACTCCAGAAAGTACAACTTCCTACAACGCCTTCATGCCTTCTCGAGCCCTAAGATAATTAAATACACTGGCTGAAGCTCATTTCAGACAGTCCGGCAGCATTAAAGAAGCATGGAGGGCCATGAAGACTTCCATCCAGTTCGTTCATTTCAACAGGGCAGAACAGCAGATCACAGACCCCGAGCGCAGACAAAGGTAATATCAGGGTTTCCGTCAGCAAAGTGTTTTTCGTCTAGGACAAGGCATCCATACTTTTTTTATTGTGCAGAATGTCCCCGAAGGATTTTTCCATCAAACTACAGCTCAAAGACAATCAGGCATTTATGAGACAGACCCTCCTAGTAGTTTATCTTATCTGAATTCAAATCACTGGAGCCTTGAGCCCAAAATGTCAAGATCAAATACGGCTTCGAATCGTTCTCTTACTAAAAAGGTGAGCGAAATAAATATGTAGCATTATCAAACGGATGGGCCTCGGCCACTGCATTCATTATTATGCTTAAATGTAACATTTAATGGGCACCTACCTCCTCGATCGATGCGAGGATCATCTTTAATATACAAAACATATTAAAGAACATTGTAAAAGGGTTGTTGTTGGTTATCGATGTTACCAAGGTTTTTGTCCCAGAGCGAGTTTCCACCTTGGCAGTTAGCCTTGATAAGTTTGAGAAATATGATGTATTCAGGCTGAATGTAAAAGCTTTAGGCGATGATGTGCACGATTGGTGTTGTGTTTAACATGATAGGTTTTCATTGGATCTCGATCTACAACGGTTGGTGATGTTCTTCTTATCTCTTGTGTTTATTTGTTTGTTTCATTCCATGTTCTTGGTGACATGCGAACGCATGACATAAGATTTACCCTTGTTAGGTACCTTATGTCCCATCTCTCTCAGTCTTTAATGTTTTCTTCTCATATGTGTATCTGAATATTGTTTTTTAATTGACTAAACCAGTGTAGTGGATGATTATTGCCTGCTCTCTGATGTGCAAGTTAATAGAATCAATGTTCATATGTTTTTGTTAAGATTTAATTGAAAGAGGTTAGGAACATTGGGAGGTGTAAAGCCTGTCGCTGCCTCTTCATAACCTTCCCTTCCATATAAACCTTTTCGAGATCCCTTGTGTTGCCTATGGTTTTGTCCAAGCAGGCCTGGAGTTAAATGACCTCTGGCCTGATCTATAGACAGAATCAGATGGTTTTCCATCTTTCATTCTCATCACTTAGTGTTCCATCCCACCAATCAGTCTTTAAGATCCAAATGCTTTAGATGACTAGCCCAACTGAAGCTTACACATTGAACATAAGTAAATCCTTTCTTGACTCCATTGCCCAATGGCCTTGATGTTCCCTAAGTTATCTATCTTTGTCTAGCTTCCTTCTTTACCGATCCTTGTCTTATGATGAAACTTTCCTTCCTGATTCTCAGCAACCAGACCCAAACAATCAAATAACCAATCTCGAGCCTATAACTAGCCTAAAATGATAATTTAGAACTTCAAAGACATATATCCTTTGATAATCATAGAGAGATCCCTCTCTGGACCTAGGAGGGCTAGATCCTAAGGTCTGAAAGTGGTTCTATGTTGTCTCATCTTTTGGTCTTTGTCAACCTGGCCAAAACATGGGAACCCCAACAAAACCAATCCCAATACTAATCGAGCGACTAGTTTTCATACACCTGAACCTTCCCAGAAGTAAGCAGAAATTGTTACACCATTACAACAAGTTCCAAAAAATTATGATCGAGAGATCATTCCGGCCTACCCTACAAAAAATATAGTTTTACAAATTGAGAGAATTATGTCACTCGATATCTTCTACAGTCCTAGTCATATGGTTGTAGTCAAGATAAATAAAAGGACAAGAACTAATGAAACAGTCTTAGATCTTACAAATGAATTTGTTGATGTTTTATAGAAGGATCCCTTAGTTGATCCTACTGGACATTTAACTAAATAATCATAGTTTGCAGGGGCATGTGCTACTACCACTGTTCATAAAGCTATTAAGGTTAATATGTTTCTGAAGCAGAAGGTATATGGAATACAAGAACTAGAGAGACTGTTAGATGAAGAAAATTCTAACTCCAGCGAGAAAATGAAATCGAAGATGGCCCAATTTCAAAATGATTTTGAAAATATTAATTTACAGCATCATATACAAATCACTAAGAAGAAATCACAACTAAAAGCAGCAAGGACCATGTTACAAAGCCAGCCACAATCAGAGAAATTCATAAAAGAGGCATTCGATGTAAATGTTGAGTTAAAGCAACAACATGAAGTATTTTTCCAACAAACTTCTATTATTGATTCTTATTGTGACTCAAATGAAATATCGATCCAGGAAGTAGCTATCCAGAAACTTGAATGTGATAAGCTCGAGAAGAAAATCATTGGACACATTCAATGGAAAGAATCAGACTTAGGCAAGGAAGCTAATCTACCCCCAGGTAGATAAGTTCACAAGGAGATATTATTCAAATATTGGGAAGCACAAATAAAGCAGGAAGAGAAAGAAACAATGAAAACATCAATATTACCAAAGGAAATTACTGAAACTATATGTGAATAATTGGTGAAAGTAGAACTTATCAAAGAGGACACATCTAAACTGTTCTCCGAAGTCAAACAACTAGAAACACAGTGGAAGAAAAAGGCATAAACCAGGATGAAAAAATTAAAAAGGTAAATAATTTTGAACAAAAAAATTATTGGAACCTTCTGATTAAACCTTATCATCAATACCAGATCCTGTAGTCTTTAACATATTCAACAAGAAGATAACAACCATTTCTCTCAAACGTAGTATTCAAGGGACATGTCAAATCGATGATTTTGCAACTAGCTCAGCTCAAGCCCATCCTAGATATTTGTCAACTTCGTGACCAAATCCAAAATAAAGGGTGGAATTCATAAATCATACTATTACTTTATTTTCCTAGATTTTAGTTTAAGTTAGTCTTATAAGGATGGTTGTTTGAAACCTCCTCTATATTTTTTTAATAATCTATTTTAGAACATAGTTAGTTTAGTATTTAAACCCCTCTCATGCATTTAGATAAGGGTCCAAAAATTTGTCAAAAACATTTGTAGAGAATGCACTATTGTAAGTTTGTGAATGATTTGATGAATTAATGGAACACAATCTATTATATTTTCAAAATTAAATTTGTTTAACTGATGTTGCACTATTTTACTCTTTAAATTGCTTGAAAGTGAAGAGAAGAAGTTCAATTACTATCAGTTTACATGAGTAGAACTTCATACATATGGTACTTCTATTCACTTGTATTAAGTCTTACTTTATAGATTGACAGTCATCTTTTTATTGCATTATATATTTGAAACGTTATTATAGATGAATGTTACATGCACTTCTGTTCTAATATTTTTTTTGTGATTTATTATTGAATATATAATCACACATATGAATACGCTATACTTTTCACAATTCTTCTAGTCAAACTACTTTGTTAAAATAATCGTCTTACATAATTTTCATCTCTTTCAACTCTTGAATGATGTATATTACTAATAGTTGAAGGATATCTCTTTAGATCACATAAAGGAAGAAACACACCAGGTATATAATAGAGTAGATAGTTTAGATAAATGCATATGATAGACTAAAACCATTCTCCATTTCCATGTTGTATAATCAAAAGACCCTCAAAATCATCCTTATTGGGAAACTGGTCCCATTATCCCCAGTCGGAGCTACTACACCAAATGGAAAAGGAGCTTATTTAAGGTCTCGACTGGGTGGTTTTCCCCCATGTTTTGGCAGTGGAATTCTGAGGCCTCAACATTCTGGTGCTAGAAGGAGGGCCTTGTGAATGGAAAAAAGGGTCTGATCAATATAATGGTCAATCTAAGAGTCTCTCTCCCTCTGGATCCCCATCAACTTCCAAAAAATCATCTAGATGCTCATATTTAAAATTTTAAGTTGATCATCCTTCTCCTAAGTATCCTAGTGATAATCAACCCATACGATCTCATAATTCTCATCAAGCTTCCCTAGAAGTTCAGTCTTTGATAGAAAATTTAGAGAGAGTATCCATTTCTACTGAAAAGCCTGAATATTATCAAATATCGGATATCAGTATTTCATCTTATTTACAACCTTTGTTGTGAAACCATCTCCAAAAAGAGAAGAAATGGATATCAACACCTTAGAAATAAGCCACTTAGAGGGGGCAACCTCCAATACATTACATGAATGAACAATTCTTGGATGATTCAAATTACAAAACCTCCTTTCTATATATAGGAGTCCATGGGGCTACAATGTAATCCTAGCAGACCTAATAATAATAATTTAAGGGCACAATAATAAATTTATGGGGGTTACAAGTGTACAATAATAATAATAAGGGGGTTACACTAACAACAATAAGGGACTATACTAGTAATATAGGGACCTAACATGCCCCTCTCCTTAAAAAAACTGTTGTCCTCAACGCTTGAGTAGCTCTGGGTGCTTCTGTATAAAATTACCATCCTCCCATGTAGAATATTCAGTGGGTAAGTTCTTCCAGTAGATGAAATACTCTGAAATTGATCGATTCCATAGCTGTCAATTTCTTGTTTCCGTGACCACTTCAGGTTCAAATATGATTTTTCCTTCCTCATCAAGTTCTGGCAATATTGTTTGAACTGGAATATTTTCACCTATAACCTCCTTTAAGAATGAAGCATGAAATTTGTATGCACTCGTGAAGAAGTAGGAAGCTCCAATTTGTATGCCATAGTACCAATATTTTGCAACACCTTGTAAGGAGCATAGTACTTTGGAAATAATTTACTATCCTTCTTAGCTTGCTTGAGGGATATTTCTTTGTATCGTTGTAGCCGTAAAAATATCCAGTCTCCTACATCAAAACTTCTCTCGCTGCGATGTTGATATTCTTGTTGTTTCATTTGATTTTCTGCCAAATTCAGGTCGTCCATTAAGAGTTGGAGAACTTCTTGTTGATGCTCGATGTGATCTTCTACTGCTTGAACCTTCGAATTTTCTCTTAAAGATGATGTTTTGGATGGTGGATGATATCCATAAAGTGCCATAAATGGGGTCATTTTTGTTGTAGTATGGAAGGAAGTGTTATACCACCATTCAGCTAGAGGTAACCACTTGACCCATTATGTTTTTTTATCAGATACAAAACAATGAAGATATCATTCCAAACATTTATTTACTATCTCAGTTTCACCATCGAATTGAGGATGATAAGATGAGCTATGAGCTAATTGAGTATCCAAACAAGAAAATAACTCCGTCCAAAAATTTCCAGTAAAAATGGGATCTCTGTCGCTCACAATAACCCTTGGGGTTTCCATGTAGATTTTGAATTGTGTCCATAAATGTAGTAGCAAATGTACTTTCTTTAAATGGATGATATAATGCACAAAAGTGTGCATACTTGGTAAGTCTGTCAACTACCACCATGATGACACTCTTTCCTTTGGACTTAGGTAAACCTATGATAAAATCCATTGAAATCTCCTGCAAACGTCGACTTGGAATGGATAAAGGTTGTAGAAGACCTAAGGTCTTAATTGTCTCAAGTTTATTCTGCCGGAAAACCAAACATTCTCCCACAAACTTTTGAATATCAGATTTAAGGCCATCCCAAAAAAATTATTTCTTCACCTTGTGGTATGTTTTTAAAAATCCTTAGTGTCCTCCTAAAGGAGAAGTGTGCAATTCCAAAAAAATATTTTGTTTTAGATGGGAATTCTTACAAAGATATAAGCAATCTTTGTACCATAATGAATCATTTTTCCAACTAAATGTATCATATGTACTACGATATTGTTGTAACTTTTGAATGAGTATCCACATGTCTTCGTCCTTCTTCCATTCATCTCTTACTTCGATTATCCAATCTGGTTGGATAATAGAAATGGCACAAAGAAATGCTTCCACCTCTTCATTCTTTCTTGTGAGTGCATCTCCAACAACATTTAGCTTCCCTTTTTGTATATTATTTCAAAGTCATAACCCAACATCTTTGTGACCCATTTTTGTTGCTCTTCTGAAGATAGTCTTTGTTCCAAAAAGTGTTTAAGACTATCATGATCAGTTTTTACCTTGATGTGTCTTCCCATTAGGTAAGTTCTCCATTTCTTTAGTGCATGCGGTATTGCTAACATTTCCTTCTCATAAATAGGTTTCTGTAAATACTTTCCTTTGATTGGACGACTTTCAAAAGCAATGGGTCTTCCTTCCTGCATTAAAACTGCACCAATTCCATTTCCTGAGGCATCACATTCCACAATAAAGGTTTTTGTGAAGTCTGGCGTAGCTAAGCCCGGTGCTAGGCACATTGCCTCTTTAAGATGTTCAAAGGCCTTAGTTGCTTCAGGAGTCCATGAAAATGCATCTTTCTTCAATAATGTTGTTAGAGGTGCTGCTATTCTCCCATAATTCTTAACAAACTTGCGATAATAGCCTGTTAACCTAAGAAATCCTCGCAACTGCTTTATTGTCTTGGGGACTTTCCATTCCTTAATGGCTTTAATTTTGTTAGGGTCTACTTTAACACCCTCGTGAGATATAATATGACCGAGATATTCCACCTCTTGTACTCCAAAGAAACATTTGGATGTTTTTGCATATAATTGTTTCTCCTGCAATAGTTTGAGCACCCTGTCAACATGTTGAATATGATCCTTCCAAGACCTGCTGTAGATTAGTATATCATCAAAAAATACTAGCACAAATTTTCTAAGGAAGGGTTTGAAAATGGAATTCATCAACCCTTGAAATGTAGAAGGTGCATTGGTAAGGCCAAAAGGCATGACAAAAAAATCATAATGACCTTCATGAGTTCGAAATGTTGTTTTTGGAATATCTTCGGTCTTCATTCTAATTTGATGATATCCTGAACGAAGATCCAACTTGGTAAAATAAATTGCTCCATGTAATTCATCCAATAATTCATCAATCACAGGAATGGGAAATTTATCTTTAATGGTGATCTTATTGAGCTCCCTATAATTCGGACACATTCGCCATGATCCATCCTTCTTTTGTACCAATACTACAGGAGCAGAGAAAGAACTTTGACTAGGTTGAATTATACCCGCCTCTAACATTTCTGCAATCATACGTTCAATTTCGCTCTTTTGGAAGTAAGGATATCTATAAGGCCTGATGTTTGGAGGAACACTTCCTGGAATCAAATGAATAGCATGATCATGATCACGAATAGGTGGGAGTCCTTTGGGAGTTTCAAACACCTTGGAATGATTGTCCAAGACCTGTTGGAGATCTGTCGAAATAGATGATTTTGATGTTGGAACATCTAGTGAGCATAATTGTGCAATTACGCCTCGTTGTTCTTTCTTTAGAAGCTTTGTCATGACATTAGAGCTTATTATCCTTCCCGGCTTCCCTTCAATACCCCGTAATTCGACTTCCTTTCCTTCTGAAAAAAATTTCAAGAAAAGTTCTTGAAAATTAAAAGCTACCATCCCTAAAGATTGTAACCATTGTACTCCTAGTACAACATCAACACCTCCCATAGGAATGGAAAGCATTGGACTATTCAATACATATTCCCCCATGGTTAGCTTGATATTATGGCATTTTCCAGAGAAATTTATAGTTCCTCCATTTGCACCCATCACTTGACATTCTGGTGCTGGGTATAGGAAACAATTCAATTCCTTGGCTACCTTACAATGAATAAAATTATGGGTACTACCTGAATCAATCAACACTATTACCTTTTTTCTTCTTGATATGTCCTTCTATCTTGAGAGTTTGAGGAGTGGTAATTCCTGCCAATGCATTACACGATATGGTCAGACTCATTTCTTCCTCTTCTTGGGTTGGTTCTTGGTGTATATCCTCTTCTTGTTCATTTTCTTCTTCCTCTTCACAATCTATGTAAAATAATTTCTTCTCAGCACACTTATGACCTTTATTTTATTTGCTATCACAACTGTAGCAAAGCCCTTTTTCTCTTTTTTCTTCCAATTGTTGTGGTGTCGACCTTGTAGGTTTTGGAAATCTAGGAGCAGCAACACTTCCCTCTTTATAGAAGTGAGTGGTAGGCTTCCTTGTCTCCATAATTTTACATTCAATTTTTCTTGCCAACTTGAATGCCTTCTCCAATGAATCGGGTTCCAAAATGAGAAATTCATGTTGGATGTTATCCTTTAAAGTACCTATGAAGAGATCAATCATGTGTTCCTCTGGAATATCAGTTACCCTTATATTCAATTTTTGGAAGTCCTCAATGTGCTCCCCCATTAAACACTTTAGTTTGAGATTTATATATTGGCTAAAGAAGTTGTTTCTCTTTGTATCCTCATAATGTGCTATCATTTCCTCCGTAAAAATTGACCAAGTGACAATTTTTTTACGGGAGCAAAGCCATAGATACCATACAAATGTATTTTGTTCTAAATGTAAAGTTGCAATGCATATCTTTTGTGTGTTTTGCACATTATGGAGATCAAAATATTGCTCCATCTGTAGTATCCATGTTACAGGATCCTTTCTATCAAACTTCCTCATATCCATTTTTGGAATATGGTGGTTCTTCCCACCAACATTAGATTTTATGAAATCAAGATTAACATTTATTTTGTTCTCATCATGAGTTTCCTCTACTATCTTTTCACCATTAGGAAAAATCTCTTGAATCAACTTTGTCAAACCTTCCATGTCTGCTTTTAGATCATTCTTCATGTTTTCCATTTTCTCATAAATCTTAGCTTCCATGTCATCCATCTCAGATTCCATGCCAGCTTCCATGCCATCTATCTTAGATTCCATGCCATTCCTAAAACCATCCGTCTTAGATTCCACACCTTTCTTCAAACCATCCATCTTAGTTTCCACACCTTTCTTCAAAACTTCCATGTCATTTTTTGTTGCTCTTTGCGAGAGCGAAATTTGTTGCACTTGCTCTTGTAATTTTGATATGTCATGTTTCCATTCTTCGTCTTCATGAGTCATAGTACAAATTTCTAAAGGCTTAATGGGTGTTGAATTCTTTTTATGGGCCATTTTAGAATCCAATACTGATATATATTCTACAACATGCCCTTGGAATCAATTCAACTGTATTCTTCAACTTGATTGTCCTGATGATGAACCACACTGACTGGTTCAAAACGCGTCGACACAAAATTCTCCATTATGATTTTCACCGAAATATTTGATAATTAATTTATGGATCACAGAAGTCATATTCCTAATATTGAAACCCTGATCGGTAGGGCCTTGGCACTTAAAGTCCATCAGTTTGAAAGGGCACGTTTACGGGTATCTAAGATGAAATCTGATCTGACCTTCTTAAAAATATGTAGAGACTCTATTACTATTCCGTCTTTTGCTAAGATTAAACATCCCCTCCAAAATTCTGAAATGAGCGCGTTTTTATTTCAACAAGTCTTGGCATCATTAGATCTGAGATTTCCAGGGTAAGAAGGGTTCTGGATTTTATCTCACGAAAGTTGTTAGCTGCGCACTTGGAGCTGTCTTTTATGATTCCAGCGGATATTTGGATGATAGTGGATGCCCGTTCAGCTTTAAAGTCTATTCGATGGCAAGAATTATGGAAGAATAAACATCGGTCTAAATTCCTTAGATTATCTAAAGATTCTTTGAACGTTGGGATAAAAAACCCCTCTAGCAGCAGAATTAATGGTGGACAAGTTGTTGCTTTGCATTCGTTGATTCTCAATTCTGAAATATCAACTCACTCTACATGTTTGGATACCGCGTCAAGACCTGTTTCCAATGGGGGTCTTGATGGTGGACCAAAGCAGCAAAAATTTATGTTAAAAATATAGAACGTGACTGAGGAGAACGTAACAGCTACTGTGGAGACTTGTCCAACGCAGAATCCATAGGGGACGGCTACGACGCTGAATCCACCGAGAACTGCGTCTGCACAAGAAGTTCTGGGGTTACCGCGGTTGGATATAATTGACAGATTGAATTTTATTGATGGTACATGCTCTAATAAGTTGGAGCCACTCCAATTTCTAACAACAGGAGACTCTGGTTCGGATGGGTCGGCTTATGGTTCTAATTCCTCATCCAACTTGCAGGCAGGAGCGGTTCGTTAGGCATCGGCGAGCTCTGCGATATTTGTGCAAGATACTGATAACTCTCATGTAGACGCTGCTGTGATGGAGGTGAGTAGATTTACAGCGTAGGGGTTGGCTTCTTTGAAATCGGATCCGGAGGTCTCGAGGTTGATTAGGTCTGGTTCTTCAAAATCGAGGGAGGGAGACACGGTGAGAGTCGCACAGCACACAATTTCATGGAGCTCGGTCGGTAGCGTAGTAGAAGGTAATGGTTCCAGTGTTGCGGAAGGTAAGGAGTCCGGCTGTAAATTTCTCAATGAAAATACTGTTATGAAAAACTTATTGCATAATAATAAAGATAATTTTATTTGCAAGAGTAACATTTGTCATAACTTTAATATTAATATTAATGAGAATGATAATAACATTAATTTGAATAATGAGAACTTGGATAATAATATGATTGATAATGATAGTAATATTAATATTAATAATGATAGTATTAATAATGTTAATAATCATGATTCTTCAAAAAAAAATAATTAATCATATTAATTTTAATGAGAATGATAATGACAATAATTTGAATTATGAGAACTTGGATAATAATATGATTGATAATGATAGTAATATTAATCTTAATAATAATAGTATTAATAATGTTAATAATAATACTAGTGATAATTATAGTAATATTAATCTTAATAATGATATTAATAATCCTAATAGCAGTACTTCTATCACTTTGAATAAATATGTCGTTAATATTTCTAGTTTTTCTTTTAATAAACATGTTTATAATGTGTTAGAGAAAGGTCTCAATTATGCACTTGCTCCTAGAAGAATCCCTATACAGGACATTATTTGTGATATTGAATACGGGATCAGAGATCTTCCTGACACTACTAAAGATATTATTAGGCAAGACTGTGCCGTGGTTCTTAGAAAAGAAAAACCCTCGAAGAACAACCTTAGCAAGATGGAGTTTGAGGCTTTAAAATCTTTAAACAATAACAAAGACATTGTTATTCTTAAGGCAGATAAGGGAGGTGCTACTGTTATTTTAAACAGGGATGATTACCGTAATTAGATGTTGGATCATATTCTTAATAGCGGTAGTTACAAGAAGTTGGAAAAGAATCCCATTAATAAAGTCTCTAAAGCGGTTGCATTGGCTATAAAATCTAGTAGCACTTTGGGCTCCCTTAGTAAAAAGCTCATTGAAAGTAACCCCCACACCCCTCGGATTTATGGTCTTCCTAAGATTCATAAATATGGGGCCCCCCTTCGACCTATTGTCGACACTATAGGTGGTCTGACTTATCAGCTTTCTAAATTTTTAGCGAGTAAGCTTAAACCGCTTATAGGGCGCACCGACTCTTTTGTCAAGGACTCATCCTCTTTTATCAATGAGTTGAAAGGCATCTCTTTGGGCCGAAATGACAGGTTTGTCAGTTTTGATGTGGTCTCGTTATACACTTGCATCCCAATTAAGGAGGCTATTGATGTCATATCTCGGGTCACAGATCATGATACTTCTCATCTTGTTGAGATCTTTCTTACATCGACTTTCTTTAGTTTTGAGGGTGAATTCTTTGAACAAACTTGTGGTGTGGCCATGGGTTCCCCCTTGTCCCCGATTGTGGCAAATATTTTCATGGAGGACTTTGAATCTAGATCCCTCTCCACCTTGCTTTTTCAACCTAAACTTTGGAAGTGGTTTGTGGATGATACCTGTGTGGTGTGGCCGCATGGAAAAGAAAAGTTGGACCTTTTCTTTCATCATCTTAATGTTTAGTCTAACGCCATTAAGTTTACCATGGAATTCGAAGTGGATGGTAGTCTTTCCTTTCTTGATGTCCTTATTACTAGGAATGAAGAAGGCTCTTTCTTTCATCAAGTCTTTAGAAAGAAGACGCATACTGAGCAGGATTTACATGCGGAGTCTCATCATTTCCCAGCTCAGAAATTGGGGGTTCTCAGCACCTTAGCCACTTGTGCCCTGAGAATCGCTGACGAACACCACCTTGAAGATGAGAAATCTCATCTTTTTAAGGTTTTCCTTAAAAATGGTTACAGCAAGATTCAATGTCGTAGAGCTTTCCAAAAAGCAGAAAAAGGTCCTAGGGTTAAAATTGATAATTATGACAAGTCTGCAGGTGTTCACCTTCCTTTTATCCAAGGAACGACTGATAATATCACCAAGATACTAAGGAAACATAGTGTTCCTTCAACCTTCAAGCCCCTACGCATGATTCAGAATTCGCTCAGATCGGTTAAGGACCCAATTTTCCCTAAGGAGGGTAAGGGTGTTTACTTGATTCCGTGCTCTTGTGGGACCCCTTATATTGGTGAAACTGGTCAATCTATTAGTCAAAGAATTCATGAACATGCCGCTGACCTAAAGCATAATAGATCTCGCTCCTCTGCCTTAGCAGAGCATGCTGAAAAAACTAAGCATCACATTTGCATTGAAGATGCTGAGGTCATTGCAAAGGTGGACCATTTTCACCATCGAAAGTTTAGGGAGGCCCTTGAGATTGAAAAGAGGCCTGTTAACCTGAACAGAGATGATGGATGGAGTGTGAGCAGGTGTTGGATCCCTGCCCTTCATTCGTAGCTTTTTGAGTTTTTTTCTCTTCTGTTTGTCTAAGGATCATCATTTTATCCCCTCTTGTCCTGTTTTGCTCTATCCTTTCTATTATTCTTTGTTATTTAGTAAAATTTTTTATTTTTATTATTTATTTGTTTATATATATATATATATATATATATATATATATATTATTTTTTATATTTTATTTTTATTTTATTATTATTTATTTATTTTATTTTATTTTTTATATTTTTTTTTAGGTAATGTTTTTTTTTTTTTATGTTATATATGTTTTATTATTTATGTTATAACATAGTCATGGTCAGTAGTTGTTTATAATCTTATTTTTATTAATTAATTGCTTATATAAAGAAATAAATAAATTTATTAATTAATTAATGAATTAAAAAATAAAATAAAATAAAATAAAATAATATATGTATATATATATATATATATATATATATATATATAGATATATATATATATATATAAATTAATGAAAATAAAGGATTTAATTTAGTTTTAAAATTATATTAAATTTTTCAAGTAATATACAAAACTTTATTGATTTTATTATATTTTCTAATATTTTTATTTACTGTAATGTTCATTTTTATATCGATTCATTTATTAATTCCTTACTATTTTTTATTCTTATATGTTATTAAAAGTAAAAATAAAATTGAAAAATTATTGTTTTATTTATTGATTTATTTTTCGATTTTATTTTTATTTTTATTTTTATTTTTATTTATTTTTTGGTCAAACTAGCTGGTAGTGTTATTGGTTATTTATTTTATTTTTAGTATTTAGTTTTTATATTTTATTTTATTTTTTATGTTTGTTTTATTTTATTTTTATTTTTATTTTTATATTTTTATTGTTTTCTTTTTATTGTTTATGATCAAACTAGCCGTTATTGTACAACGGCTATTAGGAGCATCTTTTTCTATTTAGAGCTGCTTTTTCTATTCGGAGCTTCTTTTTTATTTTATTTTATTTATTTATTTATTGATTTTTTATGGTTAAACTAGTTGTTATTGTATAACGGCTATTTGAAACTTCTTTTTCTATTTGGAGCTTCTTTTTCTATTTGGCGTTTCTTATTTCTATTTGATTTATTTAATTATTTATTTTTTGGTTCAAACTAACTATTATTATTACTATTTATTTATTTGTGATATTTTTAATTTTATTGATTTATTTCTTTATTATTATTATTTTTTAATTGTCAAACTAGTCGTTATGGTACAACGACTATGTGGAGCTTCTTTTTCTATTTAAGCTATGTCCTTGATCAGATTTTGTATCTTGTCCTGATGATGAACCACACTGGCTGGTTCGAAACGCGTCGACACAAAATTCTCCATTGTGATTTTCACCGAAAGATTTGATAATTAATTTATGGATCACAGAAGTCATATTCCTAATACTTATGCAATTCAGAAAAAAATACACACCTTTTACTTTCTTTTGAGGAGCTTGATATTGAAATTGAATTATCTCTATAATTGCATATCCTCAATATCTGAAATTCAGCCCTGTAGTAGCCCTCTGAAGCTTCTTTCAAATTCCAAAAGTCTGATCTATTTTGGATTCTTCAAGGAAAAGTTATGTCCGATCTCCCACAATGAACCAATTTTGGACTGGTTCAGTAGAGTGAAATTGTACGACTTGCCACGTGTCACTTTTTCCTCCTTTGGCTTTGAAAGTGATATAAAGAAAACTAAAATCTGTGTACTTGCAGCCACTTTTTACAACATTCCAATCCGATGCTCAGAGAGAGAGCTATGAAGATTTTCCCATGATCACCTCTTTTAGATGAAATTCGGAAGCCTCAAAAATCCCTAACTTCCACAGATCATATCTCCGGAAATATTGCGAAACAATATCTGAAATCTTGTGACAATGTTCCTCAGGATTGTGGCTTTGCACTCTAAAAATTTCATCTTTTGAACCTTTGTAGAAAAAATGTTATTGCGAAAATACCACAATGACCTATTTAGGTTAAATTCAGAAGCTTGCAAAATGACCTAACTTTCACAGATCATATCTCCGAAAATATTGCAAACCAAGCTCTGAAAGTTTGTGATGATGTTCCGCAGGATTTTGGATTTTCCCTATAAAAATTTCAGATTCTGAATCTTCGTAGAAAATACCTTTAGCGAAAATTCCATGATGACCTATTTGGAGCAGCGAAACCCTAGAATCTCAAAGCTCTGATACCAAATGTTGTAAAACCAGCTCCAAAAAGAGAAGAGAAGAGATATCAATGCCATAGAAAGAAGCCACTTCGAGGGGGCAACCTCCAATACATTACATGAATGAACAATTCTTGGATGATTCAAATTACAAAACATCCTTTCTATATATAGGAGTCCATGGGGCCACAATGTAATCATAGTAGGGCCACAATGTAATCCTAGCCGACCTAAATATAATAATTTAAGGGCACAATAATAACAATATTGGGGTTACAAGGGTACAATAATAAAAATAAGGGGGTTACACTAACAACAGTAAGGGACTATACTAGTAATATAGGGATCTAACAACCTCGACGAATACTAACTCGATCAGAAAGTCAAAATACATGAATTCTTCTTTTTGAATTTCCCATCGATAATACTCGAAAGAGAATAAAGAGGACTCAAATAGAGTCAATCACTAGCGAAATCTTATTCCATTCATCATCATTACCTTCTCTCACTTCCACAGCTTCCATTCCAACAACCAGTGTTAGTTTAACTAGTTCCACTACTCAAACTACTATCTCTTCAACTAGTCCTAGCACTCAACCTACCTCTTCTTCATCTCAAACTCCATCCATCACATTCACCCAAAATCCAATGGCAGGCCAAGTGCCTCCACAAAATGTACATCCATGGAACGATCCAGGGGTTGTAAATATTCCCACTTCTCTTCATGCTCTTCCAAAATACCCTGAAAGATGGTTACCTAAATTTAATCTTGGTGATGGTCTTCTAGCAGAAGAACATATTCATAATTTTATGTTAGCCATCAATTTAAAGGAATTAGTTGAAGACGATTACATTGTAAGATTATTTCCGCATACTCTAATAGAATCCGCGGGATACTGGTATTTTTCACTTCTTGCCCACTCTATAACTAGCTGGAATATGTTTGAAGAACAATTTCTAGCTAAGTTTGGGGCTGACAGGACCACTGCTGCATTCATCAATGATTTTTCAAATATAAAAGCTAAAATAGGTGAGAAGATAAAAGATTTTAATTAAATATTTAATAGATTACTCAATAAAATTCCTGGTACATCAGTTCCT
Source organism: Pinus albicaulis (assembly GCA_034641835.2). NCBI lineage: Eukaryota > Viridiplantae > Streptophyta > Pinopsida > Pinales > Pinaceae > Pinus > Pinus albicaulis. The sequence goes on along the minus strand of CM076578.1, from coordinate 414,899,800 downwards.
GGTGCAGAAGTTCAAATTGAGTGGTATATTTCATCTCTTCCATCCAATATAGCTATTTTTGTTGATAGAGAAAAGCAGTCGACACTTGCATAAAACATGAAGGAATATCTATCTATAGAGAAACGCATAGCAGCTCTTAAGAAAAATAATTCTCAAGAAGATCGAAAATAAAATAAGGTATCTTTCAAAGATGATTATAAAAGGAAACTGCCAAAAGACCCTTTTGAGTAGAAGGTCTTCATAAATTTTTGAAGACTATGACAAATGAGATGGCAGATATCAAGGAACAAGTCGTTGAAAATTCTAACTCAAAAAATGCTTTCATAAAATTCAAAAAGGGTCATTCCTCTAATATTAAACCTCCAAATAGCATATCAAATTTTGAATCTAATCAAGATACCAAGGAAGAGAAAATAGAGGAAGAAGAAGATGATGAAGAAGAAGAAGTTGAACTAAATGGAATTTGGGATTTCATCCTTCCAAATGAAGAACAACATGAAGATTTACATGTGAGTACAAGGAGAAAAATACTACTGAAGCAACACAACCAAATCAACATCATAATATTTCAACTCCTGCTAAGGATAAATCAGTATATAAAAACTCTACTTCAAAGGCTAAACAAACAAGTCTCGTTACTCAGATACTCCACCTACATCTAAGACAAAGGTAGTCTCAAACACTATTGAGTATAATTTAGTTAAAGATATGAATAAAACCAGGGCCAACATTTCAATTCATGAGCTTACTAAATTAAAGAAACAATATAAAATCTTACTTAGAAACTTAAATGTGGTTTCTGCTTCAACCTTACCTACTCTAGTAATAGTAAAAATTGTTAATGAAATGGGTAAGCCACCTTCCCATTCAACTAAAATAGATGCTATAGACTTGATTATGATAGGTGATCGATCCATCTCTCATACTCCTCCATTTCTCTTAACCTATGAGATCTATAATAAAAAAGTTCATAATTGTTTACTAGACTCAGGGGCTTCCTCTAATATAATTTGAAAATCGGTTTGTGCTAAGTTGAACATAACTCCTCAGAGTTCCCTTGTACATATAGTACAACTTGATAGAACCAAAGTAGAGGTGGTAGGAGAAATAAATTATGATTCCATCAGATTGTCATCAAACCCCAAGGTTGCTCAAATAATTGATATACTGGTGGCTGATATTCCTAAGTTCTATGGGTTAGTTTTAAGCCGAGACTGGTCCGAAAAACTTCATGGATATTTTGCAACATACTGGTTGCATATGTGGCTACCATATAATGGAAAGACAAATCAAATCCGGGTAGCCGTGAAAATTTCATGAAGTATACAGTCACCGATCTTGAAGGAGTAAATGAGCTATTAGAATTTAGTAATAAAATTATTGGAAACTACTATGTAGAATAATTTTTGGGAAATTTCAATGCTCAACCATCACCTTTCTTTGATAATGGATTTTTTTCTCAGATTGAAAATTTTTCCCAGACAGGTAATTCCAAATCTATAAATTTTGTAGATAAAACAGTAGTTAATTCTTTATTTTCGACTCTTTATTTTGGCGGTTCTAAATATGAATATGGTGCAGGTGCTAGTTGTATTTTAATAAACCAATAAGGAGTAAAAACCATGTTAGCCTGTAGACTAGAACTCAATTGTACAAATAATATAGCTGAATATGAAGCATTAGTGCATGGTTTGTACAAAGCCACTGATCTTAATATCAAATATCTAAAAGTCCTATGAGATTGAGAAATCATTGTTAGATAGGTAAAAGATACCATTCATTGTAATCCTGGACATTTAAAGAATCATCAATCATTAGTCCAAGAATTAACCATTCATTTCCAAGCCTTTAATATTTTTTGTACTTAGGATGCAGAATGCTAGTGTAGATCTACTAGCTAATGTAGCATCAAAGCTAACTCCACCTCAAGAGTTTAGTCCCTATAGATTTTCCATTGAATTAATTTTTAGACCATCTATTCCTGATAATATTACCAATTGGAGAATATTCAATGATGATTTAGATATCATATATTTATTAACATCTAAAGGGTCTTATGATAGTCAAATTTTAAATGAAAATGAACATGACATTCAGATTAAAGGAGGACAAGATGAAAATAATATTCCTAAGTCTATTGTCAAATTAGAAGACCTATATGATCTAAAAGATAGGTTGAAAATATTTATTAACTCAAAAACACAAAGCTATACCGTAATATTTGAGTTAATAAATCTAGGAACTGAGGAAAAACCTCAAAATGTCAATCTAGTTCTTGGTCTATCTTCCGAAGAAATATTATCATTTATCAAATTATTTAGAATGTACAAAAGTGTCTTTTCTTGGGATTATAATGGTCTTAAAACACATGACACTTCTATGATTCAACATATAATCCCTATTATCTTAGAAGAAAAACCTATACAACAGAAATTGAGTAAGATTCATCCAAATCTCGAAAATCAAATTAAAACAGAACTAAACAAACTCCTCAAGGAAAAAATCATATTTCGAGTCAAGAATTATAAATGGGTATCAAATTTGGTACCTGTTAGGAAGAAGAATGGCGGTATTAGAATTTGTATTGATTTTAGGAATTTAAACAAAGCATGTCAAAAGAACAACTTTTCATTACCAACAATGGAACAAGTACTGCAGACAATAGCTGGTTCTGAAATTATGTTCTTTCTCTATGGATTTTCGAGATATAACCAAATTATCATACATATAGATGATAGAATGAATACTACATTCAGGTCTAAGTGGAGAACTTACACCTATCAAAAATTCCATTTGTATTAATTAATGCAGGTGCAACTTTTCAAGGAGCTATGGACATAGCTTGTAGGGGTCTCATAAATAAATCAGTGGTTATTTATTTAGATGACATTACAATATTTTCTAAACAAGTATCCAATCATGTGAAGGACCTAAAACACGTATTTCAGTGCTATAAAAGGTATGGCATCTCATTAAACCCAAAGAAATATTTTTTTGCATTAGATGAAGGAAAAAATTTAGGATTCATTATGTCAAAAATAGGTATCTATATTGGTCCTAAAATAATTGAAGAGATTAAGAGAATTCCTTTCCCTCATAATAAGAAATCTATGGAGTCATTTCTTGGGAAAATTAATTTTTTTTAAATGTCCGTCCTTGTCTTTTCACAAATAGAGTTACCATTACAGAACATGATTAAGAAAAATACAGTCTTTAAATGGGGACATTATGAAAGAGAAGCATTTGATTTTATTAAACAATCCATTTTCAATGCTCCATTCCTGAGTAACCCAATTTTCTTGATCCTTTTAGTCTATATAATTTTTCATCAGATACATCATATGTTGTTATTTTAACACAACTTAATGACCAACAAATTGAAGCACGAATATCATTTTTCAGTTCCAATTTGCGAGGTGCATAACTAATTTATTCATTTGTCAAAAAGAAAGCATTTGTTGTATTTAAGGCTATAAAGCATTTCAGGCCATTTCTCATAAAAAATAACACCAAAATCATAGTCCCATTACTAATGCAAAGAGAATTACGAGAAAATAGGGCTAACTAGGTTACCACTTTACAAGAATATTATGTAGAAATTAGACCCTCTAAAATTGTTAAAGGTCAAGGTTTTTGCAGAATTCTTATAGGAGCATCCCATCTATCATCAGAAGAAGATTCAGGTAACAAAGTTCAAATATCATATGTAAGCGTCAATGATGCACAATCTCAATACGCTGATGTCATATTCTATTTGAAAAATGGATATGCTCCGACCCAAATCAGTTACAAAACAAAATGGGATTTGAGATTAAAGGATAAGAAATATGAATTAATCAATTATGTATTATTTAGGAGAATTTTTTATTTTTTACTACTAAGATGCTTAGAAAAATTTGAAACAGAGAAAGTCTTGTAGGAGCTCCATGATGGACCAGCTGGCGGACATTTTAGAGGAAATATGACAGAACACAAAATACTCCATGCAGGTTACTATTGGCCTACACTTTTCAAAAATTCTCATGAATATGCAAGAAAATGAAAAGTGTGTCAAAGTGCATCTGGAAGACAAAGAAAGCCAACCTTCCTTCCACATACGATCCAATATCGGGAACAAAACACAGTGCGGGGGAGCATCAAGGGCATTTTTTATTTGTAAATATGTTAGAAAAGGGGGTGTGACAATTTTTAAATATTTTATTAATTAATTTGTTATTTTAAATAAAATAGGAGAAAGTGAGGATTTTGTAAATATCCTTTTATTTAATAAAAGGATATAAGAGAATTTGGTTAGTTAAGGATATGAAGGGATAAGATTCTAGATAATAGGATTTGTTGAGATATTCTAGTGGTGTTGAGATATTAAGGGGATTGAGCATTTAATTAGATCATTTTTAAAATTGTATGAATTAGAAGGCCTCAAAGGCAAATGTGGACACTTGAATAGTGAGAGTGGTTGAGAGCAGGCTTGAACAGCCAAGGCTGTAAGCCTCTGGAAAATTGTAAGGGCCATGATCGTTGAGTATCCGGCCAAAGAAAAAGGTTGTAAGTGATCTCCTTTTGTTTATATGAAAACAATGTTTCAGATTTATATATATATCGTTGATTGATTGAGAAAAGTTGTATACAAACATATATGTCTGGATTTATGTATCGATCGATTGAATAAAGTGCCAACATGAAAGAATCTGTAAGTTTGATTTATGCACATAAGATTGGAGAGATCGATATTCATATGACAATTGTTAAATTGAATTGATAATTCAGGGGAGAGATTATGTTGTGTATTGATCTGTGTTTTTTATAGCAATGCGAAAGAAAAAGTGCGCCATCAAACGTGAATCCGTGGAGTTCATAAGTGTTAATTGAACGCTGTTGGTGGTAGCCCGTGTGCAAAAGGACGTAGGTTAATCCTGAATGTTGTCATTAGAATGTTCCGGAATGAATGCATAAGTGTTAATTCGAAGCCAGCCCTGTTTCGGGGGAATATCACCCTAGAGGTTTGTTGGGTTACAACCTCCACAGAGCAGGGGCATGCTACTTAACAGAGACTCACACAACCATGCACGTTCAGAAAAACTAAATAGAGTAGAATGAGAAAGTTACCCGTAGGTCCTACGATTGAAGAAGATCCCGCAGGGTTCAAACCCCCAGCAACCGTCCTTCCTTCTTAACCTGAAAGACAAGAAGAAACAAGCACAAAGGACTGGTTGTACAACATATATCTACTCTAAATGTTAGTGAAATCCATATAAAACATTAAATAGATCATAATGAATGCTTAAATAACAATATTCTCATACATATAAGCATACACTAACACGTATATTTCGGGAACAGCATGGTACTTCTGTATTATAAATAGCATGTACAAAAGTAACGAGTGGAGAGATCACCTGATCCTTCCACGACCTTCGAGCAGACCGTCGTCTGGATCCGTCCAGCCCTTGCCTCGCTAAGACTCCTTCCGAACTGGTGCATACGAGATGACATATAGGGAGATGAACATCTCAAGGAAACAAGGGTTTCCTATAATGAACTGGGAAAGTGCAGGAGGCACGGGGAATCAGACTTGGATAGGGAATACCAACAGAGTATAATATCAATAAATTCTCTCTCTCCCTTAGGCCATGCACATGAGGGGCTTTTATACTCCCTCCAAGTAGTTTCAACAGCTGGAAACAGTTGGCCACGTGCTGGGGTGGTTGAACTACCTGAGTAACCATCAACCCAGCCCGAAAATAGGGAATAATTATATATTTTTTAATCATTTTAATAGCATACGCGGAAAAGTGCAGCTGGACTCGCGTATACACGCGGAAAAGTACGGGCATAGTCGCGTATGGGGATTTTTACACTGTTTTTAAGTGAATTTGTCCAAGTCTGTAGGAATGGGTGCCCAAAGCCATAAAAGCAATCATAGATCGGAGCAATCATAGATCATATGAAGGTGAAAATGATTCTATAACAGGCTGACAGTGGTGGCTAAGGTAGAAAAGTAAATAGGTTTATACACGGTGTAAATTCAGAAATAAATGACATGCGTTCTTAAAAACAGTGGAGCGCATTAACACGATATCAAATTGCTATGTTGGTAATTCGATTGTTGGCATAATTACATAGCACAGTTTTAAAATCGACATGTTGGGGCATGGAACCAGAATTTAATGCATCGATTTGATGAAACGCTATATGCATGGCACTGGTATGAAGGGTTCAAGCCAGAAATTAATGAATTTTGATTATGGCATGTGTTAACCCTGAACTGATCTTGTTGCTGGAATGTTAATTAACGCAGAGACAGAATTCATATGCTTGCCGGAAGGATGGTTTACACTTCAGAATTATTTTGCAGAATAGCCAGCGTTATGAAATCCAAGACTGTGTTTTATATATGTTTGAATGTTTCATAAGTTGCAGGTAGGAATCAATTAGACAGCGCTGGGAATGGAGTCGATTGAATGTTGTAATGAAGAACGCAGGATACAAGGTATTGCCGGAGGTAATTTGAATCTGTTGAATTCGATTTAGAAGTTTGCTGAAAGTTGATCGATGTGTTGACTTTATTATGCTAAGTTGAAAGTTTAATCAGTCAAGAAAAAGGACTGTATGATATCATGAAGGCACAGAGAAAATAAATGAAATTGTCTGGTAGTACGTTGATCAGATACAGGAAAGTGAAGGCAGCGCCACATGAATATTGGTGAACCAGATTCGATGTTGAGAGCGCAAGGGGGTGAATGGTGAGTAGTTGCGTGTTTATTGGTCGTGTATTTTTTAAACTAGTTCATATGTTGAAAAGCAGAATTGATGGTTAAGATGTGTTAAATAATGAACACATAAAATTTGGGGTTTCTTAAATCTCAAAATGTTGAGTTAGGCGCATTGAAGAGAGGGACTTGGGTTTTGAAACATTGGGAATGTTGAATTGATTGGATTTCATTTGATTTGAAATGAGGGTTAATGCATGAGTTTTAATACAATAGCTGAAGAACCTTGTGTGATGAGAAAATGGTTTTCATAAACCATAAAATGATGAATCAAAGGTTATTGGCATTTGGTCTGAATGTGTGAGGTGAGTTTAAATGCTATTGTAAGTGGGGGACTGATGTTGGATTGAGTGAGTTGAGATTACATTGAAGCTTGAAATTTAATCCCATGAAGAGTTTAAATTATAAAGTTTAAGGTATTGAAAGATAAGCTTTTGCATATTAATTGAGATTGCCAGTGGATAAAAATTGTCTCAACTCATGGAGTTTTATTGGAAGTGTGTCAAAGTGCATCTGGAAGACAAAGAAAGCCAACCTTCCCATTACATCCAGTCAATATCGAACAACCATTTGAACAATAGGGATTAGATATAATTGGTGATATTGTTCCTAAATCTTCCAAACAACATAGATATATTATCACAGCTAAAAATTACTTTACTAAATGTGTGCAATAAATTCCATTAAAAGTAGCCAACTCTGAGAATATCATTGATTTCATCGACCAATATATCATAACTAGGTTTGGCTTACCTACTGCTTTAATTTTTGATAATGCATCTTACTTCTCAGGAATTGATATGATGGAATTTTCAATCAAAAGAGGTTTTAAACTTAAGTATTCTGTGAATTATTACCCACATGGAAATGGTTTAGTAGAATCCACAAACAAAAATTTGATTAGAATAATCAAAATAACTATTGATCAAAACCAACAAATTGGCATAAATCATTAATCTTTTCTCTTTGGGTAGACCAAATAACTTAGAAATATTATATTGGAACTTCTCCATTCAATATTGTCTATGGAAAAGAAGTTGTACATCCTACCAATGTAGTTATTCCCTCTCGTTCCTTAGTACAATTTATTGATGAATCTCCTTCTTCTTATTTAAAACTTAGACAATGTTAAATTCTTAAGTTAGAAGAAAAAAGAGAAAAAGCTAAGAATACTCATTCACATCATCAACAGATAGTTCCAAGCCTCATTTGATTCAACTTCTGTCACCCCAAAAAAATTTCAAATTGGTGATCTGGTATTGAAATTGGACAAAGCACATGAGGAAAAAGGTAAACACATGAACTTTCAAAAACTTTGGCTAGGTCCATTTCAAATAATTGAAGAAATAGGGCCATCATCATTCATATTGCAATATCTATCAGGCAAAAGAGATTCTTTGCCTATTAATGGGAAGATTTTGAAAAATTATGTTTCATAGGAGGTAACCCTTTCTATTCCTTGTATACTAGTGTCTTTTTATTTTCCTTAGGAATATAAAGTTTCTTAGTATAAATTTTTGGCTTTTCAAAATAAAATCTCAGATGATCCTTTTTTTATTTATCTCTTATAGAAATAAGAAGTGTTAAGGAAACAATCGAAATATTTGAAAGACAAATATATTTTATTTTTCACTGAAAGATGCAATTTCACTGAAGTTATTTATTCTTTGATGAACTCTCATCCATATATAGCATGATTATTCTTTCATCAGACAAGAAAAGAATCCTTAACATAGTAAATACTCTATTATAGAGAAACAATCTAAAACTCAACATTATCATCCAGAATCCTCAAAAGGAACAATGATTCACCCCATCTGGTAAAACTTATTAATTTTTGAAAGAAATTCAAAAATATTATACTAGAAATTATTAAAAGATAATAAGTCTCATCATGAGCTTGTTTACCATGTTCGTAGGGAAAAAATTGAACTGACATTACCAATACTGCCTACCAAAACAAGGTAATGACTTGAGATTATATGAAGAGGACAAGGGGTCTCATCAAGAGCCATCTTGATCAGTTTAATTACACCTAGTGAATGGAATTGTCATCATTTCGTTACCAAGCCAAGACAATGGCTTTTAAGTAAATAAAAATATGATACAAAAATAAAAGTTTCAAAAAAGATCAATTGTATAAATTTAGAATTTATTTTTGGAAATTGTAAGAAACACTAGATGGGACAATGAATCATTGCTGGGTAAAACTTAACCTTCCCAATAGCTTAAATTTGTTATTGGAACAGAGGCTCTACCTGTGATAAAGAGTAAATATTTATAAATCTAATCTATAAGAGCCACCTGCTTTATCTTTTTGAACTGAGTAAAGACTCATATAGATTCTCATACTTATATCTTTAAAATAAGTATTCCTATGAATTGCAATTGAGATAAATTTCATTACTTAGTAAGATATTATTTGTTTGAAATTCATTCCTGCAACTATTTTTATTTCAAAAAAGTTTTAGAAATTTCAAAAAATTAGTCAGAGATAGTTGGTTCTCCCAAGGGAATCACCAATTGTTGTGCTATACAACACCCCCCATTTATTTTAAAAAATAGGGACCCTTTCGAAATAAATAGGAAATTTATTTTTATTTTTAAAAACAAAAAACTTTAGGAATTTTTTTTTTTTGAGGTTTTCTACTTTATTCCTTAGTGCCCATCACAAACGGAATAAATTATAACCCAAATAATTCAAACCTACTAAGTCACAAGGGCTACGAAATGCGCTAAGTATTTTCTGAAGTTATATTAAAAACTTGCAAACGCTTCAATCACCATTATAATTTTTTTATCGCATCGTACCTCATTTAAAATATCAAACTTATAAAGTAATTTGGTATAAGTTGTGATTACATGGTCCCGATCATCCAATAAATAAGTAAACATAAAGCTAAAAAGTCCCATAAAGCACATCCGCTTGACTTCTTGAATGCGCACTACGTATTTCGCAGGACTTAACGAAAAAAAATTCATTTACCGCATAAAAGTTGCGTTCTGCCATTAGTGAAAATTGCATTTCGCAGAATTTATGAGTAACATCGTAAACGGTAAAAGTTATAAGTTTCGATATGCGAATGGATGGAATTTAATTACTCAAGCATGCGAAATGACTTATGCCATATCAAACCGAAATTTGAGATCCAACATATTAAATTAATTGTTATATATTTCGCGTGAAAGTGTAAAATCTTTGATTTATAAATATTATTGGTGATTAATAGCATTTTATAGAAATAAAGGTTTTAACAGATTCATATCTATTCGTGCATGTTTGATATAAACGACAGATATGTATCTTTGTTCTCTATACTTTTAATGTTCGCTCTATTTACTTGAAATTGGGAAACCACTTAACGGAGTGAGCAAGATTGAAATGAACAAGAAAGACAAAGAGATTGATGAAACGCTAAATACGAAAGACTTAGAAATGTCTCCCATATTTTTAGACACCACCTGCAACAAGGATTGCAATATTTCATCTTGGGAGGCAATGTATAATCTTTTCGAGGACGAAAATCCAAGGGTAATAACCAAAGTCGCTACAACAGGCACGTTAGTTACTTCAGACACGACTTACATCGACGTTGTATGTTCATTCGTCCATAAGGTCACTGCAAGGCCAAAAATTCTCCCTCATACAGACATGTTTAAGTTGGTAACTGACCACTTAAACAAAGAATATAGAACATTCAAAGATTCAAAAGGTGAGAATATTGGGTCATTCATGGCAGAATACTTACAAGCAATGTAACATCTACACTCCTTGCAGCAGAAATATGACAAAGGTTTTATTCAAAGCCTTAGAACAAAAAATCCATATATGATGAAAGTCATAAGCTAATGGAAATAAGACCAAGGAAAACTTAAGTGAGATAAACTCTTTATGTACCCAATTCCCCAAATTCATTCCCCTTACTATTATGCTGCTAGTATGTTGTGTAGATTATATTCAAAACGTGATACCACTAGGTTTTCAGTAGATTGGGTCCCATTAATTGACGTAATCCTGAATTCCTTAATTCTGAATTGGGAAAATATCCTATTCAATAATTTAACCAAACACATCAGGGAGTATAGGAATAAAATGAGTGTTTCATATAGATAAATACCTCCCTTTTATATGAGTGCCTATGTCATGGATGAAATCTACTTTTCTTCTAATTTTCCTTTTATGGGATGGAAATGGACTAACCAAGACCCTACCCCATTCCACATTTACCATAGAGCCCTTTGGGATTCAGAATTCCATATGCATTTTCATAAAAATTTCCATGGAGTGATTTTTCATATGCACGAGATGATATTCAATGAGAAATCCCCTAGGGTTTCCAAAGAAGCTAGTGTAGATATTCTTTCTGTGGCTAGATGGCTTGTAGAGGACAATTTTACATATGTCCAAGTACTTGAGAGTTATGTTTCTACCCAAGTCCTACCATATTATGTTCCTGTTAAGTTACTTGCAACAGATATAGCCTACCATCTTGTTAATGGTATTTCTAAGCAACTAAAAGATGCTAAGAAGGATGTTTGGCCTAATTTTCCTTTACAGTTTCGTACTTCTTCACTTTCTGATGTTGGCCATGCCTATAAGGAAGTTTCAAAGATTAATCTATTGAATTTGGAAGTAATGCAAAAGAGGTTGTATGGTCCAAATGATGTAATTAAAAACTACATCACAGAGCTCAAAATGAACCCTTTTGTAAAATAAATAGACAAATTTGATGATTTATTTGAAGATATGGAAATTTTTTCAGATATAATTAAGTTTGCATCGAGTCAACTCAACCAAGATGATTTGGAATCCTTCCAAACATACATAAGTAAGAGACTAGACATAATTCCTCCTGACTTGTTAACTATTGATGGTGTCAAGAGACCTACTCCAAGTATTAGCTTGGATAATGAAGCAAAATACATGTCTGAGGATGAGTCGGGGAAATCAGAGCATCAATCTCACGGTTCGGATCATTCTGAAAATGAACCTAAATCTAGAAAGGAAATCCCAGAAAAGATAATTGATCAAGTAATATAAGAGATATAGATGTTGGAGAAAAGAGAAAGCAATGGAACAGAGTCAACTACTCAAGAAGTTTAGTGGAGTCAAGATCCACTTGATCAGTCAAGAAAGTCCCAACCAAAGAATTTGAGTAGCGAATTGGATGAGTTTTCTTAAGCAATAAGAACTCCTAAAACCAATCCCAATATTGATCAAGCTACTAGATTTTAGACACCTAAACATTCCCAAAAGTTAGCAAAAATTGTTACACCACTACAACAAGTTCCAGAAAACCATGATCGAGAGATCATTCCAGCTTACCCTACAGAACAAATAGTTTTACAAGTTGTCGAAATTTCATCGCTAGATATCTTCTACACTCCTAGCCGTAAGGCTGTATTCAAGAGAAATAAAAGGAGAATAATTGATGAAACAGTCTCAGATATTACAAATGAATCTGTTGATGTTTTATGGAAGGATCCCTAATCTGATCCTACTAAACATTTAACTAAATTATCACAGTTTACAGGGGAATATGATACTACCACTATTGATAAAGCTATTAAGGTTAAAATGTTGCTAAAGAAGAAGGAAGACATAATACAAGAACTAGAGACAATGTTAGATGAATAAAAATTTAACTCTAGCGAGAAAATGAAATTGAAGATGACCCAATTTCAAAAGGATTTTGAAAAGCTTAATTTACAGCATCATGTACAAATCACTGAGAAGCAAGCACAACTGGAAGCAGCAATGACCAAGTTACAAAGCCATCCACAATTAGAGCAATTCATAAAAGAAGCATTGGATGTAAATGGTAAGTTAAAGCAACAACATGAAGTATTTTTCCAACAAGCTTCTATTATTGACCCTTATTGTGACTCAAATCAAATATTGATCAAGCAAGTAGCTATCCAAAAACTTGAATGTGAGAATCTCAAGAAGAAAATCAAGGAAAACATTCAATGGCAAGCATCAGACTCACACAAGGAAGCTAATCTACCCCAGGTAGAAAATTTCCACAAGGATATCTTATTCAAAGATTGGGAAGCACAAATAAAGTAGTCAAAGAAAGCAGCAACGAAAACATCAAGATTATCAAAAGAAATTACTGAATCTGTATGTGAACAACAAGTGAAAGAAAAACTTATCAAAGGGTGCATGTCTGAAGTGTTCTAAAATATTGAACAAATATAAACATAGTGGAAGAAAAAGGAAGATATGTAGGAAGAAACAATTAAAATGGTAAATAAATTTGACCAAGAAAATTATTGGAATCTTCTGAACAAACCTTATCATCAATACCAAATATTGCAGTCTTTAATAGATTCAACAAGAAGATCACAGCCAGTACTCTCAAACGTGGTATTTAAGGGATGGGTTAGATCAAGGATTTTGTAGCTAGCTCAACTCAAGCACATGCTAGATATTTTTCAACTTCGTTTCCAAATCCAAAAGAAAGGGCAAAATTCATAAATCATATTGTTGCTTTATTTTCCTAGATTGTAGTTTAAGTTAGTCTTACGAGGATGGTTATTTGAAACCTCATGTATATTTTTGTAATAATATATTATAGAACATAGTTAGTTTTGTATTTAAACCCCTCTCGTGCATTTAGTGAAAGGTCCAGAAATTTGTCAAATTTTTTTGCAAAGAATGCACTATTGTAAGTTTGTGAATGCTTTGATGAATTCATGGAACACAATTTGTTGTCTTCTGACAATTAAAGCTGCTTAACTGATGTTGCACTATTGTACTCTTTAAATTTCTTGAAAGTGAAGAGAAGCAGATCAATTATTGTCAAATTACATGATTTGAACTTCATACAGATGGTACTTCTATTCACTTGTATTAAGTCTTGCTTTATAGATTGGCAGTCATCTTTCTATTGCATTATATATTTGAAACGTTATTATAGATGAATGTTACATGCACTTCTATTCTAATATTTTTCTGTGATTTCTTATTGAATATATAATCACACATATGAATGCGATATATTTTTAACAATTCTTCTATTCAAACTACTTTGTTAGAAGAATCATCTTACGTAATTTTCACCTCTTTCAACTGTTAAATGATCTATATTACTAATAGTTGAAGGATATATCTTTAAGTCACATAAAGGAAGAAACACCCCGGGCATGCAATAAAATAGATAGTTTAGATAGATGCATATGATAGATTAAAATAATTCTCCATTTTCATGTAGTATAATAAAAAAACCCTCAAAATCATCCTTATTGGGAAACTAGTCCCATTATCCCCTATTGGAGCCACTACACCAAACGAAAAAGGAGCTGCTTTAAGGTTCTAACTAGGTGGTTTTCCCCCATGTTTTGGCAATGGAATTCCAAAGCCTCAGTAGGAGGTCTAGCCGTTGAGCCCTGTGGACCTTCCAAAAATTTTAATATGTATTTGCACGGCCACGTGGCAGCCTCAGGGCTAGCCACGTGGCAGCCTCTCATTGGCTCCTCTAAACCATACCACAAATAGGAACCTGACACTTTTCATCCAATGATTGGTCCTGAGAAAGTAATATTCCAAGGAATATTATCTTTTTTGCTGACTGTATATCCACTTTTTTGGTTGTTCATCCCATTCAAACCTAGTCAAACTCTCGTAATTTTCCTTGTTTGAAATTTCAATAAGAACGCAGTATCTTCCTCATACGAAATTGGTTTTTCGAATCATTCACGGCACCATAATCAGGAAGACGAAATCTACACAACCATCTTGGTTTCAACCCAATCCTGTAACTTTAAATTTTGAGAAAAAATTATGAACTCATAATCAGTCCTCCCCATTGGGAAGCTTTTGGACCCCAAAAGACTTGATTACCTGTTCAGTAGATGAGGGTACAACTCCCTCACCTTTCCAATCTCCATCCATTTTTCCTTGCTTGGTTTAGTGCCTTTGAGCCCAAATCAAAGGTAGTCAACACTTCCCCACTTTAATGCTCTTGTCCTCCTGTCAAGAATTGTATCTTCTTTAACCTCATCCATAAATTCTAGCGAGAAGTCTTCAATAGAAGGTAGTTTAACATCACTTCCTTAACCATCGATCAAAGGAGGATCATACAAGCATAACTTTTCAACATTAACAACTGAATAAATTTGCATGTAAGAAGGAAATTCAAGTTGGAACGCATTATTACGAACTCTTTTTATGACCTTGAGAGGACCATAGTGAATAGGTTTGAGATTTTTACCTTCCCCTTGCATACTTTCTTTGCTAATGTGCAACCATACCTCATCTCCCTCTTAAAACTTGCGATCAACCCGATGTTTTTCATGCCTCTCTTTGTATTTTATTTGACTTTTCTCAAGTTGTTCTTGAACTTGTTGATGTATCATCTAAATTTTCTCATTGAACTTTCGAGCCTTATCAATATCATTATCACCATCAATTAAAACATCCTTCCCAAAGATGAATTCTAAAGGCGATTTTTGAAAATACCCAAAGCATACTTCAAAAGTTGAGGTTTCTGTTGAAGAGTGCTTTGACCGGTTGTAAGCGTGTTGAAAGTAATGCAGTTTTTCATCCCATAACTTAGGATGTTTGTTGCAATATCCTCTCAATAGATGCACAACTATTATGTTCACTACTTCGGTTTTCCATCTGTTTGTGGATGAAAATCGATAATATTTTTCAATTTTGTGTCCATCATTCTCCATAGATTTGACCAAAAATTCCCAATGAAGATGCAATCCCTATCACTAACAATAGAAGTGGGCAATCCAAAATGAACCCAAACATTTTGAAAATAAAGTTCATCAGTTTGTTTAGTAGTAATGGTTTTCTTACATGGCATAATTATACACATTTTACTGAATCTCTCCACAACTACATAAAGATAATCATGTTTCTTTCTTGACATAGGTAGACCTCCAAAGTCCATGGAGACACTCTCTCATGGCCTTGATGGTACCGGTAGTGGCGTGTACAATCCAAGCTTCATATTACTAGGCTTACTTGTTGCACACATAGAACAACCTCTTATAAATCATGACACGTTGTCTATCATGCGAGGCCAATAACAATACCTCTGTAGATGCACCACGTTTTTCCTTACCCCAAAGTGTCTAGCAATAAGAGAAGAATGAGATTCTCTCATGACACTTAGCCTCTCTACTTATGGAATACATAGCTTTCCCAAATGAAACAACGAATTGTTCTGCATGTGATATATTTTTCTTCAACTTGATTTCGTTCACCCAAAAAAGCATACAAATCTTGGAAATCAATGTCATGTGCATGTTGTTCTATGTAACTTGCATGTACAACATAATAATTTTTTAGTAAAGTAGAAGCACTAATGATTGGTCTTGAAAGCATATCTGCAACTTTATTGAATAGACCTTTTTTGTACCTTATAACCAAGTGGAATTTTTAAATAAATCCCATCCACCTGAAATGTCTTGATTGCTGCATTTTTGTTTGTGACTGCAAGCACTATAATGGTTGGTGATCGGTGTGTACAATAGTCTCTTTACCCATCAAGTATTGTTTCCACTTATTGACACTTTGTACCAACACATATAGTTCTTTGTCATACGTAGGATAATTAGTCACAACACCATTAAAATTTTCTGAATGAAAGGCGATAGGCTTACCATGTGGTAAAAGTATTGCACCCATTGAATAATCACTAGCATCAATTTGTATCTTGAATGGTTGTCTCAAATTTGGTAGTGCAAGGACTGGAGCTGAACTAATCTTATATATTAAAGCTTCAAAATCTTGTGGATGTTTTCCTCCCCATTGAAAGCCTTTCTTCACACTTGTCACTGCATGCATGGGAGCTGCAATGGAAGAAACGTTAGCAATAAACTTCCTCCAATATTGATTTGCACCTCAGAAACTTCTTACCTCAGTAACTCTTTTGGGTGTTGTCCAATTCACAATGGTCTCCAATTTAGAAGGATAAATCCTCAATTCTCCTCCCCCTACAATATGTCCAAAATGATAAAGAAAGTACTGACTGCATTTTGACAAATACAAGAAACAATTTCTTTGTATTAAATATCCAAACATTCTATTACATTAACCAGGTGATCTTCTAATACATTTTGAAAAATCATCCTCTAATCTAAAAATAAAGACTGTCAAGAATGGTGCCAATTATCCATAACTCGCATGAAATTTGTCAGTGCATTACATAAACCAAAAGGCATAACTAGCCACTCAAAGAGTCCTTGTTTTGTTTTGAATGCAGTTTTCCATATATCACTTTCTACAATTCTTACTTGATGATATCCCATTAGGGGAATTTTGAGGTCGAAAATGGGCCTCCTAAGAAAAATGTACAAAAAAAATAAACTTTATAACAACCAATAGGATTCAAGATGATGATGTCAACCATGGGGGATGATTCACCATTTTTGAAATAAAAGGGTAAAAATATTGAAAAATAATAAAATAATATAACTACTTTTTCAACTCGTATTTTCAACTTATCTCCCAAAATTTTTACTCAAATTTCGAGTGGGAGTACTCGTTGGATGCGAAATTTAATTCCTCATCCAAGGAGTGCCCATGTTGCATGCTTTCAATGAACTATACTACACGAAAAATGAGAAATACATAAAAAAACATGATTGTAATCACGTTTTTTTATGTATTTCTCATTTTTCGTGTAGTAGGATCCATCGAAAGTATGCAACATGGGTACTCCTTGGATGGGGAATTAAATTTCGCATCCAACGATTACTCCCGCTCGAAATGTGAGTAAAAACATTGGTATATAAGTTGAAAATATGAGTTGAAAAAGTATTTTTTCCATTTTTCCCTCTAAAATTTGATGATGTCATCAAATCTTATTTGATTTTTTCCACTATTATTTTATAATTTCCTTAGGAGGCCCATTTTAGATCTCAAAATTCCCCTAATGCACTTCCTAAATGTAACTTAGTGAAAAAAATTTCTTCTTTCTTCTAATCAAGAAAATCAGCTATTCTTGGGAGTGGGAAATGATTTTTTACCATAATTTTGTTCAAGGCTCGGAAATATACACACATGCACCAAGTCCCATCTTTCTTTGGTATCAAGGCTATGGGTGAAATGAATGGAGAGGTGCTTGGCCTTATGATTCATTTATCCAACATCTCTTTTATTTGCCTCTTTATTTCAGCATTCTCCATTATCGACATGAGATACATATCGATGTTTGGAAGAGGAAAATCTTGCTACAACTGAATCTCATGTTGAATTTCCCTTTATGGAGGCAATTTTGTTGGCTCCTGAAATATCTCATGATGCCCATTAACCACATCATATAATTCTTATTTAAACTTAGGATGACATCCCTCAAAAGATTCATGATTAATATCATCTTTAGGCTTAATCATAAGAAGAACAAAATTCTTACTTGAATTTATCAGGCTCTTTACCTTTCCATCATTTACCACAACAATGCTTGTCTTCTTGTGATGTGCTCCAACAATGAACTTCTTACCATTTTTGAATAAATGATACTTGTTATCATGGCTATATAAGATCACTTTCCTGTCATACAAGTAAGGACTCCCTATTACAATACCAGTTACGTCAAGTAGAACCACATCCAATTCAACTTTTTCAACAAAGTTTGCAGTGATTGCAAACCTCAATATACATTTCTTTGAAACCTGTATATTTGCATCCTTACAAATCCAACCCAATGGATATAATTTTGAATGTGGTATGGTCTCAATGTTAATTTTTTTGACCAAATCTTTAGAGATTAAATTTTCTTGTGACCCACTATCAAAGACTGTGTCAATCTTGGTATGTTTGGATATGACCCTCACATTAAAAAATTATATTCTTTCTTCTTCATTTGGAGTTTTATGGGATTGTTTCATGTACTGGTACTGGGTTTAGTTTCAATTTATTTTCCCTTCATGTTCTTCAATCCCATGGCTGTAATTTTAGTTTCATCACCTGAATCAGATCCTAAATCATATTAAGCTATAGCATTAGTTTTTGTTTCCCTTTTTTATTGGGTTTCTTTGGCCTCAATTGAGGATGTAATTTCCAACAATGAGTTTCATCATGGCCTTCTTTTGAACAATGTTTACAAGTCACTTTTTCTCCCTCTTTCTTAATAGATGTGTTCTTTTTATTTTTACGTTTTAAGGTATTTTCCTTGGCTTTACCCTTAAAAGGTTTCTTCCTACCCTCTTCAGAAATGTTCTTCCCTCTAGCTTATATATGTGTGGCCTGAACACAAAATTCATCTAGACTGGTAGGGTTAAACATGAGAAAAGTATTTTTTAGGTAGCTATGGAAGCCTCCTATGTATTTTAGCAAAGTGTCTTGGCTCTGCAAATCCACTCGTAATAGAAGAGATTTTCTCCTAAATTCATGGGTGTAATGTTGCACATTTTTTCGTTTTAACTACCTAAAGTTCTGCCAGTTCATGATAGCTTTCTTCATATGAGCTAATGGATAAAACAATTGTTTAATAGCAATAATAAAATCCGACCATGTTAAAATAATCTTACCATGTTTCTTGATTTCATCCTTTGTCTTGGCTTCCCACCAAACAAGTGCTGCATCTTCCATTCTCAAAGAAGCTAATTGAATTTTTGTATCATCATCTTGAAGGTTCTGTATTCCCAAATAGACCTCAAATTGCAATTATCTAGATTATATGCATTTACTTCACCATTAAATATTGGCAATTCGAACTTAACATAAATTTTTAATAAAGGATATTTACAAGTGCTCTTGGGCTTGTGTGGCTGATGTACTGAAGAAGTAGTATTATAGGATGATGATGATGATGATGATGAGGGTGAAGATGATGGCTCTCCATTGCCTTCATTTCCTCCATTTCGTTTCTTTGACTTGTCTTCATAATTTTGACCTCCTGAAGATCCTTGTCCTTCCTTTTGAAGTTTAGATCCTTCTCCTTCCAGTCTCTCATTTATTTATTGATAAACAATTCTAACCATCTCAATCATGTGAAGGAATTCTTTCCTAAACACTCTTTCTTCCTCCTTAGGGTTAAATTATTCATGAATTTCTCCTTCCTCATGAGACATGCTTAATGGAGCTTATGCTTCTTTACGAAGTGAGCTAAGTGGTGGAGATTGTGGCAATATTTCTCTCCTTTTCTTTGGCTCCTTTTGAGACCCTCCTGCTTCCACCAGTTTTCCTTATCCTCTTTTGAGCTTGAGCCTTGTAAGCATCTAAAACTTGCAAATAGTTAAACAACCTAATCTAAATTTATTGTATTAGTTTTTCTGTGCTAATTGTCTTTCAGTTTTAAAAACTTGTTCATAATTGCCTCTTCTGTTTGCATAAGGATTAAGGAGTCTGTTCATGTTTTGTAGATGATTTTAGTGAATTAGAATCATTAAATAAGCATACATAACACTGAATATTAGTTTAAAATAGATAAATAAGTGACCACATGAAATTTACACAACAAGCATGATGAAGCAGTTCACCCCTTCTGGGCTACATCTGCTAGTCCAGCTCCCAATGGCTTTTCCATATTTTATTATGCTAAAAAATTTTCTATTACATGTATTTACAATGCTCTAATGGTTTTTTTCTCTACACCAATCGCTCCAGAATTCTCGAATCAGT
Source organism: Pinus albicaulis (assembly GCA_034641835.2). Taxonomy (NCBI): domain Eukaryota; kingdom Viridiplantae; phylum Streptophyta; class Pinopsida; order Pinales; family Pinaceae; genus Pinus; species Pinus albicaulis. The sequence continues at coordinate 414,879,445 of CM076578.1, read as the reverse complement.
TAAAAATGACTCTTCATTCACATAGAATGGTTGAAAATTGGGCCTCCTACACTTTTTCCCAGTATCTCCTAGAAAAACTCTACTAAAAGTGGAGAACTCCAATTAACTGGACTTAAAAATGGGATACTCCCCACTTTAGGCACGCGTCTATCTTCTCCAATGAAATATAATGCTTAAATAAATGCTGCTATTTGGGCGGTGGCCACATTTACACCCCCAAATCGTTACAGGAGGCGGTTAGCGGAACTCAAGCCACAACCTACAACTAATGTTTTGAATCTTGATTGAATTCCCATCGGGTTAGTGCTTTTCCACACGGTGGTTGGATTTGACTGTTTGCATGTGACATATTTTGTGGGGACCACTGGTGGGTTGGGACTACCAACAGTTCCCAACCCCCCATATGCATTTTCTATAAACCATAATACAAACCCATCATGTAAGGAGGTTAAGAAACATTGTGTAGCACAAAATGGTAAATGATTATGCTTGCCCAGAGGGAGGTTTGGGGTTTGAGCCCCACAGACCCTCATAAAATTTTAATATATAGTTGCAGGGCCATGTGGTGGCCTCGGGGCTAACCATGTGGCAGCCTCTCATTAGCTCCTCTAAACCATACCACAAATAGAAACCTGACACTTGTCATCTAAAGATTGGTCCTGATAAAGAAATATTCTAAGGAATATTCTCTTTTTTGTTAATTGTACACTGACTTTGCTGACTGTGCATCCCAGTCAAACCTGGTCAAACTGTCGTGATTTTACATGTTTGGAATTTTTATCAGAGCGTAATATCTTCCTCATATGACATCGGTTTTTTGAACCATTCATGGCCCCATAATCAGGAAGATGAGATCTATGCAACCATTCTAGTTTCAACCCAATCCTATAACTTTGAATTTTGAGCAAAATTTATGAACTCCTGATCAATAGACCATGGAATGTATCATATTTTGCTAATTAATAGAATTTAGACCAGCTTACAAAAAAAATGTGTGTTTTTTGGCCTAAAGGTTTAGCTTAGTTGGTTAGGTCCCCACTGTTATATAACCTATGTTAGTGATAGTTCATGGGTTCAATTTTCTCATCACTCTTGAGGTCAAGCTCCATGTTTGAGTTGAAAAGAAATGATCCTTTTGGGTAGATATTCCTGGTACAATATTATGTGGATGTATTAGTCATTGATCTCTAGGGACCATGAACCACAGAAAACAAATATCAAAGTAATTTTTTCACTAATACGTAGTGGGTTATGACAATGGAAAATATCATTTACTGTATAAATATTTCTAGAATATTTGTGATGCATACATGAGTTACTATGGCATGACTAGGTAATGACACTAATGTTATGAATCATGATGGTACATATGCTTGGTGCATTGAGTGCATGCATGATTTTATGAGATAATCAAACTTGATTCAATGTCATGAAAATAAATAACTTTTAATAATTTTAAGGAATTTTCGAGCAGTGGAATGAGTGGCATGAATCCCTCATCGTGAACAACAAAGTGGATGCTAATTAATCATGAATTTAAAGATATGTATACTTCAAATTTGACCCTTTGGTTGTTGGAATAAAGGTTTTAATGCATTATGGAATGCTTAGAATAATTCTAATGAAAATAAATAATTCAATGATAGCTTTGTTTTAATTTATTTTTAAATTAATTGAAATTGATTGAATTATTATGTGTATAATAATTCTGAGGCCACTTTAGAGGATGCTTTAAACATTGCAATGTAAATATTTTATGTATGAACAATTACCATAGTTTGGCTTATTGAAAGTAAAAATTGCAATTGAAATGGCATGGGTTATGATCATGAAGGTTGATGACTGCCATATACAAGAATCAAACATTATGAGAACAATCTCATATTTTCGAAATATGATTCGTATATGAAATAAGTTTGGAAAGGAAAAGAAAAGGGAACAATATTTTATTTAAATTATTATGATTAATCTATTGCACAAAGATTTTTTTCCTCTCTCCCTTAGAAAATAAAATTTCCATGAGAATTGGTGACATTTTGTGTAACAAAACTTGAATGTGTTGTAGTGATGTTTCCTTGGACTCGATATCTCCTAGGAATAATATTTTTCTTGTATGATCTAAAAACTGTGTGTTAAATCCGTGATTTTAATTTTTACCTTAAGGCATCAATATCTAGCTCGGTGTTGGAAAAATATTACACTTACTATATGCTACATCAATTTTTAGTCATCTAACCTGTTACTATTACATGGACCAAAGTACACCATCTAAGACCAATTTTACCCTAAGTAAAATTGCTTTCACTATGAAAAATAACTTAGCAATCCTTAATTTATTAAGTTGTTTATAGTCTAAACAGGAAACCCCATGAGGAAATATTGAATAAAACCATATTTTTTTTATTTTCCTCAAGGAATAATAAAGTTAAACATCAGTTTAATTAATATTCCTGGTCATATTGAACCCAAAATAGGAAAATTAATTAGACAAATCATTGTTTATCTTATTATTTTGTAGGAATAATTATTCAAACCTTATTTAAATAATATTCCTTGTTAAATTTAACTAAATCATTTATAAATAATTGAATAAATCACTATTTATTTATTTATTATTTGGAAATAAAGGGATTTGACCAAATTCAAATTCTTTTTCCTTCCAACAAATATAATAAAATATTCCATAAAAGTTGGATCTAGATTTGGTTAACAATATTTTAATTATGCACCAATATCTAGACTAACTCAATATTTTGTTATAAATATAAGGGTTTTTCCATTCACTCACTACCTTTTGTTACCTAAAGATCACCCTGGATCTATACTTTTGGTCTGGCTTTGATCCTCCATCATTGTCATATTTTTCTACCATTTTTCTTGTGAGCTCTCTTTGAGTTCCATTTTTTGTCGGGGTTTTCTACACCATCAAGAGAGAGAGATATTACATTTGAAGTGCTAAGGAGATACAAGAACCTATCCCATTGAGGAGGACTGGTAAAATATTTCTGTTTTCCCTTCCCAGGTGTCAAAAAATACAAAAATTATTTAAAAATATTCTTTTATTTTCTATTGGATGCATGGAGCAACTCTTGCTTTTATTTACTACTTAATGTCTTTTATTGCATAGATCTAGATTTTTTAGCATTTATCTTGGTAAAGTAACTGTAGATCTAAAGAAATTGGTAGCCATATTTGATGTTAGGGTTGTTTGTTATGCACAGCTAAAGTGAGCTTTTTTCGTACGCTTAAGATTAGAATTCACACTAACAACTTCCGAATCTACAAGGGTTTAAGATTACAACCTCTGACATTTTTCAGACCCCTGCATGACTAGCTACTTCAAACCTTAGGATTTTTCTTCAGCTTCTTGTTTTTCTTTTCTTGATGTTGTTTTTAACCTATAAAACCCTAAAACAGTAAAAATTATAACTTTCGTGTGTTTCCAGACCTATTGTGCAAGTGACCGCTATCAACCATAGCTAAGACGACACTTTTTTGTGAACCCTTCTCCCAAGAGTACCAGAAGTGTGGGTTTCACTTTTTGGGCCAAAACCTGCAACCTGAACCTCCTGAATGTAGAAAAAAGCTTCAAACCTGCTACCTTTTCGAAAAACAGGTCAGAAATTGTGACTTGTACTTTTTGTGGGATTTTTTCTGAGATTTTTCTGGGTTTGCCTGGGCTACTATTCAGGGTTGTCTGACCTCCATCTTCACCTATTTTCTACCTGTAATTTCTCTATTTTACTCATCGAAGTAGGAACCTAGCCCTCTAGGGCTTCAGTATGCTTCCACCGTTCTAGGAGGAGTTTAGCTGAAGCAGGTCATCTGAGATTTCAGTGTGTTCAGCCATTTTTTCAGATCTGATTCTATACCTTCAGATCCATTTCAGACCGGTTATTAATCCATCCAAAACACCTTTTTTCAGTTTTTTTTGGTCCTCCTCTAAGGTCCCCTCCATTTCCCTTCAGGTTGTAGCCTTTCGCCACCTCATATGCAACACTTTTCCCTCTGGTTTTTTGTTGTTTTCTGCACCTATTTCATCTGACCTTTAGATCATTGCCCCTCCCAACTTTAGATCCATTGGCTACTTTGGTGTGTTTTGAGTAGATTTTTTCCCACCCACAAGCTAGTTGTTGAGAAGCCCACCTCCTTGGGTTTAGCTTGATGCATATTTAGCTATTTATTTTCTATTATATGTAGTTTCCTCTACTGTTATTTACAAATTGATTTAGAGTTATAAAATACACTTTTTTCTTTTTCTCTACAAATGTCTAGGTTCAAAATTAAAATTAACACACTTAACAGACACACCCTAAGTGAAGAGCGCCTAGTTAACACCTCCAGGAAAATACTATAACATTGTAATTAATTGGTCCTGCACCTCCCTACCCTTGTTTCGACATTGTAATCATTTGACCCTACACCTCCTTGACCTTGTTGGTCTCTCTTCCTTTTGTGATCTACTATTTTTCTTTCATCATTGCGCCCCCAAGGAATTTATCCCAAAGACTTCTTGTCCTTCATCCTCAGTTTTTGTTAGGAAGACTTATGCCTCCACATAGTATTCGAGTTAGTCCTCCTCCGAGTCCCCATTCTGACTTCGCTTCTGGTTCATTTCCCCCCCCCCCCCTAGTTCTATCCCCGGTTCTCCCCCTGTCACCTTCACCATGTTTGGTTCAGGACCTAACGCTGGTGGTAGCCCCGACCCTAATGCTAATAATACTACTAGTGGGACCGCAACATGAACTATCCTGGCTGCTCCCTTGCTCCCTTATATGGCAGGTCTCATTCTTCTCAATTTTAACCAATTAACCAATGACCCCATACACCATGACCCTAGTTGGCCTGCTGTGCCAACTAAGCTCCCTTCAGACATCCCTGAGTTTGAAGGTCTTGCAGGAGAAGATCCTACAAACCATGTTAGATATTTCCACATTTGGTGTTCGTCTAACTCCATCACCGATGACTCTGTCTGTATTTGGTTGTTCTAGCATACGCTTACTGGAGAAGCTTAAAAGTGGTACATTGACAAGGCCTCTTCCTCTCATACTACTTTTGTGACTCTTGCCTGAGCTTTTCTGTCTTACTTCCAACTTCCCCTTCGTTATGACACTAGTATCGAACTTTTGACCTCTTCCCATTAATCATCTGTGACCCACCTATCTATCCATGTCTAGGGATGGCAGAGATGAAAGAGCCTATGTCGAGCCCCTACCTTCGAAGACCATGTCTACATGGAATTTTTCCTCAGATCCCTTTTTCCTGCTATAGACAAAGATGTCGCATCTCATTTCCCTCAGACCGAAGAAGTCGCCCTCTAGATTGTGTTAAAATATGACCTAATATACGCACAGTCTGGTTATGTTTATACCATCTTACCTGATCTCCCTAGACCCGGTGGTGCCAATGCACTATGGGCATTCCATGCCACCGATGGTATCGTTGGAGCCCTTTCTCATCCGTACACTCATCCTCCCATGAGTTATGGTTTCCCTTAGGGAAGGGCCAATTCCTCCAGCACTTTTCCCCCTCCTGGTAGCATGTATCTAGGATATGGCATGCCTCCTCATTTTTCCCAACCCGTTTACCGCAATGTTTCCTAACCTCCTTATTATCCGTATCCACAACCTGGTTCTCCATCTCCTCTATCATTAGCACCCACACCTGCCTTGCCTTCTCGACCCTACAATAGCAGCCACCTCCCCCCAAGGGCAAGTGTATGCATAGTAGGGCACGAATAATCCTCTTACTTCCAAAAAGAAGAGAAAAGGCACCCAAAATCAATCTAGCCCCAATAATCCAGGACCCAATTCCAAAGGGAATGCACCTAAAACTACTAACCAACAACAGAGCACTCAGCCCAAGCAGGACAGGCATGTTCGCACGAATAAGCCTTGTTCTTGTTGCAGTGTCTATGGTCATTACACCCACGATTGTCCTCTTTTACATCAGATGCATCGGATGTGGGAGACTGAAGCAACATTGTGAAGACAACAAGATTCCCTTTCAGTTCCTCCCAATGCTGCACCTACACAGTCGCCTGTGTTTACCAATCCTCTCCCTCAGCAAGGATTCATGGCTACCTAACCACTTGAAGGTCAGGTGACCACTAAACCTCCTCCATATTGTACCTCCGATTACCAGATTCTCATGTTGAAATTTTCCCAACCCATCACCGTTGACCTCAACCTTCAGACTCGGTCCTGTTAGTACAGCAACCCTCCCGCTACGTCTGCCCCCGAGCCCCCTTCTTCAGGTTCCGCAGAGCCTCTTTCGACAACCAATGGTCCTTTACAAATCCATTAGCCTAAGGTAGAGGTTGATACCAAGATCCCCAATGGACCATTACGCTGAAATGCTACTTCTAGTAAAGTTTCCCATTCATATAGTATAGTAGATGATTTGGCGTAATCTCCTACTGCTATCTCAATGTTGTAACTCCTCTAGTCGTGCCCTTCACAAAAAAAATCTCTAATAACTGCCATGGGAACTTTGGATCCTTCAAATAATCAGTTGATCATCATTGATGTTGACTGGTCAGAACATTCTCCCCTTCTTGCTTTTTTCGCCTTCCAAATCCCCGTCAAGGTCCGGAATGCCAACGTCTCTCGTTGTATCATTGATGAGGAGGCATCCACCTATGTGATTTTCGCTTCAGTTTGGAAGCAACTCAGATATCCTAAGTTTTCCCCTTCCACTATCACCCTTCGAGCATGAGATGATCACTCTTTCCATCCCATTGTCATGTTTTGCAATCATCCTATTACTCTTGCGGGCAAGATTGTTTGCATTGACGTAGAAGTCATTGATGCCCCCTTAGATTATAACATTATATTGGGTCGTAGCTACACTTATGCGATGTATAATGTCCCATATGTGGTTCACCACAAGATGTCCTTTCCTCATAAGGAAAAGTTAGTTACCATTGACCAGTTGACATATTATGAACCAAAGTCTTAGACCTCCCCTGAGTCCATCATCTCTTCGGTGGAGAATAAGAAAACTATCGAACCTTTGACTAGTGTCTCACTCGGAGTCTACTAATACTCCTCTTTTCTTGGCTCTTTCCCTGGTCTTCCTCCTCTTATCTCTGATACCACCACATCAAACATTTGCATGGCGCAATCATCTCGAGCTTCCCTCAAGGGACTCGCTTCGACTAGTCAGCAGCCCCACCTTCTGCAACCTACTCCTAGCACTTCGACCCAACCTTCAGGACCCCCTCCTCAAGGCCCCTCATCTGCAATTGGTATCCATGAGCCTCTCTACCCTCCTATCACGGTTCCTCTTGGCCTTAACCATCTTGGAATTGTCCCACCTATCCATTACCCCTCCGTTTAGATACCGTTCCTAGCTCCCCCCCAACAGTGTTTTTGATACCTATTATGGATACCTTATCCCTTCCTAACTTGAACCTAGGGATCCCAGTTTGGTACATTGATCCCCCAGCCACTACCATGTCTGGTCAGCTCAAAACTTATCTTGCTTTGACCCTAGTTCAACCGGTCCCCATGACCCCTCCTTCTGCTATCGTGCCTTAGCCAACTTCAGGTGAAGGGGGAAAAGCTCACAAGAAGGCACCTAAAGAAAAGGCTACCCCAAGAAACCTTGCTCCTCTTTAGCCTCCAAATCATACTCCCTACCATGTGCTTTGTGTGATGTTGTCAATCATGCCACCCATTATTGTCTCGAATTGCCTCGTATCAAGCCCATGGTTAATGTTGGGTTCCCTTAGTCTACGGCCCATAAAGCCTCTATTTCTTTGTCGACTACAACCAAGAACCCTAATACTATTCACACCAACCAACCTTGTGCTTTATGTCATATCCATGGAAATTACACCCATCGTTTTCCCCGCCTCACGCATTACCGCACCTCTTTGGAGGTAGTTCAGGAGTACGAGATTGAAAAAAACCAGTCTACCTCACCCATCCTTTCACAGTATGCTTTGAGCCATCTTGAGGATTTACGAACTGCTGTTGACATTCCCCCTCTTGGTGTCAAGATGACGGAGCCTGCGACCACCATCCTCTACTTATCATCATTCATGAGATCCACGATGGAAGCTCCCTCTGATACTTCCCCTTTTGTTTTTCTTGACCCCCCCCCCCCCCTTCATCGATCACCCTAGGCTCAAAATTAGTGGATCAGTTATCTACTTGTTTTTCCATCACCTAGCACACCCCCCCCCCCCTCGTGACGATGCACATGTGAACCTTTCTTCTCTAGATGATGAGTCAGGTAGCTTCGTCGCATCATGTGGTCTCCCTTCCTCTAGTCATCCCATCTTCTATTGTTATGATGACATCATGGAAGCATTTTCCACCCTAACTTCATCTTTCCTGCCCATAAGTGGAATGGCACCATCCGTGTCCTTGGTGACTTTCGCGATCTGAGAAGAAGCTTCCCCCAAGGTAGCTCCTACACACCACCTACCCGTCAGTGTGTGGCTAGTAGACATCCTACCCAGAGCACTCCCTCTAGCAGTGTTTGCATGATTTCTACCTTGCGCTCAGGTTGCCAACATTGTTCATCATCCTCTCATTTTTTGTCCTGTGGCACCTTTCAGATGGACCCCCACCCCGTCCACACCCTATATCGGTTATGCCAATGGTGTAATTCGCTACTCCCTGAATCTATGTAATATTTCTAAATTAGCATGCAACTAATAGGAATATTGATTTTTGGTTTTTTGCACCTAGTAGATGAATAAATGGGGGAGGAGATCCATACTTAATTTAAATCAACATAAAAACCCTCTTGGTATGAAAGGGGATCATTTTAGAAGCTGTATTTCATACCCTCATGTGTGAATAGAGACTTTTTCATGTGGACAAAGTCAAGTTTGACCAAGTCAACAACATTGATATTTGAGGAGTGGATCCTGAATAAAATCAATGCTCAATGTGAACAAGGCTAAATCTGAGCTATTTTCATAAGAACACTTAAGTGTGAAAGAGGCTAGGTCAGTTGACCAAGTCAACCAAGACAAAATCAACAATGATGTCTAGATGCAATGAACCTCCTAGATGCACAGTGTAGTATTAGTTGAAGACTACACATGTGAATAGAGCTAAATCATTGAGATGGCTTAGGGTTAGGAAGGATTTATAACTTCTAAAAGGAAGAGGAGGACATCAAGAGAGAGTTGCTCATGACATGATATTTTCTGAAGATATTTTTTGTTTAGACATTTCTTATTCTCTTGTTTTTTAGCTGAGAATAATGTTGTTTAGCACTGGGTTGTTCCTGATTGGGAATCCCACCTCTTCCAGTGATAAGCTCTGGGAGGAGTCTTGTTGGTCTTGTCCACTATTAGGCATTTTTCCAAGCTACATATTCCAACTACAACACAGATCATGTTGAGGGTTTGGTTGTCCTTGTAAGCTGCAGCAAGTGGAGGCTAGATCTACTCAGATCTAGGCCATTTTGATGCCTCTTTTCAGTGGGAGAGAATTCTATCCTCCTGATAAGACAGTATTATACCTTTGGAGCTGCATTCTCATATATTGGCATTAGGCCAAACTAGTGCTAGAGCCTACAACACAGTTTGTCTCCCATAACTACGTTATTTGCAAGTGTACAGTTGCAGGGTGTTTTGGCATACCTTTGGAGGAGAGATCTCTGGTGTTGGGGGTTCTTCCCTTCACTGTGGTGATCCATGGATTAGACTTATGATCCACATTTTTTTTAGATCTGTTCTTCTTAGTATTGTGTTTGCTTCAAAAATTTTGAATATTACTGCAGATCTGCAATTCTAGATCTCAGATCTACTCTTTGTATCTCAGGTTTTTCTCAAAACACCAAGGGGAATTTGTAGAGGAACTCATCTAGTGTACAAATCAGATATGGATCTAATATTTTGTACAAATATCTGTTCTAGATCTGATATGTAATGTACAACTACTTCAGCTCTTAATATAACATTGTCAAGCCTTCTTATATCCTAATACATTGTTGCAACACCTCATTCTTGAGGGTTTCTTCATCAAAGTTCTCTATTTTTATCTTGTACATTGTATGGGCCTTATTATAAACCTATTTTGTTGATTTATAAGTGATTAATGAACCTTCATCTTGGTCTCCTGGATATATTGGGCTGAACCGCGTTATTTTCTGAGAAATTTTATTTTGTATTATTGTAGTCCCTTCCTTGGGAATTTTCCAACCGTACTAGGTGTAGGGAGACCTGTTTAACCCACCTAGAAGGATTTGTTTTTGAATATATCTTAGGTTTGGGTCTTATATTGTGAGATTTAAGGGATCCAAGGGATTTTTTCCAATCCTATATCATACATTCCTGAGAAATGTGTTTTTCAGGCATGCCTTGCTGAGGAGTTCCATTTTGGGGATATTACAGTGGTATCAAAGCATGATCTTTGGCTCAGCTTCTGAGTTCCAGATATCAGAAGGAGCAAGATCAAAATGATTGAGAGAATGAGATTATTCTCATGAATTTTCATATCTAGAAAGAACCTCTCGAAGGAGGTTAATCAGATACAATAGAAGAGATGCAATGAAACTCTTAGAGGGTTTCAAGAAGAGGAAGGACCATGCACTTCCTATTCTCATAAAGAAGAAGACAAGAAGCATGGAGGACACTTAGATCATCAGATTCTAAGTGAATACCTTGCTGAGTACAAATCTCAACCTAGAACCTTCAAGGGGACTCTATCCTTCCCACAGTTCATTCAACTGGAGGAAGAGAGGAGACCTTGCAACACAAGAAGAATGAAGGGAAATACGTTTTTATTGTCTACTTTTGATGGATCATCTTCAGCAAGGGATTGGGCAAGAATAATTGATGATTTTTTCCTACTACATCCAGTGGTAGAGAAAGAAGTAGTAGAGATTACAGTGATGCACATGAAGGGAAAAGCACGCACTTGGTGGTTCAATCAGATAAGTCATGCAAGAGTATCTACTCTTGTAGATTTCACTCAGAGGGTAATCAAGAGATTTGATGAATAAGAATCAGAGAGGGAGGAGCCCTCACCACCTCTTGAGGAGACTTATATTAGCGTTGTCACAACCTTGCGGGAGCAGCCTTCAACATCAGCAGTTGAGAGAACCAACATAGTAGAAGTAGGAAATCTTGCAGCCATACAAGGTGTTCCCAAAACCCATCAAGGTATGATTGAATTTCCACTTTCTACTATTGCAGCAAATCTTCTAGAGGATTGTGGAAATTTTTTGTTGCATGACCCAAGATCATCACTTAATGCTAATCTAGAGTAGCATAGTTGCACTGCGTTGTCCAAGAGTAGCAGTGAATAAAGGAGGACCCAATCCTCATGGGAGCATTTAGATATTAGCTTCATTCAGGAAGCAATGAAGGAAGAGATGACAAAGGGTTGAAATCTTGAGATGAGAAAAATTTTCTCCTCTCTAGATGACACTTTCTCAATGAGCATGCCATACCTCAAATTGAGACTTCTACTTGTAGCAGATCCAAGACCCCATTGGTTTTGGAGGGCCACACATGAGGAGGAGGTCTCATCAAGAGATCCCATTGGAGGTGCACTTCAACATTTCATGAAGTCCAAAGTTCTTCAAAGATTTGAGGAGGTGGGTGTCCTACCATGGAAGGATACCAAGTATTTGCAGAATGAGATCCATCACCCACATTGGGATGAGTGGATAACAACATGGAGCAAGGGGATTCCAAATCTCTTGCAGATCTATGATACAGGCCAGCAAGAAACATGGCTAATCTGATTTCTCTTGGGTGAGTATGGTTACTACCCAAAGATTCATATTGTCTTGTCTCATGCCTTATGTCTCAATGATAAGATGCATAAAAAGAAGGCATGGTTTCTTTGGTTGTTAAGAAGAGATTTTGGACATCACTTGTTAAATCTTATGTCCATATATTTACCCTTGTTTGAGGTATGTCTCATATATTCACATGTATTTCTATTTGAGATGTATCTTATGTATGTACCTTGGTTTGGGAGGAAGGATAACTCCCACATGATGTGGCATAAGGGAGATTTTTGTACTATGTTTATGGGACATCTCACATGTCCATTATTGTATAATTGCTCCATGATTTGAATTATGATAATGCAAGAAGGCAGCAAGAGTCCTTGTTGCTATGGCTGCTATTGGGAGAGTATGAGCTGAAATTTCTCCATACTCATCATGATATTTCAAGAGGAATGTATGGCACATTCAAGATGCATAAAGGCTACCCTTCAACATTTAAGGATAAGGAGGTACTTCCACTTAGGAAGAATATTTCCCCACAGAGTAGCATGATAGTGGATGACTTTGACATGGGGAATGTCAAGGAAGGGGATCATAAAGTGACAAGACCTTATCACTAAGGTCAACAACGCTATCACTTGGGAGTATGTTTCTATTGATGAGGTGTTCCAAGGGGAGCATGCATCCTCTCTTGTTGCAGATGTCTATGAGAAGATTCTCATGGGAGGAGTCATCCATGGACCTCACTTTCAGCCTACTCTTTATGCATGGTAAGATATATATTTTTGTACTTATTGATTATTTCATTGAGTATGTGCACTTTCTCACCATGTATGTACAGTACATTGCTCCACAAGAGGGCACGATTATTTATGGGCTTCGTGGTCATGTTAGAACCAACCTCTATGATGGAGATAACCCTTCCCTACATGACTTTGTACAAGTGTGTTTTCATTCTCATTGTACTCAGCTAATATATAGTGCTATTTACCACCTCATGGTAGATATGAAAACATGAACAATTGTCATATTGTTGAAAAACCACTTGCCACATGATGATCTAAATTAGCAGTTGGGAAGACTACGCTGTATCCACTTGATAAACCATTTATATCATCGAAACTTACATATAACATTCAACATTTTCTGATTTGGATTCCAAATGGTGATGAGTGGCATTCATTTGGAATGGGATGATTTGGGCCAGCATGATTCATGAAATTGGAGAAAGGATATTTGGAGATCTAATATTTTTCTTGCCACTTGATGACAACCTTATTGCAGCCCAATATCAGCATGTGCTCTACACTTATCATAAGTGGAGAGTAGGACAATGTGGGGTAGGCCATTTTTTCTACCATGTTTAGTTATTCAGCCCACCTACATTGCAGGAGCTAATGGTGGAGGAGATCTTTCATGAGTTGCCATGTTGGAGGGTGACTCATCTTGCATGGATGATAGCTTGGGGGTGGAGGTTTTACATGGGCATGACAGTTCCCAACACATTTCAGACTCCATGCCTTCGGAGGACCTCTAGACAACACATAGTTTCCTTCTTGAGTATTTTCCCTTTTCATGATGATGGCTATTTGGGATGCTCACCAAATGCTAGCTTGCATGCTTGGGAGGGGCACTATGGAGATTCATTGTTGAGACATCATCATATTCCTTGGATATTCTCATCGTATGAGGATTCTATAGGAGGAGGAGAGAAAACTATTCAGTTCTATCCTTGCAGTTGCTTGGGTACAAGAAACATTTGGGAGGGGAGGACTGTAATATTCCTAAATTAGCATGCAGCTAATAGGAATATTGATTTTTGGTTTTTTGCACCTAGTAGATGAATAAATGGGGGAGGAGACCCATACATAATTTAAATCAACATAAAAACCCTCTTCGTATGAAAGGGGATCATTCTAGAAGCTGGATTTTACACCCTCATGTGTGAACAGAGACTTTTTCATGTGGACAAAGTCAAGTTTGACCAAGTCAACAGCATTAATATTTGAGGAGTGGATCCTGAATAAAATAAATGCTCAATGTGAACAAGGCTAAATCTGAGCTATTTTCATAAGCACACTCAAGTGTGAAAGAGGCTGGATTAGTTGACCAAGTCAACCAGGACTAAATCAACATTGCTTTCTAGATGCAATGAACGTCCTAGATGCACAACACAGTATTAGTTGGAGACTACACATGTGAATAGAGCTAAATCATTGATATGGTTTAGGGTTTGGTAGGATTTCTAACTTATAAAAGGAATAGGAGGACATCAAGAGAGGGTTTTTCATGACATGATAATTTCTGAAGATCTTGTCTATTTAGACATTTATTATTCTCTTGTTGTTTAGTTGAGAATAGTGTTGTTTAGCACTAGGGTGTTCCTGATCGGGAATCCCACCTCTTCCATTAAGAAGCTCTTAAAGGATTCTTTTTTATCTTGTCCACTATCAGGAATTTGGCCAAGCTACATCTTCCAACTACAATGCAGATCCTGTTGAGGGTTTGTTTGTCCTTGTAAGCTACAGCAAGTGGAGGCTATATTTACTGATATATAGGCCACTCTAATGCCTCTTTTCAGTGGGAGAGCCTTCTATCCTCCTGATAAGAGAGTATTAGACCTTTGGAGCTGCATTCTCAGATCTTGGAATCAGGCCAAACCAATGCTAGAGCCTACGATGCATTTTCTCTCCCATAACTGCATTATTTACAAGTGTACAGTCATAGGGTGTTCTGGCATACCTTTGGAGGAGAGATATCTGGTGTTGGGGGTTCTTCCCTTAACTATGGTGATCCATGGATTAGAATTTTGATCCATGTTCTATTCAGATCTGATCTACTTATTATTGTATTTTCTTCAAAAATTCTGAATATTACTGCAGATCTGCAATTCTAGATCTCAAATCTACTCTTTGTATCTCAGGTTTTGCTCAAAACCCCAAGGGGAATTTGTAGAGGAAATCATCTAGTGTATAGATCTGATATGGATATAATATTTTGTACACAGATATTTTCTAGATCTGATATGTAATGTAAAGCTGCTTCAGCTCTTAATATAACGTTGTCAAGCCTTCTTAAAGCCTAATACATTGTTACAACACCTCATTCTTGAGGGTTTCTTCATCAAAGTTCTCTATTTTTCTCCTGTACATTGTATGGGCCTGATTATAAACCTTTTTTGATGATGTATAAGTGATTAATGAACCTTCATCTTGGTCTTCTACATATATTTTGCTGAACTACGTTATTTTCTGGGCAGTGTTATTTTGTATTGCTGCAGTCCCTTCCTTGGTCATTTTCCAACTGCACTAGGTGTGGGGAGACCTGTTTAACCCTCCTAGAAGGATTTTTTTTTTAATATATCTTGGTTTCAGGTCTTAGACATTGTTACACCATTTTTTGTTCATCTAACCTAATATCATTAGATGGACCCAAGTACACCATGTAAGACCAATTTTACCCTAAGTGAAATTGCTTTCACTATGTAAAATAACTTAATAAAACACATTTATTAGGTTGTTTATGGTCTAAATAAGAAACCCCAAAGGGAAATATTAAACAAACCTATATTTGTTTGATTTTCCTCATGGAATAATTAATTAAACAATAATTTAATTATTATGCCTGGTCATGTTTAACCCAAAACAAAGAAATTAATTAGATAAATCCTTATTTATCTTATTATTTTCTAGGAATAACTGTTTAAATCTTATTTAAATAATATTCCTTGTTAAATATGACTAAATCACCCATAAATAATTAAATGAATCATTATTTATTTGATTATCTTTCAACCACTTCCTTAAAATGATAAATAAATCATTTATTTATTTATTATTCACAAATAAAGGGATTTGACCCAAGTCAAATACTTTTTTCCTCCAACAAATATAATAAAATATTCCATAAAAGGTGGATCTAGATTTGGTTAATGTTATTTTAATCATGCACCAAGATCTAGAATGACCCAATATTTTGTTATAAATAGGAGGGTTTTTCCTACCATTCTTCACTTTTTGTTGCCTATTAGATCACTCTGGATCTAAACTCTTGGTCTGACTTTGAGCCATTATCATTGTCATATTTTCCATTATTTGCTGTGTGAGCTCCCTTTGAGTTCTATCTTTGTCTGGGTTTTCTACACCAACAGGAGAGAGAAATGCTAGATTTGAAGTGCTGAGGACTTCCAAGAACCCATCCCATTGAGGAGAATTGGAAACATCTTCTTTTTTTCCTCCCAGGTGCCCTTAATACAAAAAAATATTTCAAAAATTGTTCTTGTCTTATCTATTGGATATATGGAGAAAACCCTTCTTTTTACTGCTTAATGTCTTTCTATGCATAGATCTGGTTTTTGTAGCTCTTGTCTTGATCAACTAACTGCAGATATGAACATATTGGCAGCCATATTTGATGTTAGGGCTATTATTTATGTGTAGCTAAAGTGGTCTTTTTTCGTACACTTCGATAAAGGATTCATACTAACAATTGGCGACTCCACACGGGTTTTCAATTACGACCGCTGTCGTTTTTCATATTCCTGCATATCCAGCTACTTCAAACCCTATGGTTTCTCTTCAGCTTTTTATTTTTCCTATTTTTATGGTGCCTTTCACTTTTAAAACTCTCTAAAACCCTCAAAACATTAAAATTTTTAACTTTCGCGTGTTTCTGGCCCTATTGCGCAGGTGACAGACATCAGTCGCAGCTGAGACGACATTTTTTTTCTGAAATCTACCGCCGAGAGTTCCGGAAGTGAAGGTCACACTTTTTGGCCCAAAAACTGTGACATGATCGAAAAACAGGTCAAAAACTGCGACCTGGAATTTTTTCTGGAATTTTTCTGAAATTTTTCTCGGTTTTTCTGAAGCTTTTGTCAGGGTTTTCCAGCCTCTGTCTCCACCCGTTTACACCTATTCTTGCTCTGTTTTACTCAAATAAGTGGGAATATAGCCCCCTAGGGCTTCAGTACCCTCCACTTTTTGTGGAAGAGTTTTAGCTGCTGTAAGTGTCTATTTTTTCAGAGTTTTCAGCCATCCCTTTTTCAGATCGGATACCTCCTTTTCCGATCCCTTTTAATCAGATCTTCTCCCTTTCAAATCACCTCCTGAATATATTTTTGGATCTACCTTTAGGGCCTCCTCCTTGCCCCTTCTGCTTTTTGCTGATTTCCTCCTTTTTTCCAGCCACCTTGCCTCTACCTCTTGGCTGTGATCTGCACCTCTTTTCAGCAGATTTCGTATCCCCGTCCTTTCGAATTCAGATTCATTGGCCTCTTTTTAGTGTGTTTTGACTAGATTTTTTCCCTCTTTTAGATTAGTTTTGAGAGACCCGCCTTCTTGGGTTGGATCGATGCACTAGTAGCTGTTAATGTTATGTTATTTCAGCATTACATACTGTTTTTTGCAGCATTATTTTTAGTTACGCAACACACTTTTTCTCTTGCTCTCAAAATGAAAAGGGTTTAAAAATTAAAATTAATGCACACCACACACTCACCCTAAGCGAAGAAGATCCTGGTTTACACCGCCAGGCAAAGACTTTAAAATCAATTGACACTGCACCTTTCCGTCCTTGTTTCGACATTGTATTCACTTGATTCTGCACCTCTCTTCCTTTGTCGGTCATTCTTCTTCACCTCGTGCCGTGTTTGTGTTGTCACCATTGCGCCCCCAAAGTGCACATCCTGGAGACTTCTTGGCCTTCACCCTCAGTTTCCACTCGGTCGACCTACTCCTTCCCGTCGTCGTTGAGTTAGTCCTCCTCCAAGTCCGCACTCCGACTCCTCTTCTGATTCATTGGGTTCTCCTTTTACTTCCGGTTCTCCCCCTGTCACCTTCAATATGTCTAGTCCAGGGCCTAATGCTAGCGGTAATCCCGGCCCTAATGTCGGGACTGCTACAAGTGGAACCGCCATAGGAATCTGTTACACCATTTTTTGTTCATCTAACCTAATATCATTAGATGGACCCAAGTACACCATGTAAGACCAATTTTACCCTAAGTGAAATTGCTTTCACTATGTAAAATAACTTAATAAAACACATTTATTAGGTTTTTTATGGTCTAAATAAGAAACCCCAAAGGGAAATATTAAACAAACCTATATTTGTTTGATTTTCCTCATGGAATAATTAATTAAACAATAATTTAATTATTATGCCTGGTCATGTTTAACCCAAAACAAAGAAATTAATTAGATAAATCCTTATTTATCTTTTGTTACTTTTTAGAATAATCAAGTTAAAATCTTATTTAAATAATATTCCTTTGTTAAATAATATCTAAATTGCACTATTAAATAATTAAATAATCATTATTTATTTATTTATCTTTCTAACCACTTTCCTTTTAAAATGATAACAAATCACTATTTATTTATTATTTACAAATAAATGGATTTGACCCAAGCCACAAATACTTTTTCTCCAACAAATATACAAAATATTCCATAAAGGTGACTTAGATTGGTTAACATTATTTAATCATGGCCCAAGATCTTAACACCTGAGTTTTAAAGAAATAGGAGGTTTTTCCTACCATTCCTCACCTTGTTGCCTGCCAGATCACCTGGATCTAAAACCCCTGTCCATTCTTGAGCTATTTATCATTGTCATTTTTTCCATTATTGCTGTGTATTCTTTGTGAACTTCATTTGTCCGGGTTTTCTTGGCACCAACAGAGAGAGAAATGCTAGATCCGGCGGCTGTAGGACTTGCTGAACCCATCCCATTGAGGAGAATTGGAAACATCTTCTTGTTTTCCTCCCAGGTGCCCTTAATACAAAAAATTATTTCAAAAATTGTTCTTGTCTTATCTATTGGATATATGGAGAAAACCCTTCTTTTTACTGCTTAATGTCTTTCTATGCATAGATCTGGTTTTTGTAGCTCTTGTCTTGATCAACTAACTGTAGATATGAAGATATTGGCAGCCATATTTGATGTTAGGGCTATTATTTATGCGTAGCTAAAGTGGTCTTTTTTCGTACACTTCGACAAAGGATTCATACTAACATCCATTTTGGGGATATTACAATCTAGCCTCGGTAGGTTGGGCCATTTTTCCCCCTTACATTCGCTTGTTTTCTTGAATGGTGTATGCATTCATACTTCCACCAATAACCAGGCTGAATATGATTTAGTGTGAGGTTTATTAGCCGATGCCCTTTCCCATTGCATCCTTCACCTTCATGTTCATTTAGATTCCCTGCTTCTTGTCATGGAATTGAACGGTGTCTATCATGTGCATAACCCTATCCTTTTTAGAATATATTTACGAGTGAAGCTTTTGATTCATGAATTTGAAATAATTACATTCAATCATGTACCTAGAGCACCAAATCACTATGTAGATAGCATTACAAACAATATTCTAGATTGGCACTTAGCACACGTATTTAACACTAGAAAATAACATAAAACCATCAAAATGATGCATATCCATTATATGTTTCGTATAAAATATTTTAGAGTCCATTAACTCTGATACATATGACATGCCCACCTCATGTTACAAAACTCAAAACTGGGGGCACCACCTGCCCCTACACCTAATCACTATCTCGAGGATTACGTGCCAATGACTCTTCTCTTGCAGCTCGTAGATCACACATTCCCTGTCCAGCCATTGCCATGAGCCGCATGACCCCTCGCCACTCCGAGCGTAGACCAATACATGGCTCTATGTACTGGTCATTCAAGTCTTGCCAGACGCGCCATGAAATTTCGGTCAGAAGCCTCTCACATCTACGATGGATGTCCTCTAGGAGGGCCACTGCATCCTGATTTTTCAGTGCTCTTGATCCACTAGGCCCTGCAGCTCTTGATACTGTAGGCCATCCCATGTACCCGACCGGTTTTAGCGGTGCTGTATCGAATACCAAAAGTGAAAGAATCAATAGCATATACAATATTCTAAAACTTTAAAATGCACATAAAATATTAGGAACTTGTCACTTACCATCAGGCCCCCATACTCAACCAGGCGGTAGTGAAAAGTCTGAGTCCCCATGATAACTAATCCCAATATATGGATATTCATTTATGTACAGTGGAATCTGATCCCAATGAGCAAAAAAATTGAGTCAGAACACCCATCCGACTGCCCCACCTCCCCCTATGTACAGTAGTTGCCCCCACTGGTGCATCCTGGGCTCCCTCGGGGCCCCATCCTGGATCTTTATATGAGGTTGAAGGGTCTAGATCTTCTCAAAGAATAGCGAGCACAACACTGCGCCATATGCATAGTCATGGATCACTTGCTTCTTGCATAGCGATAACTGTCATTTGAATGAATTTGGGCCCACCCATAGTAGGTCCCACTCAACACTCTCTCAACAAGAATCATTTAACCCCTAATGATGTGGTGGAGTTCCTGGTTTCCTAGGATCCACAACACCACTGCGACCACAACATGGGTCTCTAACCTCTCTATATCCTCAATTAGTATCTGTGTCCCCTTAACATGGAGACTTGGTTGAAAATGGCACTCTACAAACTCCATGATGTTACACCCTTATGGTAACACTGGCTATGTATTCCCCACCATCCCAAGTGGTAGGAGACTAGTTAGGAAATATATATCCTAGAATGTCAACTCGATCCAGTGCCCCTGCACTATAAAGACCTCATGGTCTGAATCCAAATAATTGACAATAAAGGCCAACAAGGGCTCCCCATCTCTGATCAAAGGGTTCTCCACAAACTTCAGGACCCGAAACCTATCAAATGCACTGCGAACACCATGATCCTCTCGGATCTCTGACTGTAATGTGTCTATGTCTCTCTCTCTCTCCAGTTGATCCGCAATTCTTCGATATCTACAAAAAACCATCAAATTTTTCATTGTACAGAAATGAAATAATGCATTCAAACATAAAAACCCATCTCCCAACCAAAGAACAACACAGAAATACCCCTCTCTATCAGGTCACACTTTTTAGGCGAAATACTGGGATAGGTTGTAGTTTTCTGCCCAAAACCTGCTACCCAGGTCACATATATTACCTGAAAAGGGGTGACTCAGTCATGAAGAGGAGTAGGGGTTTGTTCTTGAGCTCTGGGAACCTAAACTGAATTTTCAATCCACTAAAATTAAATAGTAGGGTTAGGCCTCTTAGCTACAACTGATAGATCTTGATTCCAATGGTCGATTTGTCTGCTATGATCGCTGCAAGATTTACGGCCTTCTCTGCTCTGTACATTCACCACAGCTACACTTGCAAATGAGTGAATTTGGAGGGAAAATTCTTTATTAAAAGAGAAACCCCAGATTTTTATTTTTCCTGTTGTGGCCAAATCATAGCTCAGTTTGACAAACCGTATGTACTATTGGAAAGATCTCACCGAACTCTAAAATGGGTATTGGTTAGTATTTTCTGATTTGATACTTCACCAGGACACATTTTTCCAAGAAGTGTCACTTCACCACGACTCAAAATCGAATTTCATCACTAGAAACACTTGTACTTGGGGCACCACTTTACCGCCATATTTTTCCATGCTCATGTCCATTTTCATTGTGAGTAACCATCTTGTACTCATGATTTTATGGTCCCCACCAGACCTTTTCTATCTGGAAGAGCCATCGAGTCACCCTTGTTTAGAGCATCCGAGTTGAGTCATCATCACATCCATGGAGTCTATCCTGAGTCCCTTTGTATCCTACTATAGTCCTCCATCCTTCATTTCTTGGTTCCTCTCTTGTATCACACATTATGGCCTTGAGTCCTCCTATCTCATCCTCTTGATATTGTGCAAGTTACTTCCAGGTCATCTATGCCCTTCATGCTCTAACAAGGGAAGTTGTCAGCCTGCTACCCAGTACTCCTCATCCCATCATTATCCCTCGTGTCAGTTTATTAGTTGCTCTACTATTTTGTCTCGTGCCTTAGTTGAGGATCCCTTATTTACTCACCTATGTTGGACCTCCTTCTGTCAACATCAACTCATTCATTCTAGAAGACAAGTTTAGAGGGTGGTATACCTTAATTCCAACTTCCACTATTTTTTGGTGCCTCGAATCAAGCAAAGGGACTCTTTATTTCCCTTTGACTTGATTGTTTCTTAGATCTAGCTCCTTACATCATGATCGAGATCCATATACTAGATGGTTCAGTGATGCAGCAGATTGTACTGGTGATTACAAGATGTGTGTGAGATGTTTTAGACCTCATGAGGGGGCGGCCCTTCATGTAGCCCCCCACATGTTTGGATGACCGCTTCATTACAACCTTCGATGCAGCTCCATAGATTTGATGGTTCTGGCCTTAGCCATGTGCAACACCTTTTAGTTTTCATGTATCATATAGATTTTCAGAGCCCTTTCCTATTTAAAGGGCCTGTTGGGTTGTACTTATATCTCATGCACTCAGATATTATTGAATAAGTATTGGCCATTATCACAGGCACAGTATGTATGTGGGATTCATTATCATGCTTTTATCTATCTCATTTTCATGCCAGCATGTACTATATAGTTCAGTCCCTTGTTTACTGGATGCATTATTCTTTGTACTTTGTCTGGGCAGGAAGGTATGCCTCCCTCGCCTCTTGTAGCACAGGTTCTCACTCATAAAAGAGACCTTTCACACATGTAAGTCTCACCTCCTCAAGGTCTTTTCCTCTAGCGATTTGGTCTACCTTATATTTCTCTCTCTCTGAATTCCCCTTCGGTGTCTAGTGATTGAGTTCTTACAACATACTTCAGTCATACGATTAGCTCCTAATGCTCGCATGCTAGGGGGAAATCCGTTACACCAATTTTTGGTCATCTAACCTGTTACTATTAGATGGACCGAAGTACACCATGTAAGACCAATTTTACCCTAAGTAAAATTGCTTTCACTATGAAAAATAACTTAGTAATCCTTAATTTATTAAGTTGTTTATGGTCTAAACTGGAAACCCCATGAGGTAATATTGAATAAATCCATATTTTTTTAATTTTCCTCAAGGAATAATTAGTTAAAAAATGGTTTAATTAATATTTCTAGTCATATTTAACCCAAAACAGGAAAATTAATTAGATAAATCATTATTTATCTTATTATTTTCTAAGAATAATTATTTAAAGCTTATTTAAATAATATTCCTTGTTAAATTTAAGTAAATCATTTATAAATAGTTGAATAAATCACTATTTATTTAGTTATTACTCAACCACATCCTTAAAATAATAAATAAATCATTTATTTATTTATTATTTACAAATAAAGGGATTTGACCGAATTCAATTTTTTTTTCCCTCCAACAAATATAATAAAATATTCCATAAAAGTTGGATCTAGATTTGGTTAATAATATTTTAATTATGCACCAATATCTAGACTAACTCAATATTTTGTTATAAATAGAAGGGTTTTTTCATTCACTCACTGCCTTTTGTTGCCTAAAGATCACTCTGGATCTATACTTTTGGTCTGACTTTGATCCTCGATCATTGTCATATTTTGCAACCATTTTTCTTGTGAGCTCCCTTTGAGTTCCATTTTTTGTCTGGGTTTTCTACACTATCAAGAGAGATATATCTTAGATTTTAAGTGCTGAGGACATACAAGAACTCATCCCATTGAGGGGGATTAATAACATCTTTCTATGTTCCCTTCCCAGGTGTCAAAAAATACAAAAATTCTTTAAAAATATTCTTGTCTTGTCTATTGGATGCATGGAGCAAGTCTTGCTTTTATTTACTGCTTAATGTATTTTATTGCATAGATCTAAACTTTTTACCATTTATCTTGGTCAACTAACTATAGATCTAAATAAATTGGCAGCCATCTTTGATGTTAGGGTTGTTTTTTATGCACAGCTAAAGTGAGTTTTTTTCGTACAGTTACGATTAGAATTCACACTAACACTATGACATAGCTAAACCTATTGTTGGACCTTCTTCAGTTCAATATTGAAAATTATTTGAATTAATATAAGTACCTATCATGCATGATTAGTTAATTTTATTTTCAACAATTTTTTATTTGCATGCATCTACCTTTCAATAAATTTATAGGATTCCTAAATTATTACTTAAATATTCCATGTTCACATTTATGCTATAAATTTTGTTATGGGAGGTTCCAGAAGATGATGCTTTGACCATGGTGGGGGGAAATTCCATTGATCATTAAGTTAAAATTTCATATCTTTGGTCATGATATTTTAGGAGATATGATTAGAGAAATTCAATTTTCCTAGATTCTCCTAAAATAATGCATCAAATAAGTCGTTTTTCCACTTATTTTATAATTTTTCTTTTTGGAAGTTCTGGAATTAGAAAATTTAAACATTGTGGGGAAATCCCACTAATCATGTGGCCCAACTTTCAAATATTGGGTCGTGATATTTTATGAGAAATGATCAGAGGAATTAGAGCTTCTTGGATGCTCTTGAAATCATGCATCAAATATGTCATGTTGGAATTTATGCCACAATTTTTCATCTGGGTGGTTCCAAACACTAAAAATTTTGTTGGAAAATATGCCTAAATGGTTTAATGATTCATTGCATAGAACCTCTGTGATGAAATGACCCAATAAAAAATATGTTTTGTGGATAAGGACAATACCTTTATATGTTAGCATTATGTATGATATTTCTATTTTACATGATATATGCCTATTTGCATGCCAAGAATTTGATGAAATGTTTTGAAGGTGTTTTAATAAAATTTTCACACAAATTATTTGTTAAAGTACCTCATAGACAATAATAAAAATTTTCATGACTGATTGGTATATTTAAGTTATTATGTTACGAGTGGAATCAAAGATTTTTTATTTATTTGATTTTATACAAAACATATGAGAAAATGTCTACTATAAAAATACTATTTAATTGGTTGCATACAAATTATTTGAAGAAAGGTTTACATGTAAAGTGTTTGAAAAAATGTATGAGAGATGAAAATCAACAGTTTTTGCAAGTTTGGTTAGGATGAATTTAAAAGGGGTATGTTACAAATTAGTATTATAGTTAATTTTTAAGCTTTTAAAGAAAAAAATAAATTTGGTACCCCATGTCATTATTCGAGCATTAAGGAACATGGTATGTCATGGTAACTTAACGAGCATAGGTGACCACTTAATGTCATGTAATATGGGGCCATTAGTGAGTTTCTCCAAGTACATAAAATCAATAGAAATAATAAATGGACTTTATTTCTAATTGAAGAGGTCTACTCATAGTGATGGGATTACTAACGAAACGTGTACTCACTCCATAACATAGTTTCTACTATGAATTGGATTGAAGGGATTACTAGTCCTATGGTTTGGATAACCTTGACCAAGAAATGTGACAAAATGATTATTGATCCCCATAGGGACAAATAAAATAGAAAAACCATGGTTGCTAATGGGACTATATTTAGTTCCAAAAGGATATCCTCCTTAACCAAAAACATCTGCATATGTATGGAATATGGTACTAGTGGGGATATTTCCCCTGGACATTCAAAATACCCAGAAAGAATTTTCACCTCTAAGGAAAGGAATTCATCGTAAGGAAATATTCCCTTAAGTATTATATTATCCCTAAAAATACCACTTCACCCAACATGACTAGGAATAGGCATAATTCCTTGTGGAAGAATCCCTATAGAATATTGTCATAAAAATGACATGGTAATGGTAGGAATAGAAGAGATACATGGAAACCACCTATATTTTGGTTGTGATACTCTAATTACCTCATAATTAATACAAATATAGATAGGGGAAGGAACACTTAAATATTAGGGAAACTAAGTGGTGTTGTAGAAGCACCTAGTGGGATGCCCCAAAGAATGAATCGAGAAGAAAATGAGGTTGGAGGAGAGGAACTCACTACAGTATTTTCATGTAAAAATGACATCGCAATTTAAATCCTAGAAATATATGGTGACGAATAACCAATCTCCATCATGATCGAAGTGTCACTCTCACCAACAATGGGATTAGAGAAAAAAGAAAATGGTTATTGAAAGTTCACACCCACTATAATGAGTACAAGGTAAAGAAGACTGGCTAAGGGTGGATTGAAACCAATAGTTGGCCTCTCCTTTATTACTTCAATTGTAGCTTCTTCTTCCTCCTCTAAACTAAAAATAACTCTCCTAGGCTCAGTTTTATCTAAGTCCCATGATATCAAAGTTATCTTATGTCTCAATGGGAATTGTCCTTCTACTTCATGAGAAAGGTTTTAAATTATTCGAGAATGACTGCAATTTTTTTATCCATAGTGAATATGTAAAATGTCATATTAAAAGTAAAAAAAACCCTATATAAAACTAGACTCCAACCAAATACGATGCCCATTATAAAAAACCTGAGATAAAAATTCAAACCAAATAATAGAGGGGGCTTCTAGAGATGAACTAGGGATGATAGACACCTAGGCCCAACCAAAAAGGTAACAAAAAAATTACACTAACCTCCCTATAGTATCCTTATCAATCTAAAGAGACATATCTTGAATGAAACCTAACATCATAACCAATGATAATTGGTATGGTGATATAGCATTTATCTCAAGTACCAGGACACCTCCAACCACTATCACCGACATTATTTTGTAAAAGTGAAAACTAAGTACCACCTCAAAATAAACCGACTAGGGGGATAGTATTAGGTTAGGGCCATGTGCATGGGAAATGAAGTTAATCTAACAGCCTCAATGATGGATGTTTCAAAGGGAACCTACTGACCTGAAGAGATCCATAGATGGACGCAATCCAAAAATTAGTAGATAAAACAAATGCAAAGAGGATACACCTCAACCTTTACTGTAATGTAACCTCATGCTTAAATATTGTGTGAGTGGAACTTCACAACGATAGTGTATAAGGAAACATATTTTTGATAATATATAGTTATATCTAGTTTCCATTTTGAAGTAGTTAAGAGTTTACACTGCAACCCACCTCTAAATCACTACAACCTAATCTATATTGGTTTTTTATAACCAAAATTATATAGATATTTTATAATAGAATTATATTTTAGTTTGATGTTTTTACTCAAAGGATATAGCTTAGTTAACTTTTCATGGTGTTTTTAACACTTTAACCAATCCTTTAAAATGCACACTATATGAGATATTCACCTTCTTTTCAATTCGATGAAAATTACTCTAAGGGAAGAGAATATAAATATTTTTCTTTTGAAAGAGGAAGAATATTTTTTGCTCTCTCTCGATAGTGATCCAATATATTCAAATCCTCAATTGAAGTTAATCATTCTTTTTTTCTTTTCAATCCAAACCATTAAATATAATAATGCACCTCCAGGTACTCAAAAACACCAAATTAGAGGTTTTGTAAAGGAATAACTGTGAAAAACAAAGGTTCAAAAATATTTAAAAAAAAATAAGTTGGAGTTTTTTGGATAATCAATAAATTCAAGCAAGAAAAATCCCTCAATTTTTCTACCAATAAACAAACCCAAACATAAAAAGAAACATAAAGTATAAGAATATTTTGAGTTTCAATAAGTTTTTTTAAATAAACAAGAAATAAGTACTAATCAAGCAACCAATTTGAGTTATAGATACCTGATATCCCATTTGGATCACCTATAAAAAGATAAATCACTTTGGAAACAAAGATAAACGAGCTCATACAAGTAAAAGAAAATAGATCCCAATCAACTCGATATTATTCAACCTTATTTTGAATGATGGTTGTGTATATAATCCAATAGAGATATAACTATTTGAGGTAAATAAAATCTATACAAGAGATATAAAATGAAATAACACATTCATATCTCAATTAAAAATATATATACAAAATTGATAGGTAGTTCAGAGAGGATAATGAATGATGACTAGTTTCTTATCACTCCCTTATGGAGTGTAACAAGTGATGGCTGTATAAAATTCATTATGTTTCCATGAAATAAAGAAAGAGACCCGAAAGTGAAATTTATCGAGGACTAAAGCTTAGAACTAAATAATCATGGATGGATATATCCCAAAAAAGGCACAAATAGGATATAAATTTCCGAAGAACTCTCATGACATCAATAAAATGATGAAATCAAACAAAGAGGAGAAACGAAATATTTTTCCTAATAGAGTTGCTAGTTTTGTTTTCACAAAAGTTTTCCTTTAGAAAAGTAGTTTTCTCATAGATATAAGAGGACGAATATTGAGACCTTAGGGTCTCCTTATATTGGTTTCTCATAGATATAAGAGGACGAATATTGAGACCTAGGGCCAAGAGAAGTTAGGATAAAGGATTTGATTATTGACCTATTTCTAGGTCATCTTATCCTAGTTTCAATTAATCGTCATGGGAAGTGCAAATATAGAAGTGTTGACCTTCCATCACCCCTATATTAAAGTCAAATTCTGATGTAAAGAGTCACATTTCTCTATTGTAATTATAATGAGGTGCTCAAAATTATCTTCAAAAAATTAAGTTGTCGAAATGGTGTGTAACCTGAACGATCACGTAGATATCATCATTCTGAATCCAGTGGAAATCCTTTTGCAAAAAACTAACACAGTATGCTCCCAGAAATGTGTTCTATCCACTTTTACAAACAAGCAATTTTTTAAAAAAAACAATACACGACAACCGAGTTAATAGTTTGTACTATTGACTAGGCATGCCTAGTTGGTAGGTTGACTGGTTAAAGGTATTTTCTCTAGAAAATCAGGTGGTGGAAAATGGCCTGATTCCAGTTGTTTGATGTTGCTTGATTTTATTTATTGGAAATGTGACCAGCCACATGTTGTGACATGGCTCAACCGGAGGCCGCCACGTCGCAACATGGGAGGCCACAAAATTTTTTTGAGGGTCAAACTGCACCGGACGTGGGTTGAATTTTAGACCTCCCTCTGTACAATGCACCGCATTACCAATACACCATGGGTATTCTTTATTATACATCGATCCCAAAACCTATGTTATAGTGGATTTCGAAGGAGGTTGTGTTGGGCGTGGAGCCTAAGTATCTTCCTTATTTTGTATCACAACGTTGGAACTTGGTTCTTGATGGGGTGGAAACACCACTCGTAATTAAATGCTTCTTGAGGGGTCCAAGGGGGTGGCACCTATGAAGATAAAAACAGATGTAAAATTGACTTGTAAGAGTATTGTAATTTCTAGTCAATCTGGGTCGTTCATTAGGCGAATGATCTGATGATAGAAGTTCTGTTTAATTTAGGGTTTTTTTCCCTAGAAGGAAACCCCTTGTTTTGTATGAGGGTATTGTATTGTGGCTGTGTATTGTATGTGTATTCTCAGAGCGAGAAATAGATAGGGAGACTGAGAGAACATACGATATTATAGCGGATATGTTGTAGGTTGTGTCTCTTCATTTTGCTAGATAATAGAAAGGAAGGATTGGTTGTTCAGGGTGGACGTAGCCCAAATTGGGTGAACCACGTATATTTGTGTCTCTATGGTTTTATGTGTTTTGTGTATTTGTGTTTTACACATATTTTATGTGTTGCATTTCTTTGTAATATATAATTTTCTAATAACTTGTATCAAATCTGAAGGTCTATTTGGCCGATAAACTCGCTAGAAAGAAGGGTTCTTGGTTCGAGTGTGAGCAATGGCGGAAGATAGTAATTTTAGGGTCAAGAAATTTAATGGCCAAAACATTCCACTGTGGAATATGCAAATGGAATATTATCTGTATCAGAAATATCTGTACCTACCATTGAGAGGAAAAACAAAGAAGCCAACGACTATGACAAATGCAGAATGGGAGATTCTTGATAGAAAGGCACTTGGAATAGTACGATTATGCCTCGCGATGTCTGTAGCCTTAAATATTTCAAAGGAAACAACAACAGAGGGTTTGATTAAGGCATTGGTTAAACTATATGAAAACCCCTCAGCCTCAAACAAGGTATTCCTTCTAAAACGTTTATTTAATATGAATATGCCAGAAGGTGGATCTGTTGCAGACGATTGAAATGATTTCAATACGGTTACTAGTTAGTTAATTTCTATAGGGGTAAACTTTGATGATGAAGTTAGGGCTCTATTATTTCTGTGCTCATTGCCAAAAAGTTGGAATGGTTTATTTACATCCATTAGTAACTCTTTCTTGTTTGATGATGTTGTCGGTGCTATCCTTAGCAAGGAAATGCGAAGGAAAAGCTCCGGTGAGACATCAGGTAATGATTTGAGTGCAGAGTCTAAGGGAAGAAAAATGGAAAGAGGAAAGAGCTCAAGATATTGCAGTAAATCAAGGAAAGGCAGATCCAAGTCTAGATTTGGGATAGTGTGTTGGAAATGTAGAAACAAAGGAAACCTCATGAAAGACTGCAGATCTTGGAAGGGAAAAGGAGATGCACAACAAGAAAACAATCATGACGCAAATGTGACAGGTTATGTGTTACAAGATGCTTTGATTCTTTATTTCAAAAACGTTACTGATTCATGGGTGGTAGATTCAGGGGCCTCATTCCATGCCACACCTGATAAGAAATATTTTCATGACTATGTTGAAGGATGGTTTGGACAAGTTCATTTGGGTGATGATAAACCCTGTAAATTGTTGGAATGGGTAAAGTTGTTGTAAAAAAATTGAATGGAAACCAATGACTATTAAAGGAGGTAAGGCATGTTCCAGATCTGAAGAAAAATATGATTTCAGTAGGGCAGTTAGGCGGTGAAAGTTGTGTGATAAATTTCACAGATAAAACTTGGAAGGTCACCAAAGGAGCCCTGGTAATAGAAAAATGTGAAAATTTTGGTACATTGTATTTATGCAATGGTATTTCTAACTCTGTTAATTCTTTAACTTCCAAATGAGCATATGAAACATTATGGAATCATAGGCTTAGATACATGAGTGAGAAGGGGATGAAGATTCTTCACTCAAGAAATTTGTTGCTAGGTTTGAAGAATATTGATTTGGATTTCTGTGACCGTTGCATTTATGGAAAACAAAAGAGAGCCAGATTTCTCAAAGTTGGGAAAGAAAAGAAGAGTGAAAAATTAGAGCTTGTGCATACAGATGTATGGGGACCTACTCAAGTAACATCTCTTGGTGGCTGTCATTATTATGTTACTTTTATTGATGATGAAGCTACAAAAAATTGGATTTATTGTATTCAGAATAAATCTGATGTATTTGATACTTTCAAGAAATGGAAATATTTGGTTTAGATTGAGACAGGAAATAAGTTGAAGTGTCTGGGATCAGACAATGGAGGTGAATATTGCAGCAAAGAGTTTGATAGGTACTGTTCTGAGCATGGAATTTGTATAGAGAAGTTTGTTCCAAGTGTCGGTTTTAACCCTGTACAGAAATTATTTGCAAATGAATCTTAAAATAGAAAATAAACAATAGTGAGATCATAAAACATAAAATAGATAAACACAAAGATTTTCCCCTGGATCCCAAATTGGGACGACCAGCTTTATTTTTTCATTATATTCCTTTTAGTGTTACAACTCATATATATACATGTCGAAGCATACATAAACCCCAATCCATTAACCCTAGATTAGAACATAACCATAGTTCCCTTTACTGGATCTACAAAATAGAAGGGGCCAAAAACAATCATGCCCCAAAACCATGTGCAAACCCATGCACAAAACCATGGGTGGGTCCGCCCACCAGAAAATAAAGACCAAATTTTTTTTTTCGGGGTGCTGCCCTGGACCCTGACAGGGGGGGTTACCGCCCCCCTTATGACCACCTCGTACATTGCGCCCGATGCAACATATAGGGGGGGCTATCACCCCCCCCCCCCCTATTACCCCCCCACACATGACTAGTCATGGAAAGAATATAACACAAACCCAACATTCTCCCACTTTTTTTTTTCTTTCCGCAGGGGGCCACAAGAGAGCTAAGTCATTAGCCCAACTTTGGAACACCCATTGTTTCTCTACACCAAGAGAACTTCTGAGTGCTCATAGACTTTGTCAATGCATCTGCAACATTCCTCAAAGTGTCCACCTTTACCAACAACACCCTTTTAGCTTCAACCATATATCTCACAAAGTGATATTGAACACTGCACGGCTTTGGTCTGAAACATAAGTGAAAGGTTTCAGTTGTACCTCACTTTAAGCACGCGCTCATCTTAGAAGCATAACCAACTCTACTGGAACACACCTCCCCGCAACCAAACTACTTCGGTTTGCATGAGGGCCCTATGCATCCCGCTCTCGTAGTTGAATGTCATTACCACAGACTGCTTTTAACTCATCCAACCTGGAGACCGTGTTCCCCTCCAAATAGGCTAAACACATACTCACTTGTATATCTTATTTGGTCCAGATCTCCGGCCCAGTCTGCATCAACAAAACCACGAATTTCCAACACTCTTTCCAAACCTAGTCTTCCCTGGTAGCACAAGCCACAATCACTAGTGCCACGCAAATATCTGAAAACCCACTTCACTGTTGTCCAATGCTCCTTCCCTCGGTTTGACATAAACCTGCTCAATACTCCCACTGCATGTGCAATGTCTGGTCTAGTGCATACCATTCCATACATCAGGCTACCCACTACACTTTCATATGGAACACAGGACATATCCTCCTCTTCTTCTTGTGTCTTGGGACACTGTTCAGTAGACAAATTCGTACCTACAGGAATCAGAACATTCATCGATTTACTATCTTGCATATTGAACCTCTGCAATATAGTCTTGACATACTTCCTCTGGTTTAACCAAAGCTTCCTCTTTTCCTAATCTCTCTTAATTTCCATTCCCAAAATATAGTTTACAGCACCAAGATCCTTCACATCAAATTTGGAGAATAGCTGGGTCTTCAAATCTTGGATAATTTCTTTGTCATTTCCAATCAACAACATATCATCCACATACAAGACCAAATAAATAATACTGTCACCAATTAATTTAAAATAAACACAGTGATCCTCCTTGCTTCTAGTGAAGCCAAGTCCCCGTATATAGGTATCAAATTTCTGATACCACATCCTTGGTGACCGTTTTAACCCATACAAAGACTTATTTAACCTGCATACCACTTCTTTCTTCCCCTTCACCATAAAGCCTTCAGGTTGTTTCATGTAGATCTCCTCTTCTATATCCCCGTGAATAAATGTTGTCCTCACATCCATATTTTCTACCTCAAAATCAAATGCAGCATCAACAGATAAAAGTAATCTAATAGAAGTAACTTTGGCAAAAGGATAAAATATATCACCAAAATCAATTCCCGACACCTGGGAATAACCTTTTACTACCAACTGACATTTGTATTTCTCCACCTTGCCTTCTACATTCATCTTCTTCTTAAACACCCATTTTCTCCTTATGGGCTTGCTTCCAACTGGCAACTCCACCAGATCCCAAGCTTCATTTTTATGCAAGGATGCCATTTCATCAACCATGGCCTCCTTCTAGAGTTTTCCATATTCTGAATCTACTGCCTCCCTTATGGTTCTAGGATCATAATAATTTATAGTTAAAGAAAAATTTGAATAGAAAGCAGATGGACTATACCTTTCTAGTTTTCTTCTTTCCTGAACTGATCTTCTCATAGCTGGAGTTTGTGGGTCTTCCTCTTCTGAGTCTTCTTCTGTTGTAGAATCTAATTCATCCTCCTTTAGCTCAAACTCTATCTTCTTAGGTTCCTTTGGTAGGACTTCATGTTTAACAACATCTTTCATTTCTTTAAACACCACATCTCAGTTGTACACATCCTTCCTTGTTTTTGGGTTCCAAAGCTTGTAACCCTTTAAACCATCCTTATACCCAATAAATATGAACCTTTCAGATTTATTATCCAACTTGGTCCTTTTCTCCTTTGGAACATGTATATATGCATCACATCCAAATACCCTTAGATGTGAAAGAGAGGGTTTCTTACCAGTCCATACCTCATGTGGGGTATTATCCTCCACTACGATGACTGCTAATCCAAGTGTACGATGTGCCTCTCCACCGCCGCCCGACCTGTCCGAACCTCGGCACTACCGAGCATGCTTCTTGCCTTTTTCCATCGCATTCTATTCATTCTTTCTTCGCAACCCAGCCCTTGCCGAGGTGTGTGGCACAAAATATCCTCGTTGTGCTATCCCACACTCTACAAAACTCTTCAAATTCCTTCTTAACTCCTCGTCCATTATTTGTCCTCACTTTTATTTTCTTTCTGTCTTCGGTTCCACCGTAACCTTAAATTCTTTAAATTTGTCAAATACTTCATATTTCTTCCTCAAGAAATATATCCATGTATTCCTTGAGAAGTCATCTATGAATGAAACATAGTACACAGACTTTCCCAATGATGGAACTGACACAGGCCCAAACACATCACTGTGCACAAGTTCTAATATATTTTTTTCCATCTTAGCACCAGAAGGAAAAATCACTCGATTTTGCTTCCCATATACACAATGTTCATAGAAATTGAAATCTAGAGAAAAATTAGACATACCTTCTACCATACCATTTCTATGCAGTATCCGAAGGCCCTTCTCTCCAATATGTCCAAGCCTTTGATGACATAGCATGGTATTTTCTCCAGAGACCACTAGGCTTTCCGCTCCACTTTCGAGAACCACAGAAATTTTGCACCCATCAATAATAGTGCTTCCCTAAAGCTTTTATAGAGTTCCAACACAAACTCCCCGCATTAATACCAGTGCTCCCCGAACCATCTTACAGAAATATTTCTCGAACACTGCTTTTACACCTGCATCATCCATCTTGCTTACAGAAATCAGATTTCTGGCCAATGTAAGAATGTGCAGAACACCATGAAGTGTTCTAATCCTTCCATCTTGCAACTTCATCTTGAATTTTCCACGTCCGACAATTCTGGCCTTCCTATCATCACCTAAGAAGACATCATCACCATCATATTTCTCATACTCGCAGAACCACTTCCTATGGGGAGTGAAGTGAAAGGATGCACCCGATTCAATCAACCATGACTCATGATCTACATGTGTATTTGAAGAAGAATCCAAATACACATCCCCCCTTCATTTGAGGTGGTTTCTTCCTATGTAGAAGGAGCATCATCAGATCCCTTTCCTTTCTCAGGAGCTTTAGATATTCAATCCTTTTTGTAGTGCCCTTCCTTTCCGCATTTCCAACACATCTTTACAAAATTTCTAGGAGATTTAGATCTCCCTCTAGATTTAGATCTCCCACTCGAAACCTTATTCTTTTTTCTGTTCTGGGACCTTCCTCGTACAGATAAGGCATCTCCATTCTGACCCTCCATATTTTTCCATCTCATTTCCTCCGATAGCAAGGTTGAGACAATGTCATCAAAATTCAAGGTAGTTGTATTGCTAGCTAGTGCAATAACCAGATTGTCCCACGAATATGGTAGAGAACACAACAAAATGATGTACTTATCTTCATATAATATTTTAATATCAACATATGACAGCTGAATTACCATAGTATTGAAGGCGTTCAGATGCTCTGTCACCAAGTCTCCATCCTTCATCCTCAGGTTATATAGATTTTTTCGAAGGAACAATTTATTCACCAGAGACTTAGATTGGTACAAAGTCCCTAGCTTGTCATAGAAGGTTCTCATCATAGCTTCCCCAGACACATTCAACAATAATTAATCTAAGACACAAAAATGTATTGTGCTCTTTTCCTTCCGATCCAGCTTCTTCAAGTCTTCATCTGAAATTTTCGTTGGTTTAGTACCTGGATCTACCGCGATCCACTGATATTTATCCACCAGCAAATCCTCCATCTTGAGCTTCCACAACTCAAAACTCTGACCATTAAATTTATCGATCTCTATCTTCCTGCCGCTTGCCATCTTCTTTCCCCACAATAATCGATCCCACAAATCTCCCACTGAACAGGGTCTACCTCAGGCTCGAGCAAAAATCCCCTCAGTAGCAAAGGCGTCCCCTTGAAGCCGAAATAGCTCTGATACCAAATGTAGGTTTTAACCCTGTACAGAAATTATCTGAAAATGAATCTTAAAATATAAAATAAACAATAGCGAGAGCATAAAACATAAAACAAATAAACACAAATATTTTCCCCTGGATCCCAAATCTGGACGAACAACTTGATTTTTCATTATATTCATTTTAGTGTTACAACACATATATATACATGTCGAAGCATACATAAACCCCAATCCATTATCCGTAGATTAGAACATAATTATAGTTCCCTTGACCGGATCTATGAAATACCAGGGGCTGAAAACCATCATGCCCCAAAACCATGTGCAAACCCATGCACAAAACCATGGGCGGGTCCACCCATCAGAAAATAAGGACCAAATTTTTTTTTCCCGAGGTGCTGCCCTGGAACCGGATAGGGGGGGCTACCACCCCCCTTGTGACCCCCTTGTACGTTTCACCCGACGCAATGTACAGGGTGGGCTATTGCCCCCCTTGTTACCCACCCACGCATGACTAGTCATGGAAAGAATATAACACAAACCCAACACCAAGAACACCATAAGGAAAAAGTGTGTCAGAAAGTATGAACAGAACAATCATGGAGCATGAAAGGTGCATGAGATTCAATGCAGGATTACCTTTACAATTTTGGGAAAATTTTGTAGATATTGTTGTTTATCTAATAAACAGAGGGCCTTCAATTTCCTTGGATGCTGGTATTCTAGAGGAGGCATGGAAAGGTAAGAAGGTAAACTACTCCTTTTTAAAACCTTTTGGTTGTATGGAATTTGTCCATATTAATAAATAAAATAGAACAAATCTTGAGGAAAAATCAAAGAAATGTAGCTTTATTGGATATCGTGTTAATGATTTTGGTTATCGCTTATATGATTATGAAAATCACAAAATCATTAGGAGCAGAGATGTAATATTAAATGAAAAGGCCTTGTATAAGAATCAGTTGGAGGAAAATAAATAGGAAAAATAAAACAAAGAATACACAGTTCTTGATGAGATCACAGAAAAAGTAAAGGTGCCTGAAAATAATAATAATTGACAACCACAACAACAGAAACCACCACAACAGCAACATGCACCTCAAACACCTGAAAGTGGTGTCAGAATATCTACCAGGATAAGTATACCCCCTGAACGATACTCTCCTTCATAATATTATTTATTGTTGATTGATGTTGGTGAACCCGAATGTTATGAAGAAGCAATGCAGGTTGAAACTAGGAAGAAGTGGGAGCTAGCCATGAAATAAGAGATGGACTCCTTAATACATAGCCAGACTTGGGACTTAGTCAGGTTGCCTTTAGGTAAAACCACATTGCATAATAAATGGGTTTACAGGATAAAGGAAGAATATGGAGGAAAATAGAGGTATAAAGCTAGACTTGTGGTGAAGAGGTTTGCACAGAATAAAGTTATTGATTTTAATGAAATATTTTCTCCTATTTCTAAGATGACTTCAATCACAACTATTTTAATTCTTGTAGCAGTGGAAGATTTTCATCTTGAACAGTTTGATGTAAAGACAAAATTTCTCCATGGAGATTTGGAGGAAGAGATCTATATGGAGCAACCAGAAGGATATGAGGTCAAAGGGAAAGAAAAATTAGTGTGCAAGTTAAAGAAGAGTTTGTATGGCTTAAAATAGGCTCCAAGGCAGTCGTATCTAAATTTTGATAGGTTTATGTCTAAACAAGGTTATACTAAATGTCACTCTAATCATTGCGTTTATTTGAAAAATAAAATTGATGCCAGTTATATTATATTGTTATTGTATGTAGATGACATGCTTGTTGCAGGGTCTAACATGTAGGAAATAAATGTGCTCAAAATAAAATTGGCAAATTCATTTTCAATGAAGGAATTGGGAGCTGAAAAAGAAATCCTTGGTATGAGAATAACTAGAGACAGGAAAAATTGAAAATTAACATTGTCTCAGAATGAGTACATAAAAAAGGTGTTGAAAATATTTAATATGCAGAATGCAAAACCAGTTAGTACACCTTTTGCTAGCCATTTCAAAATTAGTAATGAGATGTGCCACAAGACCCAAGAATAAATGGATCATATGTCTAAAGTTCCATATGCATCAGCAGTTGGAAGCTTAATGTATCCAATGGTCTGCACAAGGCCTGATATTGCACATGCAGTGGGAGTTGTAATCAGGTACATGAACAATCCAGAAAAAGAACATTGGATGGTAGTGAAATGGATTCTCAAATATTTGAGAGGTACCACAAATCAAGCATTATTCTTTTGTGGTTCAAACATTTTTCTACAGGTATATGTTGATGCAGATATGACACGTGATAGAGATGACAAGAGGAGCACTATAGGGTATGTATTTACTGTAGGTGGAACAACTGTCAGCTGTGTTTCAAGAATTCAAATTTTTGTTGCACTTTCAACAACAGAAGCAAAGTATGTTGCTGCTACAAAGGCTAGTAAAGAAATGATTTGGTTACAAAGGTTTGTGGATGAATTAGGTAAGAAGTATGATATGGGCACGTTATACTGTGATAGCCAAAGTTCCTTTCATCTTCCAAAGAAATCATCATTTCATTCCAGGACTAAACACATACAGCTCAAATACCATTTCATATTGTCAATGTTGGAAGATGGACAGTTGAATTTGGAAAAGATACACATTAGACAGAATCCTTAGGTATGCTAAGAAAAGTTGTAACTAGGGATAAATTGAGATTATGCTCAGTTTCAATTGGTCTTCAAGTATGGTGATGAAGATGAGAAACAACCAGGTCCAAAGTTGAGTCATTGTCCAACAAATGAAGCAGTGGTGGAGTTGCTACAATCAGTCTCCAAGTGGGAGATTATTGGGTTTGGAGCCTGATTATCTTCTTTATTTTTTATCACAGTGTTCTACCCTTGTTCTTAATGGGGTGGCGACACCGCCCATAATTAAACGCCGCCTTGGGGGTCCAGGGGGGGTGGTTGCAACTTTATGGAGCCCCCGAAGCTAAAAACAGATGTAAAATTTCCTTCTAAAAGTATTGTAATTTCTAGTCAATATGGGCCATTCATTAGGTGACTGATTTGATGGTAGAAGTTATGTTTAATTTAGGGCTTTTTACCATAGAAGGAAACCTCTCTTTTTGTATGAGGGTATTGTATTACGACTGTGTATTGTATGTGTATTCTTAGAGCGATAAATAGATACGGAGACTGAGAGAGAACAGAGGATATTACAACGGATGTACTGTAGGTTATGTCTCTTCATTTTGCTAGATAATAGAAAGGAAGGATTCGTTGTTCGGGGTGGACATAGCCCAAACTGGGTGAACCATGTATATTTGTGTCTCTCTAGTTTTATGTGTTTCATTTTTCTGTAATATACAATTTTATAATAGGTTGAGGTTAACGTGTCAGGGTAAGGCCTAGTGTCTGGCCACCCCCGCGCGATGCGACCACGGGAAAGGGGGATGGGGGCTAGGCCTTAGCCACACCATTATAAACGGTAACCATAATATAAATCGTGGGGAGTTTCCATGTTACACCTGGTCTAACAATTTTCTGAGACCACAGAAACTCATTGGGTTATAAGTCGTCCACCTTAACTGCCCTGCTAAGCTTCCATGTGAGTATTATGGCACTAATTGTAGGTGGTTATTTAACCGCACAAAGAAAATTTATATAAAAAACATATATAATGCACCAATTCAATATGTGGATTTTTTGGACTTAAGGCGTCATTAGGAAAATTAAGGTTCCAACAATTTCACCTACAATTCTGGGAAATTGTTCCCCGGTTAGCTGAATTAAGGGCGAAATTATAGGACCGGCCCAGATTTTGGGGAAATTATGGAGTGGTTAGTGCGAAATCTAGGGAGGCTCATAATTACTTCCCTAGTTTTTGACGAATTTCATATCAGAAAGACGATATACATGAAATTTTGGGCATTCTGAAGTTGGTGGAACATGTTTTGAAGCCATTTGAGCACTATAAATGTATGTAATCACTATTTTGAGAATAATTAAAGAGGGCCAAGCCATTAGAAGCTGGACCAAGGAGACGTAGCCCATGACGGGTGAATTTCTTCATTATCTATTGTTTTGTAGCTATTATTATGGTGCATTTGGTTATTTTTTCTATATATTTCAAATTTTATTTACATTCTTTATGTGTTTACAATTGAACATAAAATATCTCAAAAACTCATTTTCAACTCATGTAATTTGTAAACCCTCAAGCACAGTTTTATTAAGATCTCATACAAATCAAGTTTGATATCAAAGATTAGGATTTCTTTGTTGCTGTGAGGATTTAATTGTTTGAAAGTGTATGTGATTCTTACAAGCTTGAAGCTCAAGAGAGGAGAAGGAAATCTTGTGGTTGCAATTCCTCAAGTCAGGTCAAGGATAATGAGAGCCAATTTGCTTCAGGGTACACCACAAATCCTTCCTTCAATTGCAATTGAAGCTTAAATAAGAATGTCTCATGAAGGAGGAACTGATAACATGTAAGAGGGTGAAAACAATTTTAGAAAATATTTCTTTGACATGAATGAAATATTCAAGGTTATCTATCAAGAGAGGACTTCACGATTGTAGGGTGAATTTACAAGCCTTCAAAAGGAGAGGGTTCTTGTGGAGAAAAAAGTAGGAGATGAGGACAAACCTTCAAAGGGAAATGGTGACAAACCACCCTCTTCTCCACCATCAACTTCACCTCCATCCTCACCCTCATCTTCTTCCTCTTCCACAACCATTTTTACTCAAGCACCTCCTCATACCCCAAGGGTGGCATGGTAAAAGTCCCTTATTAAAACTTGATATAAAATTTGATATGCCTATGTACACTGGTGAAGTGAATGATGAAATATTTCACAATTGGTTTTGTCACCTTGAAGTTTATTGCAATATCTAAAACATCAAAGATGATGAAACAACTTCAATTGGCTTCATTAAGGTTGGAAAGCGCTACTTTTTTTTAGTGCGAAGAAAAAACACAAGAGGATATGAAAAATTATGGTAAGGTCTCCACCTCTTGGATAGATTTTATTATTGCACTTAGAAGACAAATTTATCCATTAGCTTATATGAAAAATGCTATTATGGATTGGCAGAATTTTAGACAACTAAAGGGTCTAAGTGTTCAAAGCTACACTCAAGAATTTATAAGAATATGCTTGATATTAGGTGTAGATTTGAATTCACAAGACACTTTGTTAAAATATATTGGGGGTTTACACTATAATATTCCAAATTTCCCATCAGTTAATTGAAATATTAGATTTCTTACTTTCCTTAATTAGTTAAGTAAATAAAATCATGGAGGGACCCATAAATCCCATAGATGAATAAAAGCCACTCTGGTTATGTGAATGTGGGTTAGTTAGATAGTATATCAACATTATGGAGTAGTGAAGAAAATTATTAATGAAGGAAGAGGGGAGATCATGGAGCAATAATGAGGGAGATGATGGCAATAGTGGAGGAATAAAAGTAAGATCATAAAGAAATAATGATGCATTGATGGAGAAAGTGGTGCATTAAATGCACAAATGATGGAGTGAGTGAAGAGAAAATGCACAGATGATGGAGATCATGGGGAGACAACACAGTCTTCATGGAGGCTAGGGCCACATGTGCAATGTAGTAATGAGGTGGGCCAAGGATAGGGGAGGCTCGGAAATCATAAAAGGAAGGTGAGGGCAGCCATAGAAAGCATTATGGATTTTGATATTGTATTGTCGTTTGAAATTTCTTTGCACGCTTTAGATATTTAGCTAAGTCTGAATTGTTTTTTAGCACACTAGTGTCTTTGAGTGGAGATCCCGCCCTTATCCATGGGGGAATTAGAGTGCCTACTCTAGAAATGTTTTCTTTGAGAAACCATTCATCATCTGGAATTGGTGCCACATTCAACCCCTCCCTTCAACACATACAGTTTCAACACTGTTATCGATGAAATATGTAACCGCACTGTTACCTACTTTTTTTTGGTAGCATAAAAAGCACCCAATTTTTAAAACTAGTGATGCATAATCACCTTCTTCTTTTTTTAGTACATTTTTGACACTCTAATATTTTTATTTATGAAGTATGAATATTTGTTTTAAAATGTTAGTGATTTTCATGCTAATTTTGAAACGTATTGATGCAGCATCAACCTTTTTTTTTTAGAGTGGTGATTTTCATGTTGGTAATAAAACACAAAACTTGGATTATATATATATATATATATATATATATATATATATATATAACCAATAAAAATGTAAAAAAAACAAATTTAACTCGTAAAAATAAAAAATTTAAACAAAAATAAATTAAAAAAACAAAAAAAAACAAAAGTATTCGAAAATTATATCAAAAGAAATGACAAAATTTTAAAAAAAACACAATTTAAAGAAAAAAAAACAAAAATTAACCAAAAAAATTTAAAAAAAAAACATCAAAAACATTTTTATCTAAGTTATTAAAAAAAACCATATATTTAAATAGAAAATTTAAAAATAATATAAATTACAAAATTAAAATTTAGATAAAAAAAATAAAATACAAAAAAGAAAAAAATAAATTTAAAAATTTAAATTAAAAAAATAATAATAAGAAGAAAAAAAACAAATTTTAAAATTAACAAAAAAAACAAATTACAAAAAAAAATACAAAATTTAAAATTGAAAAATTAAATTAAAATAAAAAAAAACTATCATTAAAAAACAAAAAAAATGAAAAAAACCACATGCAAATAATTAAAAAACAAATATCCATAAATTTACTGTTTTTTTTAAATGAAACAATTTATAAATTTTAAAAATGAAAAACTAAATAAACTAAAAGATTCAAAAAAAAAAAAAATTAATTAAATTAAAATTTAATAAATAAATTTTAAATTTTAAAAAATAATTAATCTAAAATATTAATTGAGAGTGCAAGCTTCTGTGATCCATAACATATTAGATTATAAATCTTCCAGGAAATCACATGAGAATTTTAGGACCGACGCATTTCGAACTACCAACTGTAGTTCATCATCAGGATAATGAAGATTGGCTGATCAGACAAACCTATTTATACCATGAGGAGAGAAGCAACGGTCAAAACCCAAGAACGGTTAAAATTAAAAATAAAAACCTAAAATAACCGGTCAAAAATAAAAATAGAATTAAAAACAGAAAACATAACAAACCCAACCCTAAAAATGCCAGTCAAAACTAAAAGTAATATAAAACCAAAACTATAAACTAAAAAGACACCCTAAAAAATAAATAAATCAAATAAAATAAAAATCAAATAAAAACAAAAATCAAATAAAAGTCAAAATCCAAATAAACGAAATTAATCTATAAAAACATTAACGTTCAATTAGGATTAAAAAATAAATAAATAAATAAATAAGTTAAATTAAATTAAAATAAATATAAAATAAAATAAAATAATAAATAAAAATATAAATAAATAAATTTTTGAATATAAAAATAAATAAATAAATAAATAAGTAAATTAATAAATAAAATATTAATAAATACATAAATTAGAAATAACATTTTTGAGTTTAAAAAATAAAAATAAAAATAAATAAATAATAATAATAATAATAAAATAAAATAAATAAATTAAATAATAATAATAATAATAATAATAATAATAATAATAAAAATAAAAAATAAAAATAAAAAATAAATAAATTAAAAATAAATAAATAAATAATAAAATAAAAAATAAAAAATAACATAAATAAATAAATAAATAAAATAAAATAAAAATAAAAATAAAAATAAAGGAAATAACCATAAATAAATTAATAAAGTAATAAGTAAAAACATTAATCAGAATAAGAAAAATATAATAATAAAATAAATTCTAAATATCAAATCATATAATAAAAATAATAGGATAAAAACATAAAATTAAAAATACCAAAGAAAGGAAGGACCTTTACAAGGAGTGAAGAGACGGAATCCAGCACCTGCTAACCTTCCATCCATCATCCCTATTCAACGTACAAGGCCTTTTCTCAATCTCCAACGCCTCCCTAAATTTCCGGTGATGGAAATGATTCACCCTAGCAAGGACTCTAGCGTCTTCCAAACAAATATGATGCTTGGTCTTCTCCGTGTGCTCTGCTAGTGCTGAGGACTTGGTTCTACCAAGTCTAATATCCGCAGAATGCTCCTGGATCCTCTTATTAATCGATCGTCAAGTTTCACCAATGTAGGGAGTCCCACAAGAGCACGGGATCAAATAAACACCTTTCATGCTTTTTGGGTCCAACTTGTCCTTAACTGATTTAAGGGAGCTCCGAATGGTGTTTAAAGGCTTAAAATAAGACGAGATCTTATGCTTCCTTAAAATCCGAGCGATTTTGTCAGTAGTACCTTGAATAAACGGTAAATGAACTTTACCAATAACATCATCCATCAACATTT
Organism: Pinus albicaulis; assembly: GCA_034641835.2. Lineage (NCBI taxonomy): Eukaryota > Viridiplantae > Streptophyta > Pinopsida > Pinales > Pinaceae > Pinus > Pinus albicaulis. The sequence continues at coordinate 414,835,507 of CM076578.1, read as the reverse complement.
TCTGCCTAGGACTTTTGCTTGCATTCAAGAAAGCCTTCAAACCCTGACTCCTACTATATCCATTTTCTTCGAAGACCTTAAGGAGATGGGCCTTTTCCTCATCTAAATGATCATCATCAGAAATTCTAAGAGCTCTCGTAGCTAAAGTGTTTAGGACTCCAATTTTTTGACCAGGAAAATGATGAGAACCAGAGTGAAGACACTGCTCAGTGTGCGTCTTTTTCCGAAAAACACGATGCGAGAAAGAGACATTATTATTTCTAGAGATGAGAACATCAAGGAAAGGAAGGCTCCCCTCATTCTCCATTTCCATAGTGAACTTAATGGAATCAGATTGATTATTCAAGTGCTGATGAAATGCCTTTAATTATTGCTGTCGATGAGACCAATTGATGAAAGTATCATCTACAAACCGCTTCCAAACCTTGGGTTTTAAGGAAGCAGATGCTAAAGCTCTAGATTCAAAATCTTCCAAAAAAAGGTTGGCCACTACTGGCGAGAGCGGGGAACCCATGGCGACACCACAGGTTTTCTCATAAAACTCTCCTTCAAAACTAAAAAAGGTAGAAGTGAGGCAAATTTCCACCAAACTAGCAGTATCAGGAATGTTTGTGTAGAGAGAAACAACATCAAAACTAACCATAGAGTCATTAGGTTCGCAAACCCAGCTTTTTTACTCATGAACAAAAGAAGCAGAATCTTTCACGAAGGAATCTGTATGACCAACAAGAGCTTAAGCTTGCGGGCTAAATACTTAGCTAGGAGATAAGTGGGTCCACCAATAGTATTAACAATGGGTCTAATAGGAATACCCTCTTTATGAATCTTGGGGAGCCCATAAATCCTAGGGGTGACAGGATTATTTTCAATAAGCTTTGAGCTCAAGGAACCCACAGTGCAACTAGATTTAATAGCATTGGCCACAATCTTCGAGACTTTATTAATAGGGTTCTTAGAGAGCTTCTTATAACTCCCACTATTACAGAGATGGTCAAGCATCTTAGCTCTATAATCTTCCTTATTCAGGATAACAGTAGTGCCACCCTTATTAGCCTTGAGGAAATCAATATCAGGGTTTTGATTAAGGGCTTTAAGAGCCATAAATTCAGCTTTGCTAACATTGCTCCTCGGAGGCGTAGCTTTCCTAAGAGCCACAACACAATCCTGCCTAATGACATCCTGCAAGCAAAAAGGCCCATCTCCTTAAGGTCTTCGAAGAAAATGGATATAGTAGGAGTCAAGGTTTGAAGGCTTTCTTTAATGCAAGCAAAGGTCCTAGGCAGAAAATGTTGATGGATGATGTTATTGGTAAAGTTCATTTACCGTTTATTCAAGGTACTACTGACAAAATCTCTCGGATTTTAAGGAAGCATAAGATCTCGTCTTCTTTTAAGCCTTTAAAGACCATTCGGAGCTCCCTTAAATCAGTTAAGGACAAGTTGGACCCAAAAAGCATGAAAGGGTTTATTTGATCCCGTGCTCTTGTGGGACTCCCCACATTGGTGAAACTGGACGATCGATTAATAAGAGGATCCAGGAGCATTCTGCGGATATTAGACTTGGTAGAACCAGGTCCTCAGTGCTAGCGGAGCACACGGAGAAGACGAAGCATCATATTTGTTTGGAAGACACTAGAGTCCTTGCTAGGGTGGATCATTTCCATCACCGGAAATTTAGGGAGGCGTTGGAGATTGAGAAGAGGCCTTGTACGTTGAATAGGGATGATGGATGGAAGGTTAGCAGGTGCTGGATTCCGTCTCTTCACTCCTTGTAAAGGTCCTTCCTTTCTTTGGTGTTTTTATTTTTATCTTTTTATCCTATTATTTTTATTATATGATTTGATATTTAGAATTTATTTTATTATTATATTTTTCTTATTCTGATTAATGTTTTTACTTATTACTCTATTATTTTATTTATGGTTATTTCCTTTATTTTTATTTTTATTTTTATTTTATTTTATTTATTTATTTATTTATTTTATTTTTCATTTTTTATTTTATTTATTTATTTATTTATTTTATTTTATTTTATTTTTTATTTATTTATTTTATTATTTTTTTAATTTATTATTATTATTATTATTATTATTATTATTTAATTTATTTATTTTATTATTATTATTATTATTATTATTATTATTATTATTATTATTTATTTATTTATTTATTTAATTTTTTTTTAACTCAAAAATGTTATTTCTAATTTATGTATTTATTAATATTTTATTTATTAATTTACTTATTTATTTATTTATATTTTTATGTATTATTTTATTTTATTTTATATTTAATTTAATTTAATTTAACTTATTTATTTATTTATTTATTTTTAATCCTAATTGAACGTTAATGTTTTTATAGATTAATTTCGTTTATTTGGACTTTGACTTTTATTTGATTTTTGTTTTTATTTGATTTTTATTTGATTTTATTTATTTATTTTTTAGGGTGTTTTTTTAGTTTATAGTTTTGGTTTTATATTATTTTTAGTTTTGACTAGCATTTTTAGGGTTGGGTTTGTTATGTTTTCTATTTTTCATTCTATTTTTATTTTTGACTGGTTATTTTAGGTTTTTATTTTTAATTTTAACCGTTCTTGGGTTTTGACCGCTGCTTCTCTCCTCATGGTATAAATAGGTTTGTCTGAAGCCAATCTTCATTATCCTGATGATGAACTACAGTTGGTAGTTCGAAACGCATCGGTCCTAAAATTCTCATGTGATTTCCCGGAAGATTTATAATCTAATATCTAAAATATTAAATTAAAAAAAAAATTAAAATTAAAATTAAAATTAGAACAAATTAAATTTAAAATAAAAAATTTGAATTAAAAAAATAATAATTTAAAATTTTTTGAATTAAAAAAAAAAATAGAAAAAAAATCAAATTAAAAAAAAAAAATATTAAAAATAAAAAAAAATAAAAATAAAAAATAAAAAGAATTTTTTTATCGTGGTGACGCGCCAATCGGCCTCCCGCCCAGGTGGCGGTGGAGTAAGGCCGCTGGGCCGGCGGGGAGGCTGCATGTAGCCCCCCGCTCACCGAGCGGTCGGCCTCCGCCACAACCTGGGCGAGAGGGCAATTCCCGGAATCGGCCTCAGGGCGATTCCCGAAATCGGCCTCCCGCCGCGGGAGGGCGATTCTCGAAATCGGCCTCCCACTGCGGGAGGCCAATTGGTGGCGCCACCATGATCAAAAAACTTTTTTTTTTAATTTTTTTTATTTTTAATATTTTTTTTTAATTTTTTTTTAAATTCAATTTTTTTTTTTTTTTTTTTTTTTAATTTAATTTTTATATTTGAAATGTAATTTGTTTCATTTTTATTTTATTTTATTTTATTCATTTTTTTGTTTTTAATTTTTTTTTTTTAAATTTTGTTAAAATTTTTTATTAAATTTTGTATTTTTTTTTATTTAATTAATTTTTTTTTTCAAATTTTTCATTTTTTTTTTTATTATTAAATTTTATGTTTAGTTTTTTCATTTAATTTTTTAAAATTTAGTAAATTTTGTATTTTTTTTTAATTTATTTGAATTTTATACCTTTTTTTTAATTTTTTATTTTTTTATTATTTTTTTTAATTACATAGAATTTTTGTATTTCTTTTATTTCAATTAAATTTCTGTATTTAAATATATATATATATATATATATATATATATATATATATATATATATATATATATATATATATATATATATATATATATATATATATATATATATATATATATATATATATATATATTTTAAATTAAACTTAATATTTTCAAATTAATTTGTTTTTTATTTTATTTTTTATTTAATATATTTTTTTCATTTTTAATTGATTTTTAAAGTTTTTAAAGTTTTTGTTTTAACAATGTTTTTGTTTTTTTTCTTTATATTTAAAATTTATTTGTTTATTCATTTATTTATTAAAATTTAATAAAATCTAATATATATACTTTTAATTTCAATAATGTTTTTTTTTTTTAATATATATATATATATATATAATTTTATTTTTTATTTTTTATTTTTAAATTTAATTTCTATATTTTATTTTTTATTTCTAAATATTTTGAAATTTTAATCTTTAAATTATTTTTTATTTTTTATTTTTTATTTTTTTTCTTAAATTTTAGGTTTTTTTTTAATGTTTGAATTAAAATTTTTATTTTGTTTTTACTTTTATTTTTTTATTTCTATATATTTTTAAATTTTAAGCTTTAAAATGTTTTTATTTTTTAAATTTATTTTTTTTCTTAAATTTTAGGTTTTTTTTAATGTTTGAATTTTAAAAATTTAAAAATGTTATTTCTACTTTTAAGAATGTCAAAAATATGACACTTTTTTTTTTTTGTTATTCCAGCATCAATTGATTTTGTTTTGAGGGTGTTTTTAAAATCTTTTTTTCAAGAAACAATTTTGTTTTTAGCATAATTTTATAAAATGTTGAAATTTGACCTTCAAAAAAAACCAAGTGCGTTCTCGAATACACTTTTTTTCTTTTTGGGGTGTTTTTTCATGTTTTTTGAGTCTTTTTGGGCTAGCGTTCTCGTTTTGAGGTCAGGTTACCTATTTCATTGGTAACAGTGTTTTTCAGGAATTACGCATTCCTTCCTTAGGGTTTGAGAGGAGGAAGGTATTTTCCAATACTCCAACTGGAAAATAGGTGGAGGGATCATGCTTTCACCTTGTGCTTCCATTTTAGTATTTTGAGATCAGTATTGATACATATGACATTAGGCAATCATTCTACACCTCCATGTAGCAGCAATTCTTGCAGGAATTAGGCATTCCTACAGTGTAGGGTCAGAGGAGGAAATAATTTCCAAGAATTTCAGCTTCGAATCATGTGAGGGACCATTGCATAACCTTGGTGTGATTATTTCCATTGGTTGTGAGCAGTATTGCATCATCTAGCAGCAAGCTACAACTTTGGCCCTCTTAACAACACAGTCACTTCCAACAGTTGTGCAATTTGCAACTGCAACTTGAGAGGAGGAAGGAGGATCTAGATCTCAAGCTTCTAGCTTGGGAATCAGGAGAAGGGGCCATCCCCTCATGTATTGAGCTGATTTGTGTATTCTTGCAGCCTTTTTATCTTCAGTTCATGCAATAGATCTCCATACCCAATAGTTTTGTATTGCAATCCCTAGAGGGGTGATTTTCCAAAGTGAGCCAATATCGAAATCCCTTCTGAGTTATTCTCGGTTTTCATCATAGAGTCTTGATTCCAATTCCCGGCATTTTGTGAGCTCCAGAACAACCTGATCTACGCATTCCTTTTCAGCCGACAATTGCAGTCCCGACACTTCCAACAGGGATAATGTAGTATAGCATCCAACAAAGCCGTTGTTATGCAATGTTCTCAGTGAGAGGACTTGAGGATCACTTTAGCCATCTTTGTCGGCTTAAGTGTTGCTATTTTTAAAGATTTTTGTACATTGTATTCCACCTCCTGTTTAATAAAATGACTCAATTATTCTATCTATTTTTATGGTTTATTTAGTTTATTGTTATATTGCTGTGATTTCTAGTTATTTTGTTTTGTATTAATGTCTTTTCCTATTTTGGGATATTACAGTGGTATGAGAGCATGATATTTGGCTAAGCTTGTGGGAACTAAATTTCATGACATCAAAATAAGAAGTACAAAGTAGAGATCTACAATGACGAAGGGATTAATTTTTTCCACACTTCTCTTCATATCTATGCAGGTTATCTCCACATATATTAAAGAAATGAGAAGGGGAAGGAAAATATAATCCTCAAGTGGGTTTCAAAATGAGGAAGGTCCAAGCACTTCCTATCAACAGCATAAACAACCGATAATGCAAAGAGATCCACAACACTCCTCTATGTCCACTTTCCTTGCAGAAGGAGATGAATGACATGGAGATGGAGGGTAACTAGAGCATGAGATTATGAGTTATTATGTAACAGAGTACAAATATCAATCAAGGGCATTCAAAGTGAATCTAACTCTCCAACATTTTTTTCAGATCAAAGAGAACAGGAGACCCCACAGCTGCAATAGAAGGAAAGGGCACATATAGAATAGATTATTCTTGCCTACATTTTATGGGTCATGCACAAGCACAACAAAAGGTTGGATGATGGAGTTATATTATTTCATCAAGCTACACTGAGTAGCGGAAAGAGAGGCTGTTGAGATTGCAACGTTGAACCTTGAGGGTGGGGCAAAGGATTTGTGGTTCAACCATATGAAACATGCAAGAGTGACTGCTTATGCATACTTCTCTGAAAGGCTGGTAAAGAGGTTTGATAGAAGAAAACTAGAGGTAATTCCCATTGAGAAATTTTTCGAAATTGATGAGGAAGCACATCAGGAGAAAAGGGAATATGCCATCACTATCAATCCAGAAAAGGAGAAACTACCACCACCACCAATTGCAGAAGTAATTACATAAGTAGGAGGAGCACTTGAATCTTTCCAAGATGGTCTTGAGAATTTGACAGTGGCAGTATCATGCATGATTCATGAGATGCATGAGGAGGAGGAAGAAGATACCAGTGTTGGTGCAGTAGTAGAGGAGCAATCATCACCATCACCAATAGTTGGAGAAGCCATTGCACCGATTGGAGGA